>OU898285.1:87042512-87524192 GCA_918026665.1 Diabrotica balteata | reverse complement strand
TAAAACTCAATTATAGCCTCAGGCTTTCTTAACATTTTTTTTTTGATTCATTTGCTTGTGTTGAATAATAAAAAAGTTAGGTGCTGTAACAACTACAGTTTTTATCAAAATGCTCATTTTTTGCTTAGTTTCACCGGCATATTTAAAGGAACAACCATAACATCGGAATATTTTCTCTCTAGTCTATATATTGTTAATATTGTTTAGATAATATCATAATACGAATGTTGGTGAAGTATTTTGAATTTATATTACAATAGTAGTACAATATGAAACCTGTTTAAGAAGAAATAAAACACAAAGATGTCAGACTCAAACAAAATACGGATTTTAAACACATTAACTTTATTGTACAGTTTGAACTTAAATTGGGTCTTTTATGCATTTTTTTGGCTTTAATAGCGTGTGTTTCCCCCACGAGCCCCTACAACTGCAGCTATTCGTCTTCTCATACTTATGATAACGCTATCGATCAGTTGTTGAGGCAGTCTCTACCATTCTTCAATCAAAGCAATTCTAACTTCCTCTCTGTTTTGAATAGCAGGAACCCGTGACCTATGTTTTCTGCCTAGCATGTCCCACACATGCTCTATCGGGTTCAGGTCTGGGGAACAAGCTGGCCAATTCATCGTTGTTATACCCACTTGTAATAAGAAATCTCTTACACAGCCTGCGACGTGTGGGCGCGCATTATCCTACATTAAAATAAAATGTTCGCCAATATATGGTGCAAAAGGTACCACTTGGTCTTGGAGAATGTCTCTGAAATACATATCTGCTGTTAATGCTCCATCATCAATCACCACTAACTCTGTTCTTGCTCCCAAACATATACCGCCTCACACCATAGTTGAACCTCCACCAAAAGGCAGGATCGTAGTAAAATTGAAAGGGACATTTCGTTCTCCTTGGCGTCGATACAATCTTTCTCTACCGTCGATGTAATTTACACAGAAACGGCTCTCGTCCGTAAAGAGAATTTGACTCCAGTGGTTATCATTCCAATTTTGATATACTCGATTAAATTGTAGTCGTGCTAAACGATGGTGTCTCTGGAGTCTGGGAGCTTTTATTGGCACATATGACTTGATACCGACTTCTTTAAGTCTCCTTCTTACTTTGCGCTCACTTATGGTAGTTCCACGAACATTTTGCAACAGAAGTAAGAAAGAAAAATATTTTAGTATATGTTATAACAGAGAAAGAAGGTGAACAAGAAAATGATATGATAAATAGTATAAAAAATATGGCAATTAAAATCTCCAAGTTCCACAGTTAGCGAAACCTATACTACTGGAAGTTAAAAGCGGTTCCAAAAGAACATAAATAATAAACCAATCGAAAAGAAAAAAAGAAAGCAGCGGAAGAACAAAAAACTGTGGATTTAAGAGCTGTTAAAGGACCTAGAAAAGAATAGTAAAGACAGCACCAAACTATTTGGATACCTAAAAGCTCAACAATTAAATGTACCAGTAGTTAAAATTGACAATAGATCATGGAAAACACACTTCATACAACAATATAGATGCAAAGAAAGCCCGAAAGAGGAAGTAGGCGCAATGGGAGACTATTAGAGATAATGAAATAGGGACACCAACAATGATGAATATTTCGACATCATTCAAAAGACAAAACAGAAAAGAACACCTGGCCCAGATGAAATTTCCAATGAGCTAATTAAAAACGGAGGGGAAAAGTTATTAACAAATATCTATAACCTAATAGTTAGAATATGGGAAGCAGAAGAAATACCCGAGGATTGGAAAGAAGGCAGAATTATACCAACATTTAAGAAAGGAGAAGTAACAAACTGTAATCACTATAGAAGCAATATATCTACTGAGCACAATATATAAAATTCTAACAGCCCTCATCAAACAAAAAATTCACTCGATTCACAGAGAAAAAACTTGGGGACTACCAGCAAGGATTCAGAGAAGGCAGATCCACTACAGGTACGATCCACATAGTTACACAAACAATCGAAAACTGCCACAAACGCAACATATAACTCCACATCCTCTTCGTAGACTTCAGACAAGCCTTTGACTGTACAGGAAGAAATATATTATTTATTGAAATGAAAAATCAAGATATACCAGCAAGTGGAAGAAAATTGTAACGAAAGCCAAGTCATACAACATACAAGTGAAATGCGGAGTGAATCACCGCAGTAAGCGAATCCGAGAGCTCTAAGTAAGAACGGCAAACATTCCACCCAGAATGAAAAGCCTGGATGATGATAATAATTTAAAACAATTCATAATTAATGTCGTCACATCGGTTTTATTCGTAAAATGTAACTTTATGAATGAAAACATTCCTTTCCTTGTATTTTTTGTTACACTTAATATAATTTTAGATTATCATGGGAATATATCATTTCAACTGAAACTTTAACGAGTATTGACAATTTTTTTTCGCGCCAGCTTTAAACTCTCGTGTCCATTTTTTAGATATTTTAAGCATCCATGATCGAGAAAACCGTTAGTTTTAGTCACTGTATTAAAAGAAACGACATTTTCAAGAACCAAAATGCTCGAGTATTGACAATTTTTTTTTCGCGCCAGCTTTAAACTCTCGTGTCCATTTTTTAGATATTTTAAGCATCCATGATCGAGAAAACCGTTAGTTTTAGTCACTGTATTAAAAGAAACGACATTTTCAAGAACCAAAATATAGCGTCTGTTTTAAACATAAATAAAAATGCTTCATTAGTGCAGACATTTGCGTGTTGTCCCAAGCGTGCAGTATTGCAAGAACTGTTTTATTTGGGGTAATTTTAAACAAAAATATTTATGTTAAATACTTCAAACAAACTTTGCGAAATAGGTCAATCTTATTAGCGCATTTTTAAGTTGAAAGACGGACATGCCGAGTTTCTCTTTACACTGGAACACAGTGGCGTAACTATAGGGTGGCAGGATTGACAACCGGAGGATGCTAGTTCAGAATTTACTTAATGGTTTTAACAAAATTTAGTAAAAGAATATAAATCAGTGGGTACCTAAAATTAATTAAATAGGGATGCACATCCTGTCCCGCATTTTGTTCCACGGGACGGGACTGGACGGGGCATCCCGCATGTCTTGTAAAACTGCACTTTTATTATTATTGCAATGATTTCATAAATTCTTTTGATAAAATACAATCATCAGATATTCATTTTTTTCAGTTGTATATGCAGCTTGTAAAAAAATATGAATTTTATGAAGAGTAAAGTGGGTACCTTTATTTTTAACAATATCTACAATCGTTATTAAGACAATTTTATATAATTTATACAAACTATTGTTAAACTACTGTTTATATAATTTATACAAACCGCAGTTTGTACATACATCTGTCTTTATCTGTAGAGTAGGGAGGGCGAGTTAAGTTCCACAAAACTTAGGCCACAATTGACCCATTGTGCATCCTCTCAGGGAGCTATCCTCCTTAGCTCATTGTCCATCCTGCCATTTTTAGGAAGGTGGACAAGTCACGAGGAGACATCTCCCTTATGTGCGCAGCTGTGGACCAGGACTCGCCGAACGCGTACTCTCGTATTAACGATAATCCGATAAAAATCCGATAAATCTATATATATATATATATATATATATATATATATATATATATATTATATATATATATATATATATATATATAAGGTTCTTGAACTCCTAAGTGGAGCATAGAGCTTCAGTAAAAACGCGCCATCGGGTTCTATTTTGCGCTAAGGCCTTCGTCCATGATGGATCTTCTCCAAGTTTGTACTGGGCGACCTTTTTTTCGTTTTCCTTGGGGATTCCACTCTAGGGCAGTCTTTGCAATACTGGAGTTATTTTTTCGGAGTGTGTGACCGATCCAACCCCACTTTCTGGACTTTATTTCATTTACTACCCTCTTTTGTTTGGTCAGGTGTAGTAAATCTTCGTTTCTGATGATGTTAGGCCAGAAAATACGAACAATTCTTCGTAGACATTTATTAACAAAGACCTATAGTTTATCTGTAAGGGTTTTTGTCGCTTTCCAGGTTTCACATCCGTAAAGTAGTACAGACATGACATTTGACTGGAATATGCGGATCTTTGTCCTCGTAGTGTATTCTCCAGACCTCCAAACAGGGTTGAGCATGCCGAAAGCTTGTTGCGCTTTTCGTATCCTCATACGAATATCGTCTTCTGTACCTCCGCTTTCTGTTATGACACTTCCAAGATACGTATTCAATCTGCATGTTATTAATGGTGAATAGCGTGTTGTTTCTTGCATTTATTCTCATGGATTTGGTTTTACCAATATTGATTTTCAAACCTATTTTATTGGCTTCAGTGGAAAGTGTTTCCAATTGGTCAGCCACATCTTGGAACCTTTGTCCTAACAGGCAGATATCGTCGGCGTATTCTAGATCGCTTAGGCGTGTGGTTAGCGTCCATTGTATCCCTCTTGTGTCAGAGTCTAGTTTGGAGAGAACATAGTCTAGAGCTATGTTAAAAAGAAACGGAGAAAGCACGCATCCCTGTCTGACTCCAGTAAGTACGTCAAATTCGTCACTGTTGATCCCATTGTGTGTCACGCTGCATTTCGCTTCAGTGTACAGTAACTTTATAATGGAAATTATTTTATGCGGGATGTTTCTTAGCTCTAAAATTTTCCATATCGCATCATGAGATAAGCTGTCAAAAGCACGCTCGAAATCAACAAAAACCATGTATAGGGGTGTGTTCCATTCAACCGATTGTTCCATTATTAGCCTCACAGTATTAATGTGGTCTATGCAGGAGGATTCTGGTCTAAAGCCTACTTGATTAGCTCGAAATTCAACCTTGTTTGTTAATCTTTTAAGTATGATGGTCGTGAAGATTTTATTTATGGCGGTAAGCAAGGTTATTCCTCTCCAATTTTTGCATAGTGTGAGGTTGCCCTTTTTTGGAAGCTTAGTAATGATGCCTTTTTTCCAGCCCGCTGGAATGCGGTTTGTTTCCCACACCTCTCGGATTATGGGGAGCAAAAGTTCAGCAGTTAGATGCGGATCAGTTTTAAGTATTTCGGCAGCAATGTTATCGATTCCCGGAGACTCGTTATTTTTCAGAGATTTGATAGCTGTTATTATCTGTTTTGGAAGGGGCGTCGCAAGATATACGCAAGTCTATATTCTGTGGATTTTCGACAATTTCATCTGCGTTATCCCTGGGCGTGCCTAGCATCTCCTGAAAATGCTCTTTCCATCTCTCTATTTGGTCATTTGTTGTAGTAAGTAGTTCTCCTGTTTTGGATCTTACGACGTTTGAACAGTTGGGCCCACTTTTTGTTAGACGTCTAGTAATTTGGTATAGCTCTCTAGTTCTATTGTGTTGTGCAGCTATTTCGGCTTGTTTTGCCAGTTCTTCAGCCCATCTTCTTTTGTCTCTTCTTGCATTTCTTTTAACTGCTTTATTTATTGTTTCATATTCTTGTTGTCGGTTCGCTCTTTCTTCTATAGTTCTTGCTTGCAAAATATCTTTTTTTTGCTGTTTTCTTTCTTCGATAAGAGGGGCGTTCACATAGGACATGCTCTATAGTTTCGTCTTCTCGTTCACACTTCCTACATAGAGATGTGTTTACTAGCCCTCCTTTTTTAAGTGCTCTTAGATTGTCACCTTGAATCCTTGAAATATTTATAAATCGACTGTATTTTTATATTAAAGTGCTTCCAATAATTAATATACACAAAATAATATAAACAAAGTTTAAAAGGTTCTTAATTGCTTTGAAAGTGTAAATATCGGTCCATAAACAACTGAATTTTAAGTATAGTTTATCGTCTTTAATAAATATCAAAAATAAACGGAATTTTGTATTAGTTAAAGGATCAACAAACCTAGTAAAAACATATTGACTTAATTAAGCGTGTGTTTAAGATATGAAACAAATCGACAATTTCATATAACAATGACTTGTATTTCATGTTAAATCCTCAGAAAACAAAATTAGATTTGTGTATATACGTATTTAAAATCGTTTTGTATAATTTATTATTTATCATTTAAAAATTCCTATTTCATTTCAACTGAATTCAACTGTAGCAAAATCTCCCGATTTCTTACGATTTATTTCTCACTATTTCTCTTTGACTTCATGTCGCATTACTGGTTTCATTCGTTTCTGTGCCACTCTCAATTTTGAAGCCGTAGTCTTGGTTAGAGTCATAGTTCCGCCCGATAGGTCATGACCGGTTATACGCATTGGTCAAATACTTTTCTTTTGAGGCTAATTGGTATGTTGGCCCTAGTTTGTGTCTACTACTTTTCCAAAAGCTGAAGAAGCTAAAGTAATTTTTTTTTGATTTTGCATGTTTGGTTATCCCTGCTGGTTCTTATTTCATGACCCAAATACGTTTATTTCGCCACCAGCTCTACCACTTTGTCTTGAATAGTTAAATGGTTATCGGGGACCATATTTGTCATAAACTTGATTTTGGTCAAGTTCATTCTGAGGCCCGCCTTCGAACATGCAAAGTCCAATTCATTTAACATATCTGTGGCTTCTCCTAAATTATGTGTGATAAGGACAATGCCATCTGCGAAACGGAGATGGTTAAGCTTTTCGCCGTCTGTTGGTACTCCTCTATGGTCCCAATTGACCATCTTAAAGGCGTACTTTAATGCCGTTATGAATAATTTTGGTGACAATGTATCTTCTTGCCTTATCCTATATTTTATTTTATGAGTGTCTTTACTGTATAGAGGTGATCATTGGTACCATAATTTGAGCGGAATCCTGCCTGCTCTCTCGGTTGGTAGAAATCTATTTTTTTTTCAATCTTGATGTCACTATCCTAGTGAAGAGCTTGTATATGTGGTTCAACAGGCTAATAGGTCTATAATTTTCTAGGTCCTTTTTATCTCCTTTTTTATGCAAAAGGATGGTTAAAACATTGTTCCATTCTTTGGGCACCTCTCTTTGCTGTTTTTATCTATCATCTACCTTTATCTCTGACATTAATTCGGAACCTCGATTCATGATCTTCTTTGAAATGGCTGTTTGTATTCCAGTTTGATCTTCTCGTCTTCGATATAATTCCTCGTAAAACTATTCGACGACCTGTATTAACTCGTCTCTACGTGATATTATTTCATTTTGCCTGGTTTTTAATTTATGAATTTTGCATTTCCTATTCATTAGCTTTCTACGTAGAATTTTTAGGCTGTTATTTTTCTCTAGTATGTTTAATATTATCGGTTTTAAATTTCCTTAAATCTCTCCTGATTGTCTTCGAAACAGTTTTATACATTTCTCTTATAGCGGCTTCATACGGTCGGCGATATTGCGGACGTAAGCGGACCAGCCCGCACCACGCACCGTGGGAAAGGTCTCGTCCGTGGTAGCAGAGGCACGTCCGTGCTGGTGCGTCCTATCCATCTAGAGTCATACAGATGCAATTATTCAAGTCTTTGAGAATGTTCTCGTAGGTTACATACAGTAATAGCTTATTATTGATATGTGCCTGACATTGGTTGATATCTAATGGGGGTGTCCAGATACCATGAGATTTATTTTTAATCATTATATTCGTTTCTCTTTTTATGTTGATTTGACTTTCCCTCGTATCATTCTGTGGTCACTGCTTGTGGTTAATTATTTGTTTTTTGTTACTTATGTTGTAGTCGATTTCGTTCCTTGTTCTACCGTTTGAACAAGTTTCACCTCTCTTTCTAACTTCGCTGATACCTGTGACATCCCATTTCAATTTCTGTGGATCTCTCTTCGGACAGCAGACTTCTGGAATTGTAGGCATTGTATGTACTAACGTAAAGAGTTATGAGGTTTTTGGGTTTCCGCATCGTCAGTTTTGTGTCCTCCTTTGTGATTTTTATTCACACTTTTACACAGAGATTTATTAAAATTAAATTACATTGCGACGATTTTTCTTGGGACCTCATCCAATGAATTGGCCACGACCTTAGATGGTATGGATACGCCACTGCTGAATTTTGTCCATTTTGTCATTTTGTACAGATTTAAAACGTTTACTTATTTCTGAATTCCATGGTTCTTCATAGATTTCGAGTATGTTTTATTTAAACTAATATTTAATTAAATCTGTCTTATATGAACATCACATTTTGGTCGTTATATGGAAAAATGCTTTTGATATTAAACGTGTCAGCGATAAAAATGATGACATGGTCATTTTTAGCGCCATAAAAAATCAAGACTACTAATAGAACGTCATTATCTTGAATCCTCGAAACGACAACTGGCATTAAATTCTTCACCAGTTATTTCGTTTGACGACCTATCACGATTTTAGAGTTTCTATCGAACGCAGCATCACAATTTTGTTTTATAACTGCGATCAACGGTTTTTATTTACACACGTAATGATATTAGGTGGTTGTAATGGGCCTTATCTTAATGTAGGGCTCTCCTGGGGGTGTATAGGACGGAATTCGACGTTTTCCATATCTAAACGACGCGACGATGGAATAGCGTTCATTACAGAGTCATCATTGTAGCCTTTTTTATGTTATGATTCGGCTTAAAAACGAAATAATTCAGAAATAGTTAATGAACCATTCAATTAAAAATGTACAGGAGTGATTACTAAATCTATTTGAGTACCATTTTTGAACATCTTCCTTTTTCTTCCACTGACCTCTGATCTTTGTGACTGTACCTCCATCTCATCTATAATATGTGCTTCTTTTTTTCTTGTCTGGCACTTCGGTCACCATTATTCCATCTCTCATTTATGTTGTCATGTTTTCTTCTATCGCTTATTTATAAATTCTCAGACTTTTGTAGCCCTTATTGTTTAATTTTTTAAGCATTAATTAAATCGGTTATTTCGAAAAGGTCAGATCTCCATTAATTTCACAAAATGAGTTATCCTCTCCATTTTGTTCAGAATATCCTTTAAGATTTATTACACGTGAAAACGCCACATCTCCGCTGTTCGTTACTATTAATCTTGACAGGAGTATTTCTCTGTTTATTTCAAAAATGTCACTTCTCCGGAGATGTGGCGTTTTCGAAACAAACTGCACGCGCCGGACATGTGATTTAGTGGTTACAATCGCGGACCTTCCTAGTTTCCTAGACCAATTGACAATTATCTTTAGTACGATTAGGTTGAACTGTGTATTGTTTATACAAAAATGAGTAGCTCTGATACTGAAACCAGTGTCATTATTGAAAATAAACAAAGGAAAAGAAAGAAAGGTATTATTAATCGCGCCCTGAATAAAAGTGAAGTTATTAGAAGGCTAAAGTTAAGGGCCAAGCCCATATTAATCACGTGGAAAACAGTTATGGTGCGAAAAACTGGAATCGACTGTACTTGTCGCAAAAAGTGTTCACAATTTTTTTATACCTTTTTCTTCCCATTCTAATCTTTTAACAATATCTTCCAGAGCCTGATTAAAAGTTTCGGTGATATTGTATCACCCTGTCTCACGCCTCTATTTATTCGTATTGATTTTGTTCCTTCATATACTTTAATTGTTGTTTTGGCTTCCTTATATATATTGGCTATTAGTTCCGCTATCTGTGGTCAATTCTGCTGTTAATCAAAGAACTTTTCACTGCCCAATGTTCGACACTGTCGAAAGCCTTTTCGAAATCTATGAACGCCATATATAGAGGAATGTGGTATTCATTTGCTCGTTCTATAAGTATTTTCATACTTAGTAAATAGTCACTTGTGCTGAATCCCTTTCTAAATCCAGCTTGTTCTTTCGACTGCTATCCGTCGAATTTTGTCGTCAATCTGTTGGTCAAAATTTTTGTTAGGAGTTTATACATTACATTTTGTTATTCTTTTTTCTTTTAATATCATGTTAAAAAGGGAATGTAGAGTATTAATTACCACTTTTCCACCATAGTTCAGCATCTCTGCAGTTATTCCAACTTTTCCAGTGGATTTTTTGTTTTTCATTTCTTTCAATGCCTTCTTTATTTCTTATTTGCTTATTTCTGGTTGTAGCTCTGAGCTCACATTCTTTATTTTAGCCTTAAGTTGGTTTTTAATTTCTTCTGGTGGTTCTGGTTTTTTGTTTTATATAATTCTGAGTAGAAATGGTGGATTATATTTATGATGTCATCTTTAATGTTTGTTCTACTCCGTTTACATCTTTTATTTTGTTTTTTATTTCAAACTTACCTAATATTCGCCCTTAAGCATTTCATATTTTTGTTGTTCTGTATTACTTCTTCTATTTTTATTTCTTGTTCTTTTCTCTTATTTTCTTTTATCATTCTGCTTACTGTTTTATTGATTTCTACATATTCTATAGATTTTCTTTTGCCTTCTTCGTTCACCTTCCTTCTTTTATCCATAAGCTTCTTTGTTTCTGTTGATATATAGTTTTCTTTTTTAGATCCTTTGTCTATTTCGTCTATATCTTTATCATCACTGTCTAATTTTTGGGTAAGTTGTTCTTTTAATAGGTCCTTGTATATCGCTTTATATTGCCCTAGTTTGTTTCTATCTACTAGATCCCAGTTTCTTCTAGTTCCTAGTTCTTTTCATTTCATAGTTACCGTCAATACTAATTTTTGCTCTGACCATCCTGTGATCGCTACCTGTTGTGAATCTGTTAAAAACTGTTACATCTTAATTATATATCGTTCCGTGGACAGTATGTAGTGGATCTCATTTTTTGTGGATCCATTAGGGCTAATCCATGTCCATTTTCGTTGGGGCTTCTTTTTGTAAAAGGAGTTCATTATTCCATAGTTCATCAAAGTAGCACCTCTATCATTTCTATGACCATACCCGAAATCTCATATTTTAGTGTCTTCTTTGTTTAGTTTTCTACCCAGTTTGGTATTGAAATTTCCAATTACTAGTGTAAAACGATTTTTATGTTCTTCCATAGCCTTTGATATATCTTCATAAAATACTTCGATATCTTCGTCATCATGAGCTGTCGTGGGGCACATACCTGGATAATTTTAATTGATGAGAGATAAAATAGAACCATAAAATATCCTTGAACGTAAATTTGATTGAATCATACTCATACCTACTGTCTTACAAAAGTCAATGGTGATGGGTGTTGCAACTAACTATTTTTAATATGCTTGCAATTTGAATTTTTCGTAATATTTAGCGAATCGTAAAAAAAATATGACGCAACACTGTTAAAGTATTCTGAATAATAAACGGTAAATCCGCATAAAGTAAATAGTAAAAGTGAATTTGTGTATGTTGCAAATTGTTTGCCAAAATATCGAATCAAATGATAAATTGAAGATAAATTTATATATACAAGTAAATAAAGAGCAACAACGATACATGTCGTAAAACTTATAGACTATAAGCCTATGGGAAATTTTTAGGGGACATGAATCACATAAAAAACAATCCTACAATATGTAATAACAACTTAAAAAAACTATGCCGTCAATTGTTATCGGTACAGGTGAGTCACAGGTAAGATAAAATTACCACTCAAGAGGGGGCAGGTGGTGGTGGGGTGCGATTTTCGGCATTGGAACCCAGACCAAAATAACTAGCCACGCCTACAGGCGGATGTCAAATGCCGTATAAAAATATTGGTACCAGGAGCAGGGAAAATTTTTTATATTCGGAAATCTTTTTCCCCATTTTCGGCAATTTGACATAGTACGGTATTCATACACAAACTTTCGGATCGGAACATTCAGACTGGAACATAAGTGAGAAATCCCCTTAATTTGAACCCCTATGCTTTTGTTGCCAAGTGCTTGGTCAGAGTGACCAGTGAGCACTCTTGGCGCACATCGCCCCACCTTCTTTCCTTTTCCTAACTTTTCATTGGTCTTTTGGTTTGGAATCTTGTAAAATATTGTGTATAAATATTAGTTGATTTTCAAACCAAAGATTACAGTCTTCTGGCAACTTTATTTGCTTCCAGATCAGTTCTACCAGTCTACATATACAGTATGTCAGGTTTTTTTGCCATGCTTTAAAAGTTTTGAAAGAATGCCATCTGTCTCAGGAGCTTTGCTTTCTTTCAATTTCTATATAGCTTGTATGACTTCTACCTCTGTTGGGATGTTATCTTTCTCTCTTTCATCGTCAATGTCCTCGAGTTGGATTTCTGATTCGTGGAGCCTGTCTCACCTCTTATATTTAGCCTTTCCTCGAAGTTTTCTGTCCATCTTTCTAGTAGCTGGTCCTGATCACCAATGATCTCCCCTGTTCTATTTCTAACGATAGCTTGAAAACTCATAGTATGTAAATTATTATTTTTGAAATTGACAAATGCCTAAATTGAACGTTTATACATATATATGCCGCACTATAGAGTAAATCTCTGTCTCACTCATACGTACTTATTTGCGCGAAAAAATTACAACAAATATTTACATTTATTAAAATTTTTTAATTTATTGTTAACATAGTTGATTTTGAAAATTATTGTGTACTATTGTTACAAAGTTTTAATAAATGTCAATGTTTGTTGAGATTTTTCGCGTAAGTAAGTCAGCTCCGATTGCTCTTCAGAATCTTTACTGAAACTCAATGTTTAAAATTCAATTTAGACATTTGACAACTTCAAAAATAATAATTTACATGGTTTTCAAAAATGCGTATTTTCGAATTTTTCAGATTTTAAATCGCTTATAATATGAACACTGTCCACTTCATAGAAAAATAATAAGACATCTTTTTTGTTTAAAATGACACAAAAACCCCAAAATAATATTTCCCGGAACAAAAAAGGTAAATTTTTGGAATTTGTTTAAAAAATTCTGTCAATTTCTGTCGAACCCTGCACCCTTCGGATTTGCATAAAGGGGACATTTTTGAACAAGAATCCGCAAAGAAACCGAATTAGAAATATTTTTCCTACAAGAGCGTTTTCCCACAACATGGACTAATAGGTAAGATAACAATAATTACATTACGTTTGTATTATTATGATACACGTTTGAGGTATTAATCACATTCAATCGAAATCCCTTTAAGCACCCTTGCTAAATTGTCTAAATTAATTCTGTATGTGTTGTAACTACTATGCGGGCTTTTCTATATGTATATATATATATATATATATATATATATATATATATATATATATATATATATATAATATATATATATATATATAAATATTAATAAATACTAAGATATTTGTGAATTGCAGTAAATACAGGTGCAAAGAAAATCCTAATCAAATATTAACACTGTAATAGTTTTGCGGCTATTATGGACGTAAAACCATCGTAAACATTTACTCGGCTAGTTGAAACAAATGAAATGCAATTTAATATAGCTTACGCCAACAAATTAACAATTATTAGGATAGATCACTCTACAACAATTTCTTGTTAAATCACTTTTTAATTTCCGTAATCAGTAAACATCAACATTACATGTGTAACACAAAAATAAATGAAGATACGAGGTGCTGTCATAAATTATTACCTTGACGAATCTATAGAGTATTCAAAGTCTGTTACACCAAGGAAATATACGCTCTAATAAATTGGAAGTTTTTAGTAAACAGACAGAAAATTAACCAATATACTAAAACACAAAAAGTGGACAAAATATTTGTTTGAAGATCATAAAAGGCTTTTGTCGATAAGTCAAATGGTAATGCATAAAACATTTCAATTACCATGATCCTAGCTGATCTGGTTTTCTTTGGACAGAGGAAGAACTATCAGTGATGTCGAATAATCATCTACCAACTTTAGAGAATCATTAAAACGTCATATAAAACGACGTCAAGATAGATTTAAACAGTGATGGCTAAACTACTATACCCTTGCAAGAGTATTTTCCTTCTAGGTTTTTGAAAGCGACTATCAAGTGTATTTTAGTATTTTAGCAGTTCAGGAAGAACAAGATCCATCAGTTTAAGCCCCTTCCAAGATGACCGGGAATTTTTAACTGAGTTAATTCCCTAAAGTAAAAAATTTCTCCTGTACAACACATATCTGGAAAGCATTCCTTTATCCCCATTCCTCTAAAAGGAATATTACAAAAACCGAACATTTAAGAGTAGGGCAAAAAGCATCAAACTTAATTTTAGAGGCCTATAAGATAAAAATATGTAACACATCTAAGTACCTTTGAAGCTTCATCAATAATATTAGTGCGAGAAGGAAATATGTACAAAGAAGAATAGCATCAAAGGAAACTTATTTAGTACACAAATGCTAAACTCTTGCTGTAGCATCATATAAACGACGCAATAGTAGAACCATCGTAACGTATAATGCACTATCTTGGATCATGTCAAAACGAGAAAATAGAGTTTGAAAGGTTTCAAGAATACAAGAACAATAGATGATAGACATGCTATCTCATAGGCTGGATAATGCGTAAAGAAAATACTAACAGGCGTTGTGGGAGAAAAAAAGATAAAAGAAGACTGCATCATCCATAAAAAGAAAAAGCTAATTTCGCATGCCGAACAGAAGTATGGAAGAGGGTAATTGAAGAAGAAGAAAAGAAAAGATGAGATTCATACTTGAAATAAATTCAATTATGGTCGTTATCTACATCTGCTGAGTTGCGGCATCGTACGTCAATTATTTTTTATGGATATGTACCTATGTTTGTTATAACATAATCTATCATAAATCTTTGTCCACGGGTGTTACTGAATGTATATTTCTGTTGGTCTTTGTGATACAAAATGTGCTCCATCTTATCTTTGTTGTTGCAATACTTTCTGATATGTATTGACACTCTTTGTTGTGATTTTGGTATCTTTGGTGTATTAGTAAAGCTACACCTTCTTTGGCTCTGTTTGTTTTGCAATTTCACTGTAGATTAAAGATTAGTATGTATTTCGCCTAATGTTGATTGTCTTTCCTTTTTTTTTTCTTTCGTTTGCTGTAGAGCGCAAATGTCTATTTGTTTCTCTTTCAGCATTAAGTTATTTCTTGGTCCCTTGAGTTGAGCAATCCGATATTCTATATAGTAATTCTCACCTGGGTTTTGATATTTTTTGCTTATCCTTATTTCTTGTCGTGATTGTCTTTATAGTATCAATCCGGTCCGAGGCTGTACATAGTTTCTTTGAGCAGTATTCGTTTTGACGATTATTAGGTTGGTAACTTTGCCAACACCCGGGCTTGGGACAAACTGTGGTAACCGCAGTTAATGTTATTATCAACAGTCCACAATCTTTCTTCCTCTTCTTTACGTGGTTTATGGTATAAATCCAGTTATCTTTCGTTTTTTACGCAATTTATTAAAAGTTGTTCGACATCCTTCAACTTAAAAGTTGTATTTTTTCTGGCCACTTCACCTTTTACTTGAGTCCATATTAACTTTATTGGATTTAGTTTATACTGATAAGGTGGCAAACGTAATACCGTTATTCCTTTTGTTTTTGCGATTTCGTCAATGACATGTTTTTTCTTGTACCATTTATGTTGCCTTGCAATTCGTGATATAGTCTGGTGATACGATATTGTTTTGCGTTATAACAGACAATGATATCTACATCTTTCATGAGACTGTTGGAAACTGTTTCACTAATTTCGAGTGATAGCTGGCGTTATCGAAAACAACGACAGCTTTATTTGGTAGAAAATTCAAAACCTCAGAAAAGTTAAGTGAGTTCATTTTCTTCTTGGTATTGTTAGTATATTTTGAAACTGACTCAAATAAATCATTCTCCCTGAAACTACATTCGCTATAATATCAATTCGCGTGATTATTAATCTTAGACTCTTTCCCGCGGGAACAATTAAACCAGTAGAATATTCTTCTACTAGAAAGGCTTGTCGAGAACTTGTAATATTTTTATTTACCCATACTTTTGAAACGATATGGTTTTCGTTTAGTCAGATTTCATCTAAATACGGAATGCATCTTCCTTCTACAGTGTTGTGTAGATTAATGTGAACAGATATCGAAATTTAGTTTTCATAGGTTGGCACACCTGCTGTGCCTATTCTGTCAACTGTTTTGTCAAAAAAAACAACATAACCTCAAAAGCTTATTAGTATATTGTTCAAAACACGTGCTTTGTGTTTTATATCGTTATTACATTTTATTGTATCTCAGATTATGTGCAAGTTGGTGTTATTTTCATTGATTTGAATCATTTAACTGTGCAATCAGGTTTAACTTTTTAATATGGATCACTCCTAGGAAAAGAGAAAGGATCGTAACACTTAGTAAGCATACACCAATGACTCAGAGGGACATTGCAAATGAGTGTTGTGTTAGTTTGGGTGCAGTAAACAAAATAATTAAACAAAAAAAGGAAACAGACCCAGTTGAAGTGCAGCGGAAAGGAAAATGTGGAAGAAAACGGAAGACTACTCCTAAACTACACAGAAAAAACAACTTCTGACAGCGCATATGATGAAAAAAAGACTAAATTGGGCAAAAAATACGCTCATTGGAGTGCAGAAGATTGGAGAAAATTGTTATTTGATGATGATATTTCTTCCTAGTACAGGTCCAGCGATCAAAATTCGTACGAAAGGCAGCCAATGAGTCACTTTCAGCAGTAGCCAAACAGTTAAACATCCCACCAAAAAATGTCCTGCGGCTGTTTTTCATACTCAGGAACTGGCACTCTTATTCCTATTGAAGGTATAATGAACAATGAAAAGTACAAAGCCATGCTAGGGCAACGCTTAGCTATAAAGCTTGACAAAGTACAGGCCGAAGGGACTGCAATTTTTCAACAAGATCCATCGCCGTGCCATGTATCGAAGGTTGTGATAAAATACTTCAAGGATAATAATATTAGCCTTGATTGGCCTGGGAATTTACCTGACCTTAATCCTATTGAAAATTTGTTGGCAATATGTAAGGCTAAACTGCAAAAGTTTGACTGTACGACAAAAACAAAAATGGTGGAAGCAGTGATTAAGGTGTGGTTTAGAGATTAAGCAATCACAAACAATTGCAAAAAACTTGTGGATTCCATGCCTAGAAGACTCCAGGAAGTCATAAAAGTAAAAGGGGGACATATTAAATACTAATTAATGAAAAAATCTCATATAAGTGTACCTAAATTTATCTTTGGCCTAAATAAATCATATGTACAAATTAATTCTCTGTTTGTTCCCATTAATTCGCACAATACTGTAATCTAATTTTTTTTATCGTTCTCAAATATTGCCTTCGCCAACAAACAATCTCTTCTGTATGGTTAAATATAGGTTTTTCTTTGATTTTCATAGCAAAAACCGATTTCTTTAAGTAATAACTCAAAGTGAGGAAAATTATTATCGCTTATTGCTTTTAATATTATTAATGTAGGAATCTCCTTGTTTATAGAACGAAACTTATTTTAAAATAAAATTGTGACGTATTCCCAACAAAAATAGTAAGGTGCAATAAGATTACACAAGGAAATATCTTCAGAACAATATATATTTTACGAATTACACTTTTACATATGCATATTAAAAATAACCAATAATGTCACTTAAATGATTTATGACACAAACCCCGTATACTAATCTCAAAATATATTGTGCAAGCGATTGTGTGTTATTCCTGTTTTGATCGACTGATATCATTTCCGTGATAGATTTTACAATAAATCCCAATATTGTCACGAAAGTGGACAACAAACATCCCTGAACTAGAAAAAGCACTGGCGGCTAAAAAGAGGGGGTGTTTATTTACACATTCATGCGCAAAACTGTTTGTTTAAAAAGAGCAGTTTGTTTATATATACTATAGAAGTAGTATTAATATCGGTCCGTTAAGAGTCAGTTATGAAAGATTCGGCAGATGTGAGTGTTTAGACGTGAGATTGCGAATAAAACACTAGATCTAGTGAGCGATATACCAGAAGGTAAGATTTTTGAAACAAAACCATAATAGAATCAATCGTCTATTCCGATATATATAATTTTAAATAGTTATGTATAACTTAAGAAAACTCTTGTTGAATATCTATATCACATATTTTAAATTATATATTTTTTGACGGAGATGATTTTTTTTAATTTCTTTTTTTTATAATGGCTTAGATTTTTAAATTCTTAATTATCTTATGATTTAAGAGGCGCAAAATTTTAAAGCCAATGCTTTTTAAATGAATTCATTTTTTTCCCAATTTCCCAATCCTGAGAAAACTAATAAGTATTTTTGAAAAATTCACACGCAGAATAAAAGAATACAGTATTATTGAGGGTAGAAAGTCCCTGAAAACTTCAATGTTTATTTTAATAATTTACAATGGTGAAAAACAATAGAAAATTTAGTGTGATTTTTAATTTCAAATATCTCATTTATAAAACTTTTTGTTTATTCTAAGGACTTTTGGCCCTGGGTAATAAGTAATCCTCACTCTGCGTTTAAATTTTTTTTAAATATTTGTTAGTTTTCTCAGGATTCGAAAAAAATGAATACATTTAAAAAGCATTGTTCCGAAATTTTGCGCCTACGCTACTTATGCTGACAAAATTAAGACAAGCAATATTTTTTCTCATTTGGTATAAAAAAAATTGTATAATTTCCTTTAAGAAACTTCTTTTATATTATTCATTTTTTATTACTTCTGTTGTTCTCACTTTTTCCCTTTTGTTCTCTTTTCATAGTTTCTAAAATATTGATTTCATCATTATTTTTCACCACACTTTTAATTCCCAGTGGCTTAACCACAACATTTGAGGCAAATTTATTGGATGGTACCCCAAGAAAAATCGTCACATTATATTTTAATTTTAATAAATTACTGAGATAGTCATTCAACAGTAATATTGTGTCCATTTTAGTTAAATATCAATAAATTAATTTTAATTTTTAATAAGATATTTAGTAATAAAATTCTTATCGTCTTATATAAAGGGCACACGGATTAAACCATGAAAGTCCTTCTGATATTATTATGACAAAACTTAAATTGTAAATTTAGGGACATCTATAAAATTGGTTAAGATAAATCTTAATTTATTTATCAGTTACACTTGTAGGTATTATTAAATGATAAAAATGAAAAGTTTAACATTCTGTGTTGAAAAGTATTTTATCGAAAATAAAAAAAAACACTAACAAAGGTGGTGTGTCATATATAAAATCAATGAAAGTCTAGGCTTTTCATTGGTCTGTAGTTTCCGTTTGTTTCCAGCGACCTCTTAATTTCTTGTGCAGATGAAATGTATCGTGTTTCTTTTCATATGGTTCAATTTCATTACATTCTTTACTATAAAATTTCGTTTTCGAAATTTCTTCTGTCATCCATCCTTAGTTTTTTCTTGCTTTTAGCGCACTCAGTTTTGTTTCTTCAACAGTCTTTAAGATGTCTTTAATTCTCGTCCAGTTTTCCTCAGTACTTTCCTCTTTGCTTGATGTTTCTTCATTTTTTGTTCTAATATACTAGTTGTTTCTTGGTTTACAGTATCATTTAACATCTTTTCTCTATCTATAGTAACTGTTTGCTTATTCGTCCTTGTAACTCTCTTTAATCTCAGTCTTATTTTTCCTACTAAAATATTGTGATCTCTTGTACGTCTGGATATGTTTGTACTGCTAATACTAAATTTCTGTATGTCTTATTTATACATATGAAGTCTATTTGGTTACAAACAACTCGTTCAGGTGTATCTGCTGGTGATTTCCAGGTGTAAAGACGACATTTTGGAAGTTTTGAAAATTGTATTTGGTATTACTAATTACTTTTCTACGGAAAAAGGTGCTTCTTTCATTTCGTATTCCCAGACCATATTTTCCTATGATATCTTCCTGTTCACCTTCACCAATCTTTGCATTAAAATCTCCCATGATAATATTGAGATCGTGTTTCTTTGTATGTGCTAATACTTTTTCTAAATCATGATAGAATTTTTCAATTTCTTGTTTATAGTCTTGTGTGGGTGCATATACTTGTAATATGTTCACATTGATTGTTGTTGATTGTATTTGTATCATCAGTATCCTGTCTGAGAATAGGACGACGTTTTTTACAGCTTTATCTGTTTCGTTCAATTATTGCTACACAATTTTTGTGTTTTGAGCTGTCTCCTGAATAGTATACAATGTGATCATCTACAGTTATTTTTCCAGACCCTGGCCATCTCATTTCACCTTATTCCAAGGGTTATTAGCGAGCTAAAAGATATAATAAAGGTAAAGTTGGAAAAAATTACAATAATTGATACAGTCCTGCGTTTTTAAGATAATTTATTGTGTTTTTAATGTTCATGTTTTTTCCTAAGGCTTCCTTTATATTATTTGGGATAGTGTGCTTCTTTCTTACTGCTTCATATGTTCTGCACTGAGTTGTATATGCTTCACGGAGAGTGTTACTTGACAATTTTCGCACATTGGCGGCACAGTTCGCTTAAAGAGATGTTTATGTGTAAAGTTACTGTTTCCTAGTCGCAAACGTGTTATTCTCACTTAGTCGTGTCTATTCGCTGTGGGTTGGAGCCACGGTTTCACTAATTGTTTGATTTCTTTGAGTTGGTCCCTTTATATATAATATTGTTGGAATTTAAAATTTATAAGAATTTCAGGCCTTAAATTTCAAATTTAAACACCTACTACTTACATTGATTTAAATTGTCAGGCCTCCTACAATCTTAGCCAGAAAATGCAGTCAAAGGGGCCATAGAAATTCAAGATATGAACAGAAAAATACTTTTCTCTGCGAATATACGATCGTGGTGTACATTTTGAATTATTTTAAACATTGTACTTGGTATTATTAACAAACAGTGCACGTAAACATTTCTGTTTCAGCTCGATATTAATACGCTAAAACCACACAAATAATTAATATTACATTAAAATCTATTAAATTACAGTTTAGAAGCCTGTTAGCATTTGATTACTGACATTGATACGAACATTGATAGTAGTAGATGGATCGGTTACGTATTTATCTATGTAAGTTTTTAGATTTACGAAATCAACCAAGAAAATTATTTAATAACAGTCTAGTATAAACTAATAAATTTGGTTATTATCTTTATTTTAGACATTTTGTTTATATTTGAACGCTATGGCTGTCAATATTGCCCCTTAATTAAACATCATTAATATATTGCTATGATACATTGTCATCAGGAGTAATTGATACATTGTTACAATGTTCAATTTGTAACTGTATCAGTATAAATTGCTCTAAAAGATTTTGCACAAGGCGTGGAGGATTTTAGATATATGGATTATTACTTTTTTCCTCTTTTCGCGCTTTCCGTACAAGAAAGTTACAAGAAAACTAGTGTAACTGCTCAATATACAGAGTGGCCCAAAAGTCTGGAAACGGCTAATTATCTCGTAAAATGCTAATCATAATTGTACAAAATTTGAGGATACACCTATTTTGGGATACGGAGATTCCATATTTGATATTTACAATGTTGCCAGATTTGCCGTTTTTCTTATATTATTAGTAACTTTGGTTTTTCAAATACATCACCCTGTAGATTCAGTCATTATTGGAATCTCCTATTCAATACGAGTTCAACCATATGTAACACTTATGATTTTATGTAATCTGGAAGGTCATAAATACATAAAACCGAAGTCTGGCAACGCCTAAATTGTTTCAATAAATTTTTTAATACTAACTATTTTCAAATACATTAAAACGTAACAATTGATAGTTTAGAACATTTTTTAACATAGTAGTTACGTTATTAAGTGTTCAAAATGTGCTCAATTTGTGAGTTGACAGCACCCTAATCGATGGTAGAAGGCGTCTACCACATTTCTCCATGATTTTCTAGAAATTATTCGAGATTCATTGATAATTCGTTGCCTTAGCTCTGCAAGACTTGCTGGTTAAGTTTTGTAAACTGAATTTTTCAAGTATCCCTAATAAAAATAATCTTTAGGATTGAAATCGGGTGAACGTGGAGGCCATTCAATTCTACCTTGTCTACCAATTTATCGTCCAGGAAATATCTCATCTAAATATCGCCGAACATTTACACCAACTATCTGACGTTAAATTTCTTTCGACAAAAAATGACCCAATTGAATAAGTAACTACTATATCTGACCATACATTTAATTTTTGTGGTAGACTTGGACAATGAATAAGAAAAGTGAACGACGGGTAATATCGGAAGGAGTAATAACAGAATTTCACGCTGGAAAAAACGACTGCTGAGAAAGATTATGATGTAGGGATATTGAATAAATTACGGAATGTATTCGAGGAGTGAGAAGTAAAAAAGGAATTAAAAGAGCTGAATAAATAATGCTGAACACTTCAAGACACTCACAACATGATCCAGAAAACAACACAGCTCAACAAATCATTGACACATTAAAACAAAAACTCTCCGTTTACTCAGGCCGCCTGAGAAGATATAAAGTAAGTAAATGCGACATGACACTTTTTCTGAGAAAGCTTTCTGTAGTAAACTCAAATCCACTGTAGAAAGTGAAAATAAATCTTACTTAAGCCAAGAAGAAATTCATGAGTTTTCAGCTTTTAAAGCCAGCTACTAATAACACCAATGTGGAATGGATTGAAGATACGACGAACAACTGTCAAAACTATTCCTTACGAATCCTTCACCACTGAAGAATCTGGAAGGTTACTTAGAAGCTTACTCGCTATTGAGTATCAGGTTATTCCAACCAAAAATTATCTGAAATATATCGTTAAAAATCGTTGGACCCCCAGGTCCAAAACGACAAATGCCGATATGGATTTCAAAATCAACAAACTATCCAACATATAACCGGGGGCTGCCAGGCATTTGCTGCAACTGAATATAAGGAACGGCATGACTCAGTAGGAAAGATCCTTCATCCAGAGATAGCCCATAAACTTCACCAAACCAACCATCTCCCATATTATCAGTACCTCCCTGAGAGTATGCTTGAGAATGACAACTACAATCTATACTAGCACCGCACTATGCTTCATAGACCAAACAATAGCACATAATAGATCAGATCTCATACTAGTCAATGTATTAACTAAACAAACAACACTAATTGATTTGATTGTAATAATCTACGTGTTAAACAACAACGAATAGATGCGAAGTACAGAGATCTGAAAATCCAAATGAGGAGACAATGGAGAATGAATAAGACCCAGACAGTACTTATTATTCTCTCTACTACTGGTTTTATCTCTAAAAATCTCCTAGAAATATACAATGCGTGAGTCTGTATGTCTGATATACAATCCTTTTGATACCATAAGTATCTGGGATGTTGGAATTTTTTCCTTTAGGGGGAGTGAGAGTCGTATGACGTAAATCTGAATAATATGGATAGTAATTCAGTAAATTACAAATACATTGTTGCATCTTGTTGCATTGTTATATTAATTGTAAAGCGCTGTTGACCCCTTATCGATAAATTATTCAACGATTGGATAAAAATAATGACATACGTACAACAAGAACACATTGCAGTAATGCAAATGCAATAAATTCGGTCACAATTACAATATTCCGGGCGAAATGAAACGATCTCGAATTTAAATAGTATGTTAATTCTCCTGCAAATTCATTAGTGGATGAAGACGGCATCGGTTATATGTCAACTCTGTGAATCAAAAGTGATTTATTGTCCCCAAAATCACTTGTCCACGGTCAGTTTAACATTGCTTTAATTAAAGCTTTCAATTACCAGGCGCTAGGGGATATTATTTGACGAAATGATCATTTAGCTGTGATGGGTCCATGTTGAACAGAGGCGATAAAGCTTGGTCTGAGTAGAACAAAGACAACCGACCCAACCGGTGTTTATGAGATGTTTTCCGGGATTTTTCACATCGTTGCTAGGCCACAATGTTGGCCGATTATTAGGGTGGTATGAATGGATGCTAATACCTCGACGGAGGGTGGAAAATCCCAAATTACCTTAGTAGCTTCAAGGAATTTGTTAATTTTCCCATATTTCCTACATCATTGATTGCTGCAATATTGCCGATTACGTAGAAATGAATTATTCAGATGAGAAAAGTCAATAGAAGTAGGTTTAATAATATTCTCACAGGGTTTAAAACAATTTTCTTGTTTTGTTAATTTCGTTAATTTGTTAAACAAAAAATTAAATGGGAGAGAACGATTTGAACCTTCGTCGAAACTAGACGTATTTAATTACCAATCTAATCGCACTTAGTTTTTGCGCTTTTATTTATATCCAGTTAATAATAAATGTTGTGCTACCGTAAATAAAAATTAGTGAACTTATTGGAGAAAATCTGTAAGTAATTTTAATCTAATTAGATACTTACTTAACCCTTAACGGGTGACCCTATTTTTGATTAAATAAATGGTGACAATGAGTCTGACAGACTCCTAGTTAAAAAAAGCTGTTTATGTGAAGCTGGCACCTAAAAAATGCAATAAAACAGTTTTTAATAATAAAACAATATTGTAATGTCATTTTTATTTAGTGAAAAAGAAAAAAATCAAACTGTATTACTTATAACAAAAACAGAAAAAATGGTAACATGTTTTATAACACAAAATGTTTAAAGTCAAATTCCAAAAAAAATTAAACATATACAAACAAATATAACATATGTATGTTTAAAAATAGGTACATTTTATATAAAAAAATTTAAAAACAACGTAATTGCAATTGTACACAAAACCTGCAAATCATAAAAACCTTAGAAATCTTTTCTACCGTGGTACAATTTATACAAATTTTTCGAGAACATTGCAAACATGGGTTTTTGACACGTTGTGCATGAATATGCAGTCTTTCTTCTTAATTTTGATGGACAGATGTAGCAATATTTTCTTATTTCAAGCTTTTCTTCTTCGTTGGCCTTATTTTCGGGAATATCAAGGATACTTCCGAACAGTTCTTTCAGCTACCTTTGTAATGTTGACATTTCATATCTTCTATGCAAATGTGAGGAAACGTGTTCATCGGCCAGGGTTTTATATAAATTTGAATCTAGTTCAATTATTTTCGGGAATCGAAGTAAACATAATGTATGAATTTACTCCACATACGTCTACTGTTACTACCGAAAAAATATCCACGGCCATTTACGTGTTCTGCGGCTACATGAATATTTTACACATTTTTCATCCATCGCGTCTACACCCCATTTGGTCAAGTTGTAAAAAATTTATTTCTCGTACTCCATTATCTGCATCTACTTCTATGGAATGATGCACGGAAGAAATTAATATCACAGCTTTATTTTTCTTAGTTGTACGGGATAAAAGTGTTACGTCTTTGGTAAATCCATACAAAGCGTCGCCTTCATTATGATTTTCTCGCGAAAGGAACTGTGGAGGAATTTCTTTTTTATTTCTTCGCATTGTGCCAACGTAAGTAAGTTTATGTTGTTGTAGATGATGTACTAAATCAACTGAACTAAACCAGTTGTCGCCAATTACATTTCTATTAGTATTCTAAAGATGTCTGACTAATCTTATAACTGCTTGAGTAGGTATGCTCATTCTTCTTTCTTCATTTGTGAGGCTAAATCAATCTGAATCTTTCCCAGCATAAATGTAAGCATTAGGTAAATACCCAGTTCGCGCATCAGTCATACATAAAATTTTTTATCCATATTTACAGGTTTGCATATATGCATCTTTTGAATTGCTTACAAATAAGTCAAAAAATGCTTGGATAGCAGCAGTTGAATTACCCCTTGTTCTTTGTTCTCGGTCCGAGGCATCGTCAAACCTTAGGGCGGCCATCAGGATCAGGAAACATTTTTGCGACATATATATATATATATATATATATATATATATAATATATATATATATATCCGGTTTTTTTAGGCGTTACGCCTGTCCGGTAGGGATCTATGGAGAGTATCACCGAGCCGCAAGCCCTTATCTCTTGCCGTACTGCTCCACCATAGGCCGATCAGATCCCAGCATATCCTAGTCTAAGCCGCAGATTCATCTAGAATTTTAAACTGCTGCGTTAGACTTTTTGTTTTCTGTACACCGAGCTGGGGCTCGACCCACATCCACTAAACCATTCGACAGTGAAGCGAATGAGAGGCAGCCGCACAGCCCGCTGTAGCTATCTGACCGACCATTTTTGCGATATAACTGCTCTAAATATAGACCGTCCTTTCCTGTTCGTAGCAAACAGACTTCGTACATCCTCATGATTTGACTTATAAATAGAAGTATAAGGAAGCAGTCCCAAGAAAGCTCTCAATTCTATTTTATCTGGTGAAAACAATTTATTAAAATAATAAACGGGACTCGTTGACTTTTCTACTTTTGAACGGATTGATGGGAGTACAACAATATTGTGAGCAGGCGTACCGACTTGGCTCCTTTTTACTCCACATATAACTATTCTTTCCATAGTAATAATTGCTGGAATTGAGACACTCTTCTTCATCTTCGCTAGATATAATATCTGAGTCTTGTTGCTGTTTATTTTCACTTAGTTCTTGTTCACTGTCCGTAAAATGATCACTTTCTATATAATATCCTTCTTCCACATAATCATCACTAATGTTTTACTGTTCGCCTCATTATACCATTTTGTGCATACTTCTTTGAAATCATCGTCTAATACTCGTACAGCTTTACGAGAACTATCCATATTAATATAACGCTAATGGTGACCTTGCGTCTAGTAGACTCTGCGACATAAATATTTCGAAAACGGGACGAGCGAAGTACGTCTAATTGAACACGTTCGAATATACTCTAAAAACTAGAAAGGTACACCGAATTCCAGGTTGCTACGTAATAGTCCAGGGAGATCGAGGCCCCAAACGTTATTGGCATCATATAAAACTTCTTCATATTCTGCAGCGTTAATCAATTCAACTCCAAAATTCCCATCCAAGAAACAAGCTATTTTATACAATGCTCTGGAAAACGCCAAACTTAAGGAATATCTACTTGCACTGGGAAAAATTATAGAACCAAGATATATTATTTTTTCATTCACGAATTTCAACTCACCTGTATTTGTATTTACCTAGCTAGTGAAGAATTAGTAGAAACTGTCATGAATGCTGACAAGGAAGAATAACTATCAATCATCAAATAATTTATGCTCGACGGTTAATTACACCAAATGAGAGATTACTGATCTCTAATGTTTGCCCTAGTATTCCTCACACTTTCATAGAATCTGAACTTAAAAAGTTAGGCCTCAATTTATTAACTCCAATTAATTTTTTACGAATAGGTACAACAAACCCAGAATATAGACATATACTGAGCTTTCGAAGACATACATTTATCTCTCCTTTGGAAGCTACATTAATTCCTCCCTCAATTGTCATAAACCACGATCAAACATCTTATCGTATTTTCTTATCTTCAGAAAAACAGATGTGTCACTATTGCAAACAATCTGACCATTTTGTAGCAAGTTGTCCATCCTTTACAAATCCAAATAAAACTTAACAAGAACAGTGCCAACTACTACTATAAATACAGTAGTTAATACTCTTCCACATGACGTCCTGATCACATCAGCATCTCCAGCGAAGTCCTTTTTCTTACAATCCTCGACTATACCTTCTGCATTAACTATACCAATATCAACTGCATCCCAAATGTCACCCTCAAAATCATTCCCAAGTTCTCAAACTACATGCACAGATACAAATATAACAACTACCCAGTTATCAACAATACCTAAAGTTTCACAGCCTCATACATCAATCCCAAACTCTTCCTCAACACTTGCATACCCTATCAATAGCATATCAATAGATACCACTGATACACTTGAAATAACTCATACACCTAGTAAAGAAGTAAACACAGCTAAGCGCAGCCTTTACGAAATTTTAACCCCACCTTTACAAGAACCTAAAGAAAATTTTACAAAACCAATACAAAAACTATTGATAATTCTGAGAATATTACTAACAGTTTGGAACCTGTAAGATATTTTATTACTAATAGACTTATAACACTGATATTAAATTTTGCTCAACTAATTGATTTTTTTGCAAATGCTTTAGGATTTCCAGATAAATTGAGTCTGTCCAGACTCAATTTATCAGGAAATAAGAAGACAGAAGACACATTAGGCTTAATTTGTTAAAAGAAATATATTCCCACATTATATAAAAAAAATGAAATCGCGATGTACTAAAATAATTAATTCAATTACTCGACAACTAAAACCTCAGCTCGATAGCGACTCCTCCATAGAATCTTCTACATAAGCTCACATTCAAGTCTATTCTACCGTGGAATTTAAACGGATATTATACCCGTTTAGAAATGTTACAATTAATAATTGCTCAACATTCTCCTTCTATAATTTGTCTACAAGAAACTCATTTTAAAAATAACAAAATTCATAATTTGACCTTTTCATCTAAGACCATTAATGGAGTAGGAGCATGCTTTGTGATATCACATGAACATTCCATCTATAAATTGTCTCCTAAGACAAGTATTTTTGCAGCAGAACTATTTGTCATTAATAAGGCTCTAACCTTTATTCTAGAAAAAAACTTTCCAAATCTCTTGTAATATTTGATTCACTTAGTTGTCTGACATCAATTTCTCAGATTTATCCCTCTTATCCGACATTACAGCAGATTAAGTTAATTTTATACCCTATATACCAAACCAATTTGACAGTAGAGTTCCTCTGGGTACCGTCACACGTTGGAATAGATGGTAACGAAAAGGCAGATAGTCGAGCTAGGTCCGCAGTAACCAATAAAGCCGCATCAGTGGAAAATCTAACGTTGCCGAACTTCTGGCGTTCAAAGCGAGAATATCAAGTCATAATAACACGTCTCAGATTAGGACATACTTCTACAACACATGAATACTTGTTGAAGAGAGAAGAGGAACCCGTGTGTTTTGTTTATGAATGTAAAGTGACAGGGAAGCTCATTTTGATTGACTGTCCAGTATACACAGTTGAAAGACTATGACTATACCACCACATTCCTAAAACATTAAGAGGAACTTCTAGGAGAATCTAAATACGTAGCTGAAGATTCCATTAACTTGATAAAATTCTTGAAATCTATAAACTGTTTTAATAAAATTTAATACAATACATCAATAATTAAAATATATATTGATATTTTTTATATGCCTATGTAAGTCTTTATCACTTTTTGTATTTTTCTTATGCTAATAACCCTAAGTGGTTGAAGCAAATAAATAAAAAAAGTAAATGATAATTAATTTTTGTTTCGAATTGGGTGTTTTTTATATAACAGCGTATTTACTATTTACCCTATTTACAAACATATCGTTTTGTAAGAAAATCTTCCTGTATTCCAATAAGATCGAAAGACCATTCCATGCAGCTTATTCAGCAATTCTCAAAGCGGACTTTCTGAGATTTTCTTATTATTTCAGAATAATAAGCCCCAACATCGGCTTTCTTGAAATAAACTTTGCCAAAGAATTACTCTTTTTCAAGTAACGGTTGGAAATAAAGGTTTTTAAAATTTAAATATCTTACGATATTTTGTATTTAAGAGGATCAAAATCAGAATTTGTTGAGGATTGAATATGTAGTAGTGTGTTTTTTAATACTCTTATCAAGTATTTTAAAAATGGTGATTAAATATCAAAACATGATTAAATATTATATTATTAAAACGCAGAAATAGAACAAATATGTAGCAAGGATAGAAATACACACCATTATGACCTCTAATACTGATTAGACCAAATCTGATTAGATCAAAGAACAAATTAAAGAAGTGAAAAAGTAAAAACACATTTATCAGAAAAGAACCGTCTACATACAGGGTGTTTCAAAAAGGTATGTCATAAATTAAATCAAGCATTCCGGGGACAAAAATAAATTGATTGAATACAACTTACCTTTGTACAAAAGTGTACACAAAAAGAGTTACAGCCCTTTGATGTTACTAAATAAAAATTGTTTTTTTGCATTATCTCCTAAACTACTTGACATTTCATTTTCATTTTTAATATCATCATTAAGTTTGAATACACTGGATTATGAATAGAAGATGCCTATGTCCAAAGTTGTATTACTTAAGGCTGACGAAGAAGAAGTTTTGAATGGCAATATAACCGCACCACTGATCGCCAATTTTTTGTAATAAGGCAACCCTGCCGCTGTTTCTTACGTATAAGCTAAGCTGGATCGGAAATAATCGTGACGTTCCTTAATGGGCGTGTCTAAAAAATGTGGAGGGGAGACCAAGGGGAAATATATTTGTTTTCTTTGTCTATTCGCTGAAAATATGATTTTATATCTGTGTTAGATATCCTGTTAAATTCTACCATACCGACCATAAACTTTTACCTATACTGTATGTGTTTTTATTTATCAAATACCGTCCCATGATAATAATTTTGAAAAAATTTTGTTGTCTTGACATCTCTTACTATAAATTCCAAAATGAAAATTTCGGAAGAACATAGAAAAACCCTAACCCAAACAACAGACAAGTCGTAAAGTAGTCTAAAGCGTACTTACGCAGCAAAGACACCATGTTATGCTAACAAGAGCGATACTCATTCCGTAATCATCCACTTAAATCCACAGACTAGACTGCTACGACGGATTGGAACAAAAGGCTTTGGATAATAACGAAAAAAGAGTAAAAAACCTAAAGCAACTTGTATACGAAATATGAGACAGACTTATAACTGGCAGTATAAAAAGATGTAATAGTCCTGGTTGAAAATTCCGAATAGAGATCGAGCTAAAACTTTTTTTTAATGTTAAATGTTTTTCTAAATTTCTCTAGTATTTCTTTTTATTTATTACAACTTTTCTTTTCATTGCAGGTAGGTCAAAAAAACCATTCTTTATACATGAATATCATGAAACAGGTATGTATATATGTTTTATAAAAATTTTAATTCTGACTTAACGTCTATAAATGTGGAAACGTCTTACAAATAACAGAGATGAATGGCGAGAATTAGTTGTGGCCTATATTCGGCAATCCGAATAGAGAAAATGGCTTAAAAAAAATGAATAAATTTTTGTCAAAAAACTATTTTTGACTTCAGAAGGTGAAATTTTGATAGGTAATTTAATTTTGCATAACTTTACTGTAAATGTATATGTAAGAAAAGTGCGTAGAATTCTAGTTCAAAATAAAAAATGAAGATGTACTAATGCACCCATTCATATCGTAGCACTCCGCGGTTTTTTCATCATATTTAAAGGTCTATTGACTATAATTCCTTTCTAAAGTACATAACCAATAGACTGTAACGTCATCAGTTGTTAACTTGTAAATAATCTTAAAGAAACGTGACGGAAAAGTCACGAATACCACTAAGACATGACTGAGGATGGACTCTAATTATGAATATTAATTTAATTTGAACCAGTTTTTTTTGCATAAAAAAATGCAGAATATTAAACTTGTATATTTGTTTATTTTGTTGGTTTGAATAAAAGGTTTAACTTCACAATTTTATGGACTCATTGTTCCATTTAAAATCTACGTTTTCTATAGGTATAATTAAATTTTCAAAATTTCCTGTTCTATTAAAAATAATTTGTGAGGCTAAAAAGCTATTTTTATTGAGAACTAGTTATTTTCAGTTGTCTGTTTCAGAACATTGAGAATTAACGTCAACATCCATTAACTAGTACATCCCCGTGCCTGTATTCAAAAATCTTTAGATAATTCTCTGGGGAAGAGGGAACCGTTTATAGCCTAATACGACTTTTAGAACTGTCGATAAATCTGGGGCCATGATGCGTAAGATAACAAACCAAACGGGCGTTTATGAGATGCTTCCAGGGAATTTTCGCACGATTTACATCCATAATTCTGGTGGTGATGTTTCGCTTGACGTTCTTTAATTAGTCTTCCTACAAACACGTGATTACTCCGTGTTTATTTGTTTTTCGTGGATTATGTATGCTCTTAATTCGTCCATGTCCTTTGCGCTCGTCAAAGAGTGAACACTCAAATGTGAAAATTATTAGGGGTTAAACCGGATCTTTGTGTATGTGGTTTATAACTAAGACCTTGATAACCTTAATAAAGCGTATACAAATAAATATTTCGAGTCAAAAAATATAATATGTTCAATGGAAAAATATATAGTGTAACGATAAGATTACCAAAGAGAATTGAAGTACTTTTGTAAAAATAATACCTCAATCAACCATGAGAGCTTATCGTCTATACCTTGCCTAGCTCAGTATCTCAAGGGTGAGTTCGTCTTGTCTTAAAATAGGGATTGAACCTGAGTTCTCAATTGATAGCAAATAAGACAAATTTTAACCAAACATATTTATTTAAAAGAATAAAAAAACACAGTAATTAACCCTGCCAAAGCTTAACAATTGATGTGATACTTATTCTAGTATCACCTAGAGCATACTAAATATCCATTCGCTTACTGCCAGGGGAACATTCCTGATGTGAAGCTGTTGGGTGATGGTTGGGAATGTGGTTTTATCAAACGCTTCCTCAATAGGGTGGATTCTTTATTGTCCAGCTATCTTTCAATTCTTCCCATTACATGATGCAGTGCAGAATCGATAGATCTTCCCGAAGTATATGCATGCTGATTTGGATAAAGTGGGTTATGGACCAGAACTTCCCATATGTACCTCTCGCATAGCCTTTCCATCGTTTTTAACAGAAAGCATGTTAGGCTAATTGGTCGGATTAATTAGATTGCCCTGCTGTTGTTTGATGTTAAGAATGCATTCAATACGCTGCAGTGGAACGAGGTAATGAAGGCAATGGAGGAGAGAGAATGTCCTGGTTACCTGATGAATGTTATGGCGGAGTATCTGTCCGAGAGAAGGATTATGGTGGAAAAAGGCACGATCGTGGACGTGACGGCCGGGGTACCCCAGGGATCTGTCTTGGGCCCGACGCTATGGAATCTGGCATATGACGGGGTTATGCACTGTGAATACGGAGAGGGTACAACCCCCTTCGCATTCGCGGATGACCTCGCTGTACTGGTAGTAGCCCGGGATGAGCCAGATCTCAAATACCGGGTTCGGAACGCAGGTGGCGTCGTAAAGAAATGGATGACGCAGCATGGACTAAAACTTGCGACAGAGAAAACCGAAGCCATTATTCTGAAGGGGACAAGAAACAGGCAAGGTGTTGAATTAAAATGTGCGGGGGTATGTCTAACACCCAAGACACAAGTAAAATATCTAGGAGTGACATTGCACCAGAATGGAAAATGGGGGGAACACGTTCGGGAGGTGGTCCGAAAGGCTGCGAATAGTGCGGCTGCGTTAGGGAGAGTAATGCCGAACATTGGAGGACCCAAATCCGAAAGGAGGAGGGCCTTACACGGTGTTGTACAGTCTATCGTTCTCTACGCAGCACCAGTCTGGAGCGAGGCGGTAGAGATAACGGCCTATAGGAGTCTTATGAAACGAGTAGACAGAACAAGTCTGTTGCGAGTAGCATGCGCCTACAGGACTGTGTCTGCGGCAGCCTTATGGACCATCACTGGATGTGTTCCGTTGCATATTTTGGCGGTGGAAAGAAAAGAGCTTTATGAGAGAAGAGGCCCAAACCTTACTGTGGCTGAGAAAAGACAGGTAAGGGAAAGGTCAGTTGAAAGATGGCAAGAAGAATGGAACAATACGGAGGATGTGGCACAGTGGACGAAAATTCTGATCCCTAACATAAGAGTTTGGGTGGACTGTGACCACAGGCGATTGGATTATTTCCTGACGCAGGTGCTCACAGGACACGGGTGTTTTAGGGCCTACCTTTATAGGATCGGTAAGGCTGATACAGATGAATGCCTGTATTGTGGATATTCGGACACTGTGACACATACGATGTTAGATTGCAGCAGATGGATAGTGGAAAGGAACAGAATGGAGAGAGAGACAGGTGTGAATTTTGTTACAGTGAGAGAAATGATTGAGAGAATGATTGAAAATAAATTAGGTTGGATTAACATACACAGTTATATCCGTGCAGTGATCAAAAAAAAGGAAGAGGAAGAAAGACAGCTGAACCAACGGCAAAGGTAGAGTGAATGATGCTGAAAGGTGAAGTGGGTCACACTTTTTGAGTTAGAATGCGTGAGTATGACTGTGGGGAAAGAGGAAATATCCTTCTGAGAATGATGCCGAACTAGGAGTGTGAATGTGTATGAATGGAGAATGAATGAATAAAGGTAGTGCTTCGGAAGTGATGCCGGCCTTACAGCGGCCATTCCGCTTCCGGATCGCTGGATGACAGAGGAGGGTCTGGTTTAGCAGGTAGGCGTTCGGCGTAGACTCGGCGACGAGAGGGCATTTTAAAGTACCTCGGGAACTATCGCCGGGAGTACGAAGAACGAATCCTGCACTAAGGTCAGTCAGGCGGCGTCCTGGACTGAGATGTCTTTTGAAGATTCCAGACCCCCCCTCTATAAAGACGAAAAAAAAAAAGGCTAATTGGTCGGAAAGCCTTTGGTAGGGTGTAGTCTATCCTACCTGGTTTGGTATGAAGACCTCTCTCCACTTCCTAGGAATATATTTCAGAGTCAAAGAGGCTCTGAATATTTCCAAGAGGTGCGGCAGGATATCCAGTCCCTACCGTAGTATGCCGACTTACAAGCTATTTGGCCGATCCATCATATTATGCCTCTACCTTCGCTTTATATGTATGCAACACTGTTGGAAATTCACGATAATAAAATAAGTTTACTATAAACTCCCAAATATATGATCATCTAACAAGATCGAGGGATTTAATTAGGTCACAACGATTCAGACTATCAAAGAGCACAAAGAATTCAATTGATATTCACTTGTATAACTATCTGCCTAACGAAATAAAAATTCTGTCTCCACCACTGTTTAAAAATAGGATCAGAAAGCATTTTTTAACATATTGTTTTTACTCAAAGACAGAATACCTCAATACACCTTTGTAACGTGTACCCAGTTTGGTCAGAATACTGTCGATTTACTATCTACATATCACATTGTATTATTGCTATTAAAATGTACTAAGTTTTATGTATTAGTTTATTTAGTCATTGATTCAGGAATATTCTTAATTATTTGTACATTTTTGTTACTTCCATATTTCAAAGATTTTTATGTGACAGTTTAGGTTTGTTTTTTTTTTGGTTAGAGATCTTTTTTATTTTTAATTTTAATTCTTCTGCTAATACTTACATATGCATATTACTTTAGCCAATATGGTCAAGTTAATTTTAAGTTTACATTATTATATCTTTTATTGTATTTTTTATACGGACTTCAAACTTTATGTAAAGTGGTCAATAAACGTTCTATCTATCTATCTATCTATCTATCTATCTATCTATTCAACACATCATGACTTTACAGCGAGACAAATTTTCTAATGTTGGTTTTCGAAACATCATGTAGCAAAATCCTTGTACTAATGATACGAGAAACAAAACACCAGAGATGGAAATAGGCGCCAAGAAACCCTGCGTTAAAAAACAGTAGAATAAAATACAGATTCTCGATTCAAATAGTCAAAAAATGAATGGACAGCCTACTAAAATAGAAATAACGCATATTTAAGATGTAATCCATTAACGGCTCATAATCTCATAACGTATCGTATAGCGGAACGTAGCAATCAGTAGCTATCGTGTTTCTTATTGGTCATAGAAGATTTTGTTTTATTTTGGAAAATGTAATTTTACCAGCTTTTCATTGAGCCTACTAACTAGCGTGTGACTAAAAAATTGGCAAAATTATTATAATTGTGTATCAGTTAAAAGGTCAGTCCCTTTTTAAACTGTTTTTGAATAACAAATTTAATAAAATGTTGCAGGTTTTTTTAAATACACCTTAAAAATGTACCCTTATAGAATCGATTTTCATTTACAGAATATACATTATTTAAAAAAGTTAACATGTATAAATTACTGCAAAATGAACGGGTTTTTTGCAACTAACTTGTTGAACTCTGTATGTATGTATGTATGTATGTATTTTAATTTTCAAACTCACATATTGGAAAACATTTTGAGATCTATAATTTTTATTAATTTTTTTCTAAACTGTATAAGACATGTTTTATAGACAAAAAATGACTTTTTTACTTTTTAAAATTGACAAAACAAAACAAAGCAAAATCAGCTGTACATCTTCACTGACTTTTTTTATCAGCTATCCCCTATCTATACCTTTTAGAACCTTTAAATATCTGTATAAGATTTTTACGGAAAATCACTGTTTTTTTTTCAGATTAATTGGGTGTATCTTGAGTAGCCTTGTTTTCAGTCCAATATTTTTGTCGTGAATAATTGTCCTTGTCAACAATTCCTTTTTTCTTTATCTTAACATGGACCTGCGGCATTGTCTTAATTAATTTCTCGTATCTTCACGAAAAAATAATAAGAGAGAAATAAAAGTCGGTTTCTACTTTTGTGGTAAAATGTGATGATTTTTGAAGAAATAAAAATCCGAATTCAAAAAAACCGAAGTACCTTTATGAAAATGAGTATTTACCAGTCAAAGCAGAACCAAAAGAAGAATTATTATTCAGTTGGTTTTTTGTGGCATTTTTAGTGTAAATAAAAAGTTTAGGTAGCATGACTCCATGCTTCAGGAGCTCCGAAAAAATTCGAATGGAGTAAAAACAAAAGCATTGGACTTGTGCAATCGGCTGGAACTGAATGTAAATTTCTTTTAACCGAATAATTAAAATTTTGAAACCGCTACATTTTATTAATTACCATAGGCGTCCGTACTATTTTCTATAACTCATTATTTAGTAGAAATTTTTATTTATATTCAGTAGAAATATATCAAGCAATGTAACATTAACCCATTACATCAGTATCAGCTTGAGGCTATGTTATCTAAACCTCATATTATATTCCCTATTCTAATCTTCGATGTATAAATAAGGTTATTGTAAAATGTGTCTTAAGGAAATGCGTTAGCAGTGATGTATACATTTATATAGATAGGTCCAAAAGTGAAAAAGTGTGGGTTTTGCATCTGTTATACCGTGCATCAAATATGTAGGAAGGTGCAGTATTTCAAATATATATACAATAGTATATATTCAACAGCTTCTGTAGCAGAAGCTTTTGATTGGTTTGAAAAAATCCAATTAAGAGGATAATATAGTCCTATAGGGGATAAGATAATAATAGCATAATTATCTTAAAAAAAATTTAAATTGGTCATTAGAATTAGTAACTTCATCTTTAAATGAAGATTCTAGATAATTTCTTTTTGCTTTTTGCTTTTTTTTCTTTTTGTGTGGTTGGACCACATTTGTAAATAGATTTTCAAATAGTACTTCAGGTACATCTATAACTTCTAGGTTAGTATGTGGTTCTAAATAAACATATTTATCAACATCAAATTCTTCCAGTGGACGTGATATCAGTGTATTTTCACTAAGGTCATAAACTAATATATTATGGTTGTCTGTTACGTGTTGAGTTATATTGTCAGGTGATTTCACATCTCCAACATCATTTTACAACGTTATAGTGCAGCTAGATGGTCGAGTTTCTTCATTAGCTTCTAATAAATCACTGGAAGGACATTTTGTAGATAAAATTAGCTCTGATTTCTCATCTATGCAACTGTTGTGTCAGTCTTGGTTTAGAGCTAACTTTACAATACGTTCAGAACGAGTTGAGACTGTATTAAACTTTGAAGCACTCATGTTCTAAAACAACAATACAAATATTGGCTTATTATAACCTAAACTGAACACAGCAAATTTTTAGCAAACTCATATGTTACAACCATAACCTCACAATTTACGGTCAACATAAATACAATTCAGTAATTACATCAGCTGTTTAAATAACCACTAAGAAAGACTGCGGTAAGTACAGTGTACTAAGCATAAATGCAGTATGTACAAAGGAGTTACTGCATTCTTGGTTAGTCTATTGTATTTACGGCAGGCTTGCTTATTATTTTAAAACTTTTGATACACTTACTGCAAAAAATTATTTTATATCTTGATCACTGTTGGAGATAAGGCAATTTTGAGTAGCACATTAAATTCTACATGGTTGAAAATGTAGGAAACCATATATAACTCAATATTTAATATTTTTGGACTTACGGCACTTTTCCTTAGTTGGGCAGTATAACAGAGTAGCATTCGTATAACAGAATCCTTAGCCAGCTTGTTCCTGTCCCTCCTTAAGGTGATATCCTCACCGATTTACCTTTCTTTATATACAGACTATCTTTTAAACGTAAAACAGATTATTTATGACGCAAGAACAAGATTGGTCAGCTTTACTTGTTAATAATTTTACTGGAAACCATGAGTCTTCATTTTTAGTAGAAAAATGATAAGATTATAGTAACATAATAGGTGTTTCGGTTTATTATGATTAGAAAAAGACGTTCTTCGTCTTTAGATTAGATTAGAAAATATTTAGCTCTGTCTATATTTTGTTTTATATGTTTTGATCTAGTCTTATTTGTTTTAATTATATATTTTTTTCTACTAAAATTTGTTTAGTTTGTTTTTCCGTTCTTGAAATTTTATCCCTACTATGAATTTCTTGTTCAATTTCTTGAAAAACCATTTTCAAATATTCTTTTCTCACATTTTATAATAGTTTTATCACCGTAATTGAAAGAATTAGTTTTGTACTTTAATTTTTCTTATTATTCTACACTAAATTTTACATTTACTGCTACTGCCACTAAAATCTCCCGCTCGTGCCACCTATGCCGAGAGCTTTATTACAATAAAATTTATTTTATCGTAACTTCTTCATGCTCTAAAAAAAGTTACGAAATACAGACTCGATCCGTACTATTTTAATATCAAATGCAATATTTCGATCGAATAAATAATTAACTTTTCCTTCCAGTTCTCTTAAAAAATGTGGGTGTAGTGCATACTGATCAATTAAATATGTTTACTCACGAAAATATCGGACAGCCCTCAAGGCTATAGAAACGAGGAATCGTTTAACAATACACTGTATGGTCTCTTATAGATTAAATACAGAGAAAACGAAGATATGAAAGAGAAAAATTGTGCGTGAGACAAGGCAAAGGTTATAAGTGTGGTGTTTATTTTTAAAAAAATACAACCTTGATAAACACACACTAAAAAATATACTAAACTGTTAAAGGCTAAAGTTTGTGCCTTGGTAGCTTCCAGAGATTAAAAGAAGTAAGCTATAGACTGAAGAGAATTAATATTTAGACTGAGACTTAACAAACCAAAAGTCAACAGTGTCTTTAGGACCATATACGTGCCAGGATATGAGGGGTTGCAGGAAAACGAACAATTATTGACTTGTTAGCAAAGCGATGCTCGAAATGAACCTTTGTCGGCACAGAGGTTTAAGAGTTGCTAGAAAGAAGCAAAACCGAATACAAGAGGATCCACGCAATAATAAGGCAGAAGATAAGACACGCGAAAACACAATTTAAATTAAAGAATGTAATGAAATTGAACAATATGAAAAGAAACACGATACATTTCATCTGCACAAGAAATTAAAAGAGGTCGCTGGAAACAAACGGAAACAAGTATCCCAAAGTTTAGAAGACAGAAACGGACACAGAATATTAGACATCAATGAACAGTTAAAAGAATGGGAAAACTACATTTCTGAACTATTTGAAGATGAGAGAGTAGAACACTATACACCGATTGCTATATCAGGTCCATCTATAACAAAAAGTGAGGTTACACGTTCAATAAAAACGGCAAAAAATGGAAAGACACTTGGCTCCGATGAAGTAAGTGCTGAAATACTAAAGTTTTTGGGAGAAAATGGAATTAAAGCTCTGTGTAATCTCTTTAACACAATTTATGACACTGGGATATTACCAACTGATTGGTTAAAGTCGACATTTGTCACAATACCTAAGAAACATCGTCCAAAGACATGCGGTGATTATTGGACAATAAGTCTGATGAGTCACGTTTTGAAGATCTTCCTCCGAGTAATACAAAGCAGAATTTACACGCTGTTAGAGGACAGAATTAGCAATACTCATTTTGGGTTTAGGAGTGGCTTGGGTACAAGAGAAGCCTTGTTTAGTATACAGATGCTAGTACAGGGATCATCATCATCATCCAGCCGAATTTTTCACATCCATTGTTGGATATAGGCCTCCTCCAAACGTCTCCAGTTCTCTCTATCTCTAGCTGCTGCAATCCAGTTTGTTTCTATTCTCTTTAGGTCGTCGGTCCATCGGGTGGGTGGTCTGCCTCGACTTCACTTGTCGGCTCTTGGTCTCCACTCCAATAATCTCTTCGTCCATCTTCCGTCTTCCATTCTAGCAACATGTCCAGCCCACCTCCACTTTTGTTTATTGATTCGCAGTATAATATCGTCTACGCCAGTTCGTCGGCGTATCTCCTCATTTCTTACGCGATCTTTCAAGGTCAGGCCCAGCATTGATCTCTCCATTCGCCTTTGTGTTACCCTCAGTTTTTCGGCAGTAGCCTTCGTTAAAGTTAAGGTCTCTGCTCCGTAGGTCAAGACTGGTAAGATGCATTGGTTAAATGCCTTCCTTTTTAGGTGAATTGGGATATTTGTTTTAAAAATGTCTCTCATCCGTCCATATGCCGCCCATCCCAACGTTATTCGTCTATTTAGCTCGCAGGTTTGGTTGTCTCTGGTTATTCTAATTTCATGACCCAAGTATGTGTATTTATCGATTAATTCTACCTTGTTGTTATTGATCTGTATCTCTTCGCTGGGAACCATATTGGTCATCATTTTGGTTTTCTCAAAATTTATCTCCAGCCCAGTTTCTTGTAGTGTGTCATTCAGTTCTTGGAGCATGTCTTTGATCTCTCTCAGATTATCTGACAGAAGCACGATATCGTCCGCAAAACGTAGATGGTTTAATCTTTCTCCATCGATGGATATTCCTTTCTGTTGCCATGTTAGTCTTTTAAATACAGAACGGTAATGAACAGTACAGGGATGCAAAGATATACATCAAAATGTGTAATGTGTACACTTGTGCAATCGATTTTGAAAAGGCTTTTGACAAAATCCGACATAAAATGCTAGAAATATTGGAAACAGCTGGATTGGACGATAAAGATCTACGAATAATTACAAATCTATACTGGCATCAAGTGGCAAGAATAAAGGTTGAACAAGAACTGTCGGATAAAATAAATATAAAAAGAGGAGTGAGACAAGGCTGTATATTGTCGCCTTTACTTTTTAACTTATATTCGGAGGAAATATTTAAGGAAGCCTTAATAGAGACAACCGAAGGTATTATTGTGAATGGAGTAACCGTCAACAATATTAGATATGCCGACGACACCTTAGTGCTTGCTAATTGCGGAGAAGACCTTCAAAATCTAATGAACAAAATAAAACAGACTTGTAATCAGTATGGATTAAAACTCAACGTTAAGAAAACTAAATATATGATAGCAAATAAAATTATATACATAATGATGGTATAAAAGTCAGAGACGCCGCACTGGACAGAGTAGAGAAACTCATGTATCTCGGCAGTAATATCAATGAGAGCTGGGATCCAACCGCAGAAATTAAAAGCCAAATAGAACAATCCCGAGCTGCCTTTGTAAAAATGAGAACGTACTTTGCAGTCACGATCTTAGCATTGACCTTAGAGTTTGAGTGACATCTTGCTACATCTTTTCTGTCCTGCTGTATGGAGTGGAAGTGTGGACTCTAACTGAGACTCTGCTTAAACGCTTGGCAGACTTTGAGATGTGGGTGTACAGACGACTACTGAAAATAAGCTGGGTCTACAGAGTTAGAAATGGGGAGGTCCTTAGACGGCTGAACCAAACAACACAACTGGTCAATATAATAAAGAAACGCAAGCTGGAATACTTCGGTCATATTATGAGACACCCTAAAAAATATGATCTTTTACATCTGATCATTCAGGGAAAGATCCAAGGTAATCGTGGTCCTGGTAGAAGAAGAACATCATGGCTAAAAAATCTAAGGCAATGGTATGGAAAATCAACTACATGGTTATTCAGAGCTGCTGTCAATAAAGTCACGATAGCGAATATGGTAGCCAACATGATATCCAACCATCGATAACGGTCATGGAACTAGAAGAAGAAGAAGGAGAAGAAAGAAGTCATAACAAGAAAAGGACAAATCCATACAATGAAACTAATAAACAACATCGATAACAGATTCAGTAAATAGAAGTTAAAAACGGTCCCAGAAATCGTGACTGGCTATTGCCAACTGAGAAAGCAGCTATACAACTTAAGTAAAGTGAATGAACCAAAATGCGAACTGAAGGAATAATCTGCCATGCACATTATTTAAGAATGGGATTCGCTTAGTGATCTCAGGCAGGCTTACACCGGCCAACCCACAATTGAGCCGGAAGAGATCCCTAAAATCCTTGTAAGGAAGATGTTGGTTATCGTTGAAGGCACAGGATTTCTTGATAAAATTCACTGGAAGAACAGGGTGGGTACGTTACTTACAGAGTGCCAGAGACTTTCGTGTATTTGCCTACAAACAAAAGAAAAAGAAGAAAACACACAAGAGGACGTAACAACAAGCCTTACTCGAGTGGACAGAAGTAAAAAAACTATGTATAAAGTATATATTTAAAATCTAATGTTTATTAAGTGGCTATATAAATTTCTCACCATTTTTTCTAAGAAAAATGAGGTATCATGTTTTCAGAAATAACAAGTAAATCTGTTCTTGTTATTACGTCATAAATGATTTGCGTAGGTTTACAATTCTGCAGTTAGTTACTTTACTGCATGTTAATATATAAACACAGTCTTTTAAACTAATAAAATATTTAGATTTTATGATTCATCGATAAAATTAAAAGAAGTGGATAACTCTATATATATATATATATTATATATATATATATATATATATATATATATATATATATATGCTGTCACTATTTTTCCGGGTTTGACTCCGCGTTGGAAAGTGCTGGTTTTCTTGAAAACCATTGTTTTGGCGACGTTTCGGCAAGGTCTCACTTGCCATTCTCAAGCCTGGTGGATCTACTTCTCGTAGTAGTAGATCTACTTCTCGTACTTCTCGAGACCTTGCCGAAACGTCGCCAAAACAATGGTTTTCAAGAAAACCAGCACTTTCCAACGCGGAGTCAAACCCGGAAAAATAGTGACAGCACATATAGCTCCCGCGGAAACCTCAAAACAAACATACAAATATAATCAAAGAAAGTATCCAGAAGAATAACAAACCGAGACAAAATCTGACAAAATAACATTGTATTGTTCACTCACTTACTTTTGTATGTTCTTTAGAATCTCTAAGGTAGTGGTCTCCAATAAACGCCGTACGCCGCGTATAGCGTTGTCCCATACGTCGCGTAGTAGCAGATATAGCTGCATCGTTCTTAACATGGAATCTAAGTGAACATGTTGTAATACTGAAACTTCACTACGTTCATTAACTGCAAACCCTTAAGTTTCTCGTTTTATATTACCTACATTTTCAGCTTTCTGAAATATTCTACTAACTCCAAAAGACACTTTCTACTGTCGTGTTTATCTCGATGTCATTCATTAAATTGCTGAGCTATTATATCGTTTCATATTGTTAGTAAAATACAACAAAACGCTATCTACCCTTTCCGGAATGGAATAAACCAATTATTTTTTAGAAACTATTTATTTTTCCTTTCTTCTCCTTTATATCAGATCTATTGGACACTGGTGATCACCATGGCGCCTAAAATTTGCTCGTGTATCTTATTATATGCTGAACGCAGTGTAGCGTAGCGTATAGTGTTACGCCTTTCAGCACGCTAAGTTCAGCGTACAATAAGAGACCAAAGGATCCAGACGCGACGTATGGCGTAACTCCATAAACGGCATACGGCGTTTATTGAACACCACCTCCTTCATCAACCAGCCAATCGCGTCCACTTCTGAACATAGGCCTCCTTCAGTTCTTTCCAGTGTTCTCTACACTGGGCCGCTTGTAGCCAGTACCCCGCTACACGTTTTATATCGTCGGTCCATCTAGTCGGTGGTCGTCCTCAGCTTCTTTTATAGTTTCTGGGCCTCCATTCCATAATACGTCTTGTCCATCGTCCATCTTCTGTTCTGGCTAAGTGCTCTACCCAGTTCCACTTAAGCGTCGTGGTTCTTTCGATGACGTCTTGAACTCCTAATCTTAGCCTGATTTGTTGGTTTGTTATGTAGTCCCGAAGGCTCACGTTTAGCATTGCACGTTCCATGGCTCGTTGTATAACTCTGAGTTTATTCGCAGATTTTTGCGTAAGTGTTAAAGTCTCTGCTCCATAAGTTTGTACAGGCAAAACACATTGGTTATAAACCTTTCGCTTGAGACACATGGGAAATGAAATTTTTAGAATATGGCTTAATTCGCCTCTGTATTTCATGTGTTTGATTGTCTCTGCTTATTTTCATAGAAACTGTATCCTGTAAGTTATCTGCGATTAATACAACATTCTCTGCAAACCTTAGATCATTTAATCTTTCTCTATCTATATTGATAACCATATCTTGCCATTAAGTGAGCTCCTATTCGGCTTTGATTTAGGGTTTCCAGTACTGTTTTAAACTCTACAAAATCAAAAGCCTTCTCGTAATCGACAAATGCAAGAACCAGTGGTATGTTGTATTCGATGCACTTTTCTATTAAGATCTTTAGGGTATGCAAATGGTCATTTGTGCCATATCCTGCCCTGAAGCCTGCCTGTTCTTTGGGCTGATAGAAATCAAGTTTAGGTGTTAGTCTCTTTGTTTGAGAGATTGTGTTAGGTGTTTGTCTCTTCTAGATTTTCATAAAGAGGTTGTACATCAAGAGGCTGACGGGTCTATAATTTTCTAATTTAGTAATATCGCCTTTTTTGTGTAACAAGACTATCACTGCATTGTTCCAGTCTTTTGGAATCGTACCCGCATGTAACCATTTATTAAACAGTTCGCTTACTGATTTTAATAGAATTTCTCCTCCTACTTTTATTGCCTCAATAACAGGTCCATCATCACTAGGCGATCGATGGTTCTTCATTTCCTGTAAAGCTGCTCATACTTCTGACACAGTAAGTAAAAGTATATCCGATCCCTGATTGATGAGAGTCTTTACTCGTGACGGGAAATTGTCTTGTGGTCTTTGTCTGGTATACAGGTATTTATAAAACTCTCTGGTTATTTTCAGAATGTTTTTTTTATCTGTTGTTGCCTTTCCGTCTTTATCTCTCAGCTTGTATATTTCTTTTTTACTTGGTGTGAGTTTCCTTTTCATTATCTTTAAACCTTTGTTCTCTTCTACTGTTTGAGTAATTATATTAATATTATATCTTCTTACATCTTTTCTAATTTCCGCTGAAATTCTTCTATTTAGTTTTCTATATTCTTCTTTGTTTCCCTTTTCGTTCTCGCTTAGTTTTCGTCGTATTTCCATTAGAGCTTTTGTACATTTGCTAATCTTTTCACTTTTGGTGTCATTTTTCTTGCAAAATTTGTGCGTTTCTAACCGAGTATGTTATTAATTTATTGTGATCGTCAATACTTAGAGGTTTGGAATTATTACTCTGTAAAGTTTCGGCTATATTTTTTATGTATGCTTCTGGATGATTTTGTGAATTATTGAGGGCTATGATATATCATTTATGTGAAATAATTACATGATGTAAACTCCGATTTTAACACATTTATGTAAAAATTTTCAAATCGGTATGATGTAAGAACTACGTATAACAGGTTGCCTACCTTGATATGTAATTATACCTTATGTAAATGTAATTTTTAAGCTGTCTAAAATTACGTGCCGTTTTCGCTCTTAGTTAGGTTATGTTATTGTATGTTATTTGTGAAAACATTTACAACATGTATCTATTTCAACTGGGTTACTGATATCCCGTAACTGTCGTGGCTCTATATTTACCTAATTTCCCTCTTCCACATCATTCAATTCATTAAGTAATAATAAATTTACAAAATCCATTTTTTTCAAAAATAAACAAATAAAACAAACAGGAAGCCAAAAGTTAGGTTAATTTGAATTAGTTGACAGATCTTCAGTATATGACAGAACCGAAAATAACGTTTTATGTAATTTTCTGCTATGGCTTGGTCATTTTACGCATAGCAACGCAGGGCATGATACATCATACCGTTTTTACACATTATGTTTTGAGAACTATAATCTGATGTACGTTTTCTAAATTTTACACTAGTATGTAATTATTTACGTAAATGATACATCAGAGCCCCATTATTTGTAACATGTAAAAACCACCTTATTATTTGTAAAATGTATTTATCGCTCAGTTGTGTGACTCACAACGGCAAACCTTTTTTAAAGGCACGTCTTACGATAATTTCAAGGCAGCTAATTCACCAAATATTATAATTATGTTAAATAAAAGCCTTGATCTATCTTAAAAATAATCGTAAATACTAAATACAAATAGTTTGTCGTCGACTAACAAGAATGCTGGTTGAGTAACAGTACTTTCTTCGTCAAGTATGGGCGATAATTACGACCGAGATGATAAGATTCTTTTCGTAAATAAGGAGCAATATTAGATGTACAATGTTTGAGGTTTTTATCAAAGATTTCGGTTCTTTATTTGTGCAGATAACTGTTGTTTGTACTGTTAATGTGTGGCAAATGTACGAGATATTGGGCTAATAGGTTCGAACTATACAGTGTGTAACAACACCGATGTGTAACACCGATTAGAAGTTTATAATTATATTTTACATTTTGTTTCACCCGTTAATAATACCTATTTTATGATTAAAGTTATGTATACAGTGTAGGTAAAAGTTTATGATCGGTATGTACCTTACGTGAGATGGAGTGAAAAACACCTATTTAAAAAGGTCCTCCCTTTATATATTCGAAATAGTATTAGTGGAACTAAGAAAAGAGGAGAACTTCAACGTTGCCAAACTTATTCGTTTTATTTGACCTGTTGTCTTTTAGCATTTTAACAACGTTCTAAGATAATCAAATTTGGGCGAATTTTCCTTTAAAAGCACAATTTTCCTTTAAAATAAGTTTAATTTAACATTTTGATTTGCACTTATAACGTTATACCGACCATAAACTTTTACCTATACTGTATGTGTTTTTATTTATTAAATACCGTCCCATAATAATAATTTTCAAAAATTTTTGTTGTCTTGACATCTCTTACTATAAATTCCAAAATGAAAATTTCGGAAGAACATTGCAAAACCCTAACCCAAACAACAGACAAGTCGATAAAGTAGTCTAAAGCGTCCTTACGCAGCAAAGACACCATGTTATGCTAACAAGAGCGATACTCATTCCGTAATCATCCACTTAACTCCAGAGACTAGACTGCTACGACGGATTGGAACAAAAGGATTTGTTCCAATCCAAACTTACTAAAATCTGGAAATATACGAACATAACCAGGAACACGAAACTGCGCCTAGTACGGACGCTAATCTTTCCTATCGCTACCTTTGCGTCAGAAACTTGGACCATTAAAAAGTCCGACTCACGACGTATATGGCCTTTGAAATGTGGATATATCGTAGAATGATGGGCATACCCTGGACAGCACATCGCACAAATGTCTCAATATTGACAGAACTCGAATTACCAGACGAATGGAAGGCATGGAGAGGTTGGTGGTTGAAGGGAAGGTAGATGGTAAAAGAACTCGAGGAATTCCGCCACTCCGATGATCAGACCAAATAAAGTGCGCTACAGGTTACTCTCTGTCTGAGGCAGCACACCGCGCCCAGGAGAGAGAAGAATGGATAGCAACCATTCGTCAAACACCATAACGTCACCACATCCTTACGAAGGATAAAGGATAGAGGAGGAGGAGGATGGTATAGCTTACCATCAATATCATACTTATCCATATGCATAAATAGGTCACAAATGCTCTTTGAACAACTTTTGAAAATTCTACAAAGAATGATGACTTCATTAAAATGAAATTCCCATCGTAACATATTGTAGTAAAGGCAATCGCTAAGTTACATTGTAGAATCGTCACTGGTATTGAACTAGAACCGGTAGGAACGATGCGAAAATAATTGACACATGACATACAGAACTAAACATAACCTAAAAAATATTTAAATCAAACCAATGCTAATTTTCATATTTCTTTGGATAATAACGAAAAAAGAGTAAAAAACCTAAAGCAACTTGTATACGAAATATGAGACAGACTTATAACTGGCAGTATAAAAAGATGTAATAGTCCTGGTTGAAAATTCCGAAAAGAGATCGAGCTAAACCTTTATTTAATGTTAAATGTTTTTCTAAATTTCTCTAGTATTTCTTTTTATTTATTACAATTTTTCTTTTCATTGCAGGTAGGTCAAAACCATTCTTTATACATGAATATCATGAAACAGGTATGTATGTATGTTTTATAAAAATTTTAATTCTGACTTAATTATAAAAAGTATATAAAAAGAAAAATATTATCTGTGTTCGTTATAGATTCAAACACAAAAAAAAATAAAAAAACACGCTATTGCCAAATAAAAGCATGAGGTGTTTCTGTTCATTTTTTACGAATATTAATGCTAAAAGTTTAGTTCCCTATACAGGGTGTTTCAAAAAGGTATGTCATAAATTAAATCACACATTCCAGGGAAAAATTAAATTTGTTGAATCCAACTTACCTTAGTACAAAAGTTTACACAAAAAAAGTTACAGCCCTTTGAAGTTACAAAATAAAAATTGTTTTTTTTGCATTATCTCCTAAACTACTTGACATTTTGTAATAAAAATGGACACGTTACTTTCTTCTTCTGAAAGCATTTTTCATACAAAAGAAACAACAAAATCTAAGCGCGCAGAAAAATTTTAAGGGGTGTGCAGCCCTAAGTCCCCCCAAACTTTTGAGTACGTTTAAATCAAATGAATTTTGTGGCATCATTAGTTTAACTCATTATTTTTATACTTTTTTACCTCTTATCACTATTTTGTATCTTCAAAGGGCTGTAACCTTTTTTGTGTACACTTTTGTACTAAGGTAAGTTGGATTCAATCAATTTATTTTCGTCCCCGAATGCGTAATTTAATTTATGACATACCTTTTTGAAACACCCTGTATATTTGATGTTTTATATTAGGTTAGGGTATGTTATTTTGCTTTACATTGTGCTTTAGTGTATTTTGTTACAATAGCAAATAAAAAGTGGATCGTAACTTTCGAATACAATGTTTGTATTAAGTTTTTACATCAAAGACTTCACTCATTTCGTGAACGTGAAAAAACTTCCCTTGGTTTACAATGGAAGTAGTTATAAAAATGCGAAAATGTGTTCCAACACGCAGACGTTTACGTTTAGTTGCGAGGTGGTTGAAGAGTTCTTTTGTAACAATAACACGAAGTCTAAATAGCATATCTACATGCATTACTGCCTTTAATGTACACTGCAAAAAGTTTGGAAACTATCTGGCTGTCATTAAATGAATACACGGAAGATACTAAGAGAGGCTGCTATACTCGGTTCGCTATTCCCAGTCCGAAGTGTCTAGTGAATTTAGTAATTATTTTTTTGCGAAGTTAGTTACTTTTGACAGACTAAAAGTGGCTGGAAATTACTATACAACCAAGCACACGTACTCATAGCCAATATTAATAGTAAACAAACTAAATAGTTAATAAAATAGAACTTTGCGAATTACCGACAATCAATATTTATTTATCTGCACCATATAATAAATAGTTATGTTAAATTATAACAACTAAAATATATTTTTTTAAATATATACTACCCAAAATTTGATGGTTTAATATACACTTCCACTATTTAGAATAATTCTTCTTTTTTTTCAAAGAAAGAAGTCTGCAATAGTAGTATACTTGAGCTATTAATACTGAGAAGTAGGAATTGTTGTTGTAGGTTTCCAACAATGAATCTGTCAAAATATGCCCGAGCTGAGCGAATGGAGTATAGAGATAATTCAAATGAATATATTAACGTTCTCCTTCATCTTCTTCTTTTTATGTAGACATGACTCTGTCTGTTTTTCAATGTGCCTCCAGTAAGTCATCGTTCCATCGTTTACGTGGTCGTCCTACTGATCGTCTTCTTATTGGGGAACCACCGTCTTTATTTGATGTCATTCGGCTTATGTGGTCGTCGCATTCTAGTCTTCTATTTCTTACCCATTCGATGACATCACGCATAACTTTCTTGGGAATTATTATGCAATGGTTTCCCCTGCCCTATTGCATCGCAGTATCACAACCTTTCTGCTGTTACAGCTCCGCTTGTGAAATTCCAATGATAAGCCGGTTCAGGATAATTTCCTATACGCCTTAACTTGGTACTGGCGGTCGCTGCTGCCCTCCGTCAGAAATGTTTATCGACCTTCCGGTCAAAGATTGAGGAATTTAGGAGTGTGTGAATGGGGAGAGGCGCAAGTTACGCAGTTTGTGTGTAGGGGGCGCGACATGTATATGCCACACCCCACCCCCCCCCCCGCGAAAAGTGGACCTCTTCCACTCAGGCACGGTCAAGAGGACTCATCCGACACTCGGGGTGTGGCTGAGATAGGTTCTTGGTAAATAAATGGGTATGGGACGAGACGGACTGTTGGGTAAGTACAGCGGACAGCTGCTCCTGCAGTCGCCTCTTACGACCAGTAGGAGATACTGTGGGTGTATTCTTTTTAGTGGCCCGCATCCCACACGGGCAATATGCCAAAGACCTATGCATGAATTAAAAGAAATGACCAGAGACAGAGATCTCTGGAGACGGACAATACACGACATCACGTCGACCACTACACTTCCCCTGGGGGGTCAGGATTGAAGAGAGAGAGAGAGAGAGAGAGAGAGAGAGAGAGAGATTTCTTACCCAATTCTACTTCTAGCTCTGTTCTATAGTGTTTTACTATTGTAGCGAGATTAAATAAAACGAGCGGTTCTTTACAGCACGAAAATATCTTATCAACTGAACTCCAATCATAACAGCGTTACAATATATATATATAAAAGTTATTATGTACTAGAATGTTCTGGAGTAGTCCATCTCTAATTCGTCTATTTGACGGGTCGATCTCTGCCGCGCTCGATATATTGCTGGAAGCTAGTCGCTTTCTAGATGCAACCGTTACATGGGCCACGCCGAATGAATGATCGTAACACTGCTCCCCTCTTACATCTGAGCGTCTCGATCAGCAACTCTATATGTAGCCCCAGGATGGCGGAATCTACAATACTTTCCAGCTCTGCATGAACTCCTCAGAAAGAAACAATAGTCTACTGTCTTTAAAGGACACGATCTCTTCGGATTAATGCAACACACAGTAATTCGTCCGCCGGTTTCTCGGAGATAACTTCAAGCATGCTTCTGACAATCTTCCAGTCCAGATTTTCTAGTGCATGGCCTATCTTGATGTCTTGGTAAGGCCAAATTCTTGATGTCATAATTGCACACGATTTTCTTCAAATTATTTAAAGCACGCCATATATCATCGTAGCTTGCCCTGTCTGTATACGACTTCCTGGTCACCATATACAGCAAAGATCGAGGCTCATCTTCTAATCTCAGTACTCTTCCAACTTTAGGCTGCTGATTTTTTTAACTCGTCCAAACGACCGAACTTCTTATAAAATACGGATGTAATTCCTTTAGTCATCTCAAGATCGTGGGCAACACAGTGGGCTTGAGAAACGTTATGCGGAACACTAAAAAAACCTGCTGAACTTCTGTGGTCACGCAGAATCTAGCACTCTTTCTCTCTGAGTAATTTGACATAAATTCATTAAAGCTTGGTCGCCGGTCATCTTTGATCTCATGTTGAAGAGTTCGTGCTTCTTCTGTTTCATTCGGTGCAAGACGATTTATGTGAACTACTTTTGGTTTACCTTTCGGTAACTTCTTAATTCGGTATATTACGTCATTTATTCTCTTTTTAATTTCATACTGACCTTCCCATTGTCTTTGCAATTTCGGAGACAAGCCTCGACGACGTTGTGGATTATAAAGTTAAACAAGATCACCTATTTCATAGCTTTCATTCTTGCATCGAGAATCATATTGATCTTTTATTCTGTTTTCTTGACCCTTAGGAATCGATCTTAGGATATCAGTCTTTTCTTGTTCTGTCCAATGATTGGCTGTCGCAATAACTTCAAATTGTATAAGGTATATGGACAAAGAAGACTTTCCAGCAAATGGTGGCAATTTGAATCTCAGATAATGTGTCGTTTTGTCTCTAGGTGATTCTTCTTTTACTGCCGGATCTAAAACTACTGTATTAACTGGTGGTAACACTTTCGTATTAGTTATCATGGTCTCTAATTGTTTGATCTTCTCTTCTACGTTGATTACATTCTTCTGTATCTGATCGAATGTTTTAGAGACTTCCTCAAATTTCTCATTGTTCTGAGTACATACTTCGTAGAATCTTTTAGAAACCTTTTCGAGTTTCTCGTCATTTTGTCTAGCTACTTCTTTAATAATTTGAGACGTTTCATCGAATCTTTTGGAAACATTTTCCATGAATTATTTTGGTTAAAATCCTTCTTTCTTCTGCTGATTGAAACTGGAATGTCTCTGAGTCGTATCCATTCTTGTTGAGAACAATCTTTAGTCGTTCTTGGAGTATCTTCTTGGACCCGCTGCAGTCTTCATCACGTTCTTCTAGTTGCTCACGCAACTGATTTACTGAAAGTTCTTTTGGCAGCATCTTTGGTCAAGCATACACGTACTTTTTTAAATGTTCTTTCGTACAAAGATCACTACCGAACTACGCGGATGTTCCCGACAATAATACTTTTCAAAAGTTCAAAAGTCTTTTTCAAAAGTCACTGCTGAATTTATTTTTTAAATAAATCAATTATCCTCACACCGGACACCAACTGTAGCGTTTTTAAATAAAACGAGCGGTTCTTAATTTATATAAATATATTTATTTATAAGTTTACAGCACGAAAATATCTTTCAACTGAACTCGAAGTCATAACAGCGTTACATATCTATAAAACTTATTATTTACTAGAATGTTCTGGAGTAGTCCACCTCTAATTCGTATATTTGACGGGTCGATCTCTCCGCGTTCGATAGGTACATCGCTGGAAGCTTCTAGTCGCTTTCGGTGACCGTTACATGGGCCACGCCGAATGCATGTTCGTAACAATATTTATAATTTTTTTCCTTTGATTAGTCCTATATAACATTCTGCTACAAAAACTATATTTCCAAATCGAGTATAATTTACTAAAACAACAATATCTCAACATTATTTCATAGTTAATAAATTGCAAAATGTGTTAAACACTTAAGTGAATAACAACAATATAAATTACGAAGGATTTAAAGATATAACATTTAGACCGAAAATAAAATATAATATTTTTATCTGTGAATAAATTTTATCGTTTTCTGCAGTGTATTTTAAGTAAAACCGAATTTTGCTTCAGCTTGTTTAAATTGTACTCTTAAATTGATATTTATTTGCATAGAAGTTACAAGGTAAGGCAATATTCCTTCTAATGGATACTTAATTTTATGCTCTTTTATATTTGTTTGTTTCCTGCGACGTGTTTATTTATTCACTGATAGAATGTGTCAGAAATGGAAGATATCGTCTGCATATTTTCAATAATGTGCACGTTTATAAATAGCATGCATACAGTATTTCAAATAAGGAAAAATGCTCATATTCTCCAACTTATACAATAAGTAATATTGATGCATCGGATCAAAAATTCATAAAGCATTCAAAATGTAATACAGCAAAATGTTTGGAACAGGATTTTATTTCCTGCAGTACATATTTTTCATTTTATTAACGAAATACGGAAATCGTTTGTCACAAAGTTGATACATTTTCAAGATTGACTACAACAGAGAAGGAAAATCTATAAAAAAATCACGTGCTAGAAAAAGAATGAATTAATAAAGTATTTATTGACTGATTATTTTCTTCTTCTTTCAGTGCCATGTCAGGTCTCCCTAACATTGCGAGCAATTCATTAGCGAGTTATTCGCGGTTTTCAACTAGTCGAAATAGTTGTTCGGTGCTATTTGTTTCTGTCCAATCGCGAATGTTCTTTAGCCATGACATCTGCTTCCTTCCAATTCCTCTACGTGCCTCGATTTTACCTTTCATTATAAGCTGAAGGATTCTGTGTCGGTCTTCTTTAAAATGCCCTAGGTATATTCTGCTTTGAGTACCGTGCCCAAAATTAGGCCCAAATGACTATTTACCGATATTGTTCTCGATCTTGTGCGGCATGTAACAGTTCATCTGCTGATAAACCACTCCATTGACCAAGGTTTCGGAGCCATGAATATTTCTTTCTTCCAATGTGCGCTTTTTTCCTCGATCTTTTCGTTGAGTATTAATTGTAGTAACTATTATCTGCTCCCTCTCATTAGATTGTCCAGATATTCAAGTTTTCTCTTTTTTATCATCTTCGTCAAGTCACCTTCGCTTTGACCTAGTCCATTTAAGACTTCTATGTTTGAGATGCGTAGAACCCATGACCCATGAAATTTTGAGCATCCTACAATATGACACAAAAACGTCGACATCCAGAAGTTGAAAGATAAAACCACAAGAGACGAAGTCATAAAGGAGATCAACAACAAAATAAACAGCATGGTAATCTCAGATATTAATCAAGAAAACATAAGTGTGGATGATATGTGGAATAAAATCTAAAATATCTGTAGTTTAGTGGTAAATAATAAACTTAAACCAGAAAACAATATAAAGAAACAGCCGTGGATGAGACAAGAAATATTAGAGCTAATGGAAGAAAGAAGAAAACACAGAAATTAGAATGAGGAAAGGTACAAATAAATAAACAAAATCATTAGAAAAAGATTAAAGAAGCAAAAGAATCATGGCTACAAGATTAATGAATAGAAATAGAATCCCAGAACAGAAGCATGACACTTTTAACCTACATAAAAAGATCAAAAACTTAACGGAGGAAACGGATCACGAAGTCATAACTTAATACTAGAGGAGCACAACAATCTGCTCTACGAAAATTAGAGAATACTTGAGATATGGAGGCAATACATGGAAGAATTTTTCAAGAAAGAGCAAGAGACAGAAGTCAGTGTTTCTGGATGTTCAGGACCAGAAATAACGCTCAGTGAAGTAACATATGCAATAAAAAGACTAAAAACCAACAAAGCACCTGAACCTGATAACATACAAGCTGAAATATTGAAACTATTTGAAAACAACCAACAACTCCTAACGAGTCTACTGAACAAAATCTATGAAACTGCAGAATTTCCTACAGATTGTCTAGTTTTCCACCTTCATCCCTCTCTCCAAAAAGGCAAATGCCACCAGATGCTCTGATTATAGAATTATAAGTTTAATGAGCCATGCACTCACACCTTCTGGTATTCACTCTCGCATATATAGAAAACTTAAAGACAACATTAGCAGTGTTCAATTTGGAGACTGGGAACGCGAGATGCCCTATTTTCCATACAAGTATTGATACAAAGAGCTCTAGACGTAAATTGCGAAGTCTACGCATGCTTTATACACGTTGAAAAACCATTTGACAAGGTGCAACATCAAAAATTATTTCAGATACTGAAATAATTTAATATTGATGACAAAGATTTACGCTTAATTAAAAATTTATACTTACAGCAAAGGGCATCTGTACAGAACCAATTCACAGCTAGTAATAAACACTTGAAAATATTCTTGGATATAGGATATTGGAAATAGAAAATCTTGGATGCAGCCTAAATAAGAAATGAGACCACTCACAGAAAATAAGATGTCGTATAGAACAGGCAAACAATTAGAAGCCTTCGAATGTGGTGCTACCGCCACTTGCTCAGAATTTCCAATATCCATCATGTTACAAACAACACCGTGATCCAACCTATGAATAAAGATCTGGAAATTATGCGTATCGTGAAAATCAGAAGGATGACATACTTAGGACATGTGATGCGCAATGAGAAGTATCAACTAAGATAGAAGGCAAAAGATATCAAGGGCGCAGAAGGACATCGTTTGCAAGGAATTCGCTGATAAAGGACCTGAGAGCCCTTGTCTTCTTCTACCCTGCCGGATCTTGGCTTCCGAGGGCCATGCTCAGTAACACCGTTATTAGTTTTTAAAACCATGATGATTGTAGTAGGGACACCCATGGAGATCTTGATTGTAGTGGTTTCCCCTTGCTTTCTACATCCTTGTGCCGTTGACCAAGATATTAGTTCCTCCACCTTCGAGGATGCCCTATCAACTACCAATTCTTCCGCATAGAGTCGTTGATTAGCAAGTGTGATATTGCTTATACCGGCAATCGGTCGGTGAAATTTTCGCCATATCTGTCTACCCTCACTTAGACCGTCCGCACATTGGTCGATCGAAGCCACGCCATTGTTCGTCTCATGCGAACCCTGCGGCATGAGCGATTGTTCACCGCACACTAGTCGATTCAGTTTGCTGTTTGCTCACATCTGCCAACCAGGAAGAACGCATCTTTTATATATCCATATTGGCATATTCTTTCATTGTATATGTATACAATTAAGGGTATTTTTATACTTCCCAACGAACTTTATATTAAACACCTAGAAACAGAAATTCAATGTTTTCCGAATTTTATATTACAAACAATATATTTCTACAAAGCTAGTAGTACTACAAACAACGAACATAATATTCGTCGATCTTAAAAAAATTATTTTAGGGCAAAAAACAATAAAAAACGAAGAAAGCAAATACAATAATTTTATCCCCATGACTGAAAACGTGCGTCTCACTCGAACTTTCTCGTGCGCTACCAATCGCATGTGACGAGAGTCGTACAAGACGAGGAGATTTGCAATTCTAGACGGCCACTAATCGCCCCGTCTGCGGAGCTCAATGCAACAGCGAAGGAACTTTGGCGGTGGGGAGAGACCTACGCGATTGAAATCGAGTCGACCAGTTCGAGCGTCGACCCATGTGCGGACGGCCTTAGTTTAGCCTGGAGACCAATGCAGTTGTCCAGCGTGTGGCACTTGGAGCCATAAGTGAGAGTTAGGTGTCTTATGAGGACCAGTTATCAAGAACCAACTCCCGTCTATGACGCTCGATGTGGTCGTTCCGATAAAAGGTGCTAATGACGTTTTCATCTTTCTTGGCTGTGTGCGTGTAAAAACACATTGCAATAAGTTGTTTCATCTGTCTTTCCTTGTCTAAGCTCGATTCATTTACCTCCTCCAGTGGCAGCTATCTATATTCGTAAAGAGGCCGAACTTATCACCGACACAGTATCGGCCAAACGCATCGGTGTTATTGCTACAATACTGGGAGACGTGAGTGGTCTCTTCATTCCCTTCTCATCGCACTTTACCATGACAAACGTGACTCGCACAATTTAATTACGCATCTGTGTATCAGAGAGAGACGAATATTAAAATTCCGTAGTAGCTTATTTCAGGCACACGCCAAGAACGATGAAATTGAGTTTACCACTATAACACAATCCTACACCCCGATATTGTAGTATTTGTTAAAAGTCAGAGAGTGTCAGATGAATAACTTCAGATTTTAAAATTTCAGGTCCTTCTAGATTTGCATTAACCAGTATGTTTGGCATGTCATTTTGAAATAAATTTCTTGAATATAGTTCTCAATGTTTTTCTGGTTAGTGTATTTACATTAATTTACATGATTTTACGCCAGTGTATGACCCATAATGTTAAATGCTGTGTTGCCTACAAGTGTCATCAAATCATTTTAAACCTCACCTTAAAATAAATGTTGCTAAAAAGCATAATTGTTGAAAATGATACAATTATTTGTTTTCGATTGTATTAATCCGCTTAATTTCATAACGGATTGACGCCTAATTCACGGGATTAATTAAAACGGTTTGACGACAAATCGCCACAACGTCGCTTTATGAAAATTTCAATCATTTTATTACCAATTTCGCACGCATTTTAATTAATGAAATTTTTTATGGCTTATATGTTCACATAATTATCACTTTTATGCAGAATTTTTCAATATACATATTATATTTAATTTTTGTATTTCATATAATTTTTTTGTTTATTCTTTTGAACGTATTAGGAATAAGTTTCCACTGTTATCGGGATTTATAGACCGATTTATATGTACGAGGTATGTTCAAAAAATAATCAGAATTTATAAATTTCGCGGGTTTGGGGAGTCCAATCGTCAATTTTTTTTATTATCTAGTATACATGCTTCTTCTTCTCGTAGCACTACAACCTGGGTGGGTTTTGGCTGACTGCACATTTGTTCTCATTCGGTATTGGGTGCTATTAATGTCGTGATAAGGCCCAAAGATTCTTCTGAGGATTTTCCTCTCAAAACATCTAAGTTTTCTTTCAATTTCTTTGGTCAGCGTCCACGTCTCACGCATATACATGAGTACCAGTCGAATCACCGTTTTATATATTCTAATCTTTGATGTTCGTGATAGGCTTTTAGATTTAATAGTATTGTGGAGGCTGTACATACGTCTGTTTGCTACCTGAATTCTTCCTTTAATCTCTTCCTCGATATCGTTATCTGCAGTGATTGCTTCGAGATATTTAAAACTCTCCACTCTTTTAAAGTTATATGCCTACAGCTATTCACACATAACTTAACAAGCTAGATAAGTTTTTTTGGAACTGAAAGTTCTCCATTGCATTCCACTATTGAATTCCCGTCCTTTTTCAAGCAGCTGTCTTAGAGTAAAGATCTGATAATTGTTTTCTGAAGCCGGCTTAGTATTCCCCCATGAATTTTTTACAAACGGTGTCAGCCTACTTAATCAGATGTTCGATAAGATTTTTTATGCCGTATTAAGTAGGGAGATGCCTCTATAATTAGAGCACTTGGTTTTGTCTCCCTTTTTATGGATGGGATTATTACACTTTCGTGTCATTTTGTTGGTATTTTCTCTTCGTTCTATATAAGTGTTATTAGTTTGTGTATTTGTCTATGTCGAGTTTCTCCTCCGTACTTAAGGAATTCAGCCAGTATATTGTCAGAGCCTGGAGCTTTTTCATTCTTCAATTTGTTAATTGCTTGCAATGTTTCATCTATTTTGGGGTCCTCTACCCAGAATATATATTTTCTCCATGTTCTTCCTCTTGATGTATGCTTAGCAAAGTCTTGAAATATTCTTGCCATGTTTGGAGCAGTTTTTTTTCATTTATTATTAATTCATCATTTTTTTCTAAGTACAGACACGCATTTAGGTCTGAAGCCTTTCTTTTCGTTTGACACTGATTTGTAAAATGCTCGACTATTTGACTGTTGCCTATTCTTTTCCATTTCTTCATATTTCTGTTGTTCGTTCTTCATTTTTTTCTCTTTAATTAATCTTCTTGTTTCTCGGCGTGAAGTTGCATAGTTTTCTTTACTTTCTGCTGCTCCTTGTTGAAGCATAATGTTTCGCTTTATCTGTCTGTCGTGTAGTTTTTCTTGACATTCTCTATTAAACCATTTCCTGTTTCTCTTCCTGCTTTTTCCTATTATTAGTTCTGATGACTTAGTAATTTATTTTTCCATTTGTTGCCACAGCTTTTCGACGTCATTGCTCTGGTCTACTGTATTTAGATGCTGTTTAATTTCTTGTTTGTAATTTTCTCTGATTTCTCTCATTTTGCATTTCCTCATGTTCCACTGTCCCAATGTTTCGTTGGCCTTAGGTTTCTCTGAAGATATCTCAGCCTGATTTTTGCTCTTACTAGGTGATGGTCTATATCTCCATCTACTCTCCTGAGGCTTCTTACATCCAGCACATTACTTCCATGTCTAGCATCGATAATTACGTGGTCAATTTGGTTCTGCATGGAGTGGTCATTAGAGACCAAGTCTGTTTATGAATGTTTTTTTGTATACATGCTCCTAAAGTATAAAAAATTTGCAGCTATATTCATTGTTTATCTTGTCTTCAGTAGCGCATCTAGAATTTTCCTGTGGGGGGTTTTGGTTGGGCACCGAAATTTTTTTTATGCTGCCACCTCTTATTTTGAGTTCTTAAAATTTGTGAGTAACAGTGTCGAATAGTCCTGGAAGGGAGTTTTAACCCCCAAAACCCCCCTGGGTGCGCCACTGCGGTTTTTATAATCTCAGCGATTTCCACTTGTTTAAAAGAACGGATCAAAGAATTTGTATTAAATTTTGCGTAAAAAATGAAATAAAGTGTAATAGAGTGTGTGAAATATTAACAAAGGCCTATGGTAAACGTGTTATGAAAAAAACAAGTGTTTACGAGTGATATAAACGTTTCCAAAATGGCCGTGAACACCTCGGAGGCCCTAGCACATCGAGAACGGATGAAAAAATGACAGAAATGGTTATGAACGACCGCCGAATCACAATCAGAGAAGTCGCTGATGAAGTTGGTATATCATTTGGGTAATGCTATAACATTTTTGAGTATGAAACGTGTGTCAGTAAAATTAGTTCCAAATTTGTTGAATTTTGAACAAAGACAGTGGCGAATGGAGTGGCTTAGAAATCACTAAATGACGTAAACGACGACCTAGATGTACTCAAATGGGTTATAGCAGGTGACGAAACATGGATTTATGGATCTGACGTCGATCCTAAGGTTCAATCGTCCCAGTGCAGGCATCCTGGTTCGCTTGAAAAGATCAAAAAAGGCTCGAGAGCAGTCAAACGTGAGGGTTTTGTGGGATTTGTGGGAAAGCAACTCATGGCTTTTGCATCACTATAATGCAACAGCTCACAGTTCATTGTTTGTTCATAAATTTTTGGCCAAGAACAATACTGTAATAATGGCCTATCCTCCATATTTGCCAGACCTAGCTCCGTGTTCCATTTAAACTTTCAAACTTTTTATACATTCTAACTTAAAAGAGACATCGTTTTACAAGCATATATAACATTAAAATCGCATTGCTTATAGAAGTAAAGGCTATCCCAAAGATCGTCTTTGAAGGAGACAACATTAATGTAGACTAATAAATAAATATTATTTGCAAAAAACGAAAATTTGTCCATTTGTAGTATTCTAAATACAGTACTGTATATTAAACCTTTCCTAATAGGTGTATTTTTATTTTTGTCTGCTTTTATCTGCTAACTGTGTCCGTTGTCATTTTCAGAACATTGGATAGACCTTACATAGTTAATTTTTGAGAAAACAAAAAAAAAGACTCGCAGAGAAAAGTTTTAATTTGTCCGAACACAAGTGGAAACGAATAAAATTCTTTTTATTAACCTCCTTGTTTCGCAACTCACGGCCAGTAACTTTTCATTCAATCCAACTTTGCTAACTTCCCTAATTATATCTCAAATATGAATATGAATTACAATGTTACGAGTGTGTTGTTTGGTGGGTGCAAAGCTGAAATGACAGTGAATTAAAATGTTGGAACGAAATAGTTACAGCTCGTTTTCGTATTTAATTAGAGTCCGTTCTAATAAAAAGATTTTTATAGTCTAGGAATAAAATTCTAAAAAGCAAAAATTATTTTGCTTTATAGCAATCTAGGTACCTCTTTGCTACAATTTATTTTTTTAAGTATACAAAAAGGGAAGCAAATCTCTTCAAAAGGGAAGGTTTAGTTATTATATATATATACAGGGTGATTGATTAGTGTGAGGAAGCTCAGTAGATCTGTTTATAGTAAAAATTACTAAAAAAAGTTATTAACAAAAATTGTAGCAGCTTTAAACTCCACATTTTAATATTAGTTACAATCTTACAGGGTGTTCCATAAGATGGTGGCAGACCCAACTTATGTTTTTTTAAATGGAACACCCTGTATTTTATTTTAAATTTAAAATCGGCTTCACTTCCACATCACAACAATGTAAAGTTTTATTATGTTATACCGGTATTAAAAAGTTATAACCAATATTACCTGAAAATCGTATCAAGTTTAACTACCTGTGCAATTAAAAAGGAGTATAGGAACATTGATCTATTGCACCATAGTTTTTAAATAATTGTTAAAAATTATAAAACATATTCGTTTCCATAATATTCGTTAAATCAAATACAGGTAAGTCAAAATGCAAATACATTATTTTCTTGGTAATTTTAAATAGAACACCCTGTATTTTATATCACTATCAAAAAGTAATAAATCGTACTTCAAATTTTATAAAGTACCTCCCTATACCTAAAGTTATCATTTTCTAGATATTATTGTTTTTCCATCAAAGTAATAATTTGGTAGATATTTTAACGTTTACCAACTCACAATATAATTATTGTGAGTTGGTTATGATTGATTTGTCAAAAACTGACAGTTTGACATTATTGTTTAATAATTTAGTAACGAAATAACGACACACAAAAGAAAACAATTTATTTAAAATAAAATTTATAAAAAATAACCTACGAAAATAAAAAAAATATAACAACAATAGAAAAATTAAAATCAACAGTAAGTTTAACTTTCAAGTAAGGTGTTCAAAATGACCTCCCAAAACATCTATGCATGCTTGAAAACGTCATTGAAAGAGATGGTTACATTACTGAGCATTTGTAAAGAAATATTTTGAAATGCAATTCGGATTCTATTTTTCATATCATCCCTTGTTGTTGGGGTATTTTATATACTTCGTTCTTAACGTAACCCCAAAAAAATGAGTCCATTTTATTAAATTCTGGTGACCTTGGGGCCACCTTACCGGTCCATCCCTTCCGATCCATCTTTCCCCAAACTGATTATTAAGTTCACCACGTACTAATTCGTTGTGGTGCGCAGGAGCACCGTCATGTAGAAACCACATTTTTTCACGTATATTAAGTGGAACCTCTTCTAATAATATCGTAACTGATTTACGATAAAATCTTAATAAATCTCACCATTTAAATTATCTTCAAAAAAATATGGTCCTACTACATTGTTACCGACGATACCTCCCACACATTTAGAGACCATCTTGTTCGACTATGTTTACTATGTGGTATGGATTACTTGTTGAGTAGTAGTGAAAGTTATGCCTATTAAAAGAACCGTTTCGATGGAATGTAGCTTCATCACCAAATAGACATAATCAAAAAAATCTCTCTGCTCATTAATTTTTTCTAAGGCCCATTCACAAAATACTATTCGTTTCTGAAAATCATCATTAATTAATTCTTGGTGCTTTTGAATATGATAAGGGTGCATCTTGTTTTTAGATAGAATGTTTTGAACAGAGTAGTAACTAAGTTCTTGTTCATTGGAAATAGTCCTTATGCTTGTGTGTGGTTTTCTGTAACCGCCATCAACACACTCATTTCGTTTTCCTCTGTCACCCTAGTTTTTGTTCGTTCATGTTTTTCATAATTCACTGAACCAGTGCGGTTATATCGATCTTTCAATTTTTCAAATGTATCTTGTCTAGGTTGTCGCCTATCTGGAAACCGTTCTTGATAAATTCTAGCTGATAGTAATGAATTTTTATTGTATTCCCCCAATATCCAGATCATATCTACCATTTCATCAGTAGTAAAATTCATTATTGCTAATTTAAATTGAATCAATTACTGAATTACTAAATAATAATTGTTGCTAATTTACGGTGTACCCCAATACTGAATTATTAAATATTAATGTCAAACTGTCAGTTTCTGACAAATCAATCATGGCCAACTCACAATAATTATTGGTAAACGTTAAAATATCTACCAAATTAATACTTTGATGGAAAAATAAAAATATCTTTAAAACTAATAACTTTAGGTATAGGAGTACTTCATAAAATATGAAGTACGATATTAGTTCTTTTGGATAGTGATATAAAATACAGGTGTTCTATTTAAAATTACCAGAAAATAATGTACTTGCATTTTGACTTACCCTGTATTTGATTTAACGAATATTATGAAAATGAATATGTTTTATAGTTGTTAGCAATTATTAAAAAACTATGGTTGCAATAGATCAATGTTCCTACAATCCTTTTTAATTATACAGGGAATTAAACTTGATACGATTTTATGGTAATATTGGTTATAACTTTTTAAATACCCGGTATAACATAATAAAACTTTACATTGTTGTAATGTGGAAGTGAAGCAGATTTCAAATTTAAAATAAAATACAGGTGTTTCATTTAAAAAAAACATGTTTGGTCTGCCACCATCTTATGGAACACTCTTAGGATTGTAACTTATTTTAAAATATGGAGTTTAAAGCTGCCTACAATTTTTGTCAATAACTTTTTTTTGTAATTTTTACTATAACAGATCTACTAAGCTTCCTCACACTAATCAATCACCCTGTATATATATATATTATATATATATTATATATATATATATATATATATATATATATATATATATATAATAACGGATTGATTACGGCTGTCGCCGCTTGCAGTTGCCTCTTCTAAGTCTCTTGCCGCCATTGCTTCATCCATATCGTTGCGCCAACTTCTCCGTGGTCGTCCTCTCTTTCTTCTTTCAGGAGTTATCCATTCCAGTACTCTTCTAGACTCTGGCATTCTTTTAACATGTCCGAACCACTGTTTTTTTTTCTATCTCATCATTGATATTTCGCTCCATTTTCATTTCGTTTCTTATTTGTTCGTTTCTAACTCTCTCCAGTTTCGATCTACCGCAGCTTCGCCTCAGATAATCCATTTCTGTCGTCATAAGTTTGTTTCTATTAGCTTTGGTGACGTCCCATACTTCCGAACCGTAAAGTGTAATACTTTGGACTATATTACCGTAAATGTGTTTTTTGGTTCCTCGTCGAATTGTTTTTTGCCAGAGAAGAGAGTTTAAGGCACGGGTCGCTGCTCCGCCCTCGTTTATTCTTTCCCTGATTTCATCTGCGATATTTCCCTTGTTAAAAGTGACCCCCAAATATTTGCAGGATTGCACGCCTTTGATTTTTGTCGTCTTCCAAGACTAGATCACATATTTCATCTGTTCCCACTGAGAGATATTCACATTTTGTCATATTCATGTTTAGACCTGCCACCTCATATTCTTCTTGAAGTTTTCTTACCATATAGCCAAGATCGTAGCTGTCTTCGGCAATTACTACCTGGTCATCCGCAAAGAAAAGTGTATATAACGTGTTTTCTTCCACCATTATTCCCATGTTTCTACATTTTTTTACCCCTTTCACTAAGGATATGTCCAAATAGATTTTAAATAAGGTGGGTGACAGACCTTGTCTTAGTCCCTTTGTTGTTTGAACAGGAGAGGTGATTTCTTGTTCCATTTTAATTCTTGCAAAGTTTTGTTCGCAGTATTTTTGAGTGGTGTTTATGGGTTTCGAGTGGTGGGTTTATTTTCAAGTTACCCATTTCTATCCATAGTTGGGAGATCGGTACACTGTCATCTGCTTTTTCCAAATCTATTTCTCTGCACTCGTTTTTTCATTGCAATATTTAATGTGAAAATATTATCCATAGTATATCATTTTTCTATCCGATTTCCTAGTACTTTTGAGTATAGTCGGCCTCTAGTAGCAATCACTGCTATCCCTCTATAGTTTTTAGGATCCGTCTTTGTGCCTTCTTGTGTATTGGAGAGATATATGATTGTCTCCATTCTTCTGGAACTTCTTCTCCGTTTAAGCATCTTTGAATAATTTTCGGATCATTTCAAACAGTTTTGATGATCCATACCTAATCAACTCTGGATGTATTCCTCCTGGGCCTGGAGATTTTCTTAATTGCATTCCCTAACTGCTTCTTTCACTTGTTCTATTGATATTTCTATTCTTTCTCTACTTCCACTTGTTCATTTGTCTGTTTAAACCTTTCTCTTCTCTCTCTTAATACTACTACTACTAAGGATTTCCACAGTTTTCACTGTCTTCCTTTACTCAACCGTTTCTTCTCCAATTTTCCCTGTCATTCCAGTCTCCATCTCGCAGGGTTCTTTTTCCTCCATAGCCTCGTCGATTTCGTCTCTGAATGACCTTAGGGGTCTTCCTCTCTTTCTTCTTCCGATCGGTCTCCATTCTGTGATTTTGTTTATCCATCGTCCTCTGTCCGCTCTTCTGATGTGGCCGTACCAGGATAGTCTCTTCTCCTCTATATAGTCGATTATGTCTGATTGCACTCCCATTCTCCGCTTAATCTCTGCGTTTTCAATTCTGTCTCTTTTTGTAAGTCTACAGCTTCTCCTCAGGAACTCCATTTCTACTGCTCTTATTCTTACCTCTATTTCTCTTGTTTATTGTCCAGTTTTCGGACCCATATATCAGGATACTTCTTGTCGGGGTATTATATATTCTCTTTTTTGTCTTTATCCTAATGTTCTTATCCCACAGCACTGAATTTAGTTGTCTTATACAGTTTCTTGTTTGTCTTAGTCTGTTGTTTATATCTTCTTCTGTTGTTCCCTGGTTCGATATTATGGTTCCTAAATACTTAAATTTATCTGCTCCATTTACTTGTCTTCCCTCGTTTATCTCTAGGTTTCTCATATCCTTGTTTTCTGTTGTTAGGTATTCGTATTAGGTTTCTGTTGTTCTCCTCTTTTAATAAGTTCTCAAAATGCACTATCCATGTGTTCTCTGGTATTCTATTTATTATGACTTGTTTTTTTGTCGTTGTTCTCATCGTTTTTATAGTTCTCCAGAATTCAGAGCTCTTTGTCCCTGCTATATGGTTGTCTAGGTATTGGCATTTTTGTTCCCATGCTCTATTTTTCTTTTTAACCACTTCTCGTTTGATTCTTTGAGCCGCACTCTGCTCCTTTATCCACCTTACGTCCTGTACTCTTAACTTAGTTCGTTGTCTTATTATGAAATAAACTATTATCGATTTTAGACCTCTTGCGTGCTGATACCAGGTGTATTTATGTGTGTTCTTGTGGGCGGAAAACCATTCAAAATCTTTTTACTCATATTGTTGTTATAGATTTATGAGTCTTTCTCCGTTCTTGTTAACAATTTCTTCTCTAACAAAACTCTTTATTTTTGTTAGTTCTTTCTAGCAATACTTTTGACAAGATATTTTTAACAAAATTCCCTTAAAATAAGCTGCCAGTGGCCAATATACGTAGAAGGATGGTGTAATCATAATTTATAATGCGACCACCCAAAAAGCTAAGATGATAAATCTTAAGGAAACAGCTCCAAAAGTCGATAATTAATCCATAATATTGTTTGTATATATAATTAAACAAAATTGTATTGTTCTAGTAATCTTTCAAATGTTCCAATTATTTCCAATTCCAATATTTTTTAAATAAGAATAAATATTTATGTGGAGGCTTATCCTTCGCTAAAATGCCAAAGATATGTATGACAAAAAGATCTAGTGAATTATGATATTGAAGAAGGATTAAAAGAATGTTTAAAATAATTTTAATAAATTATGCGAAAATATTGTGACAACTTAAACAATCGGGAGAAATACTTTAGAATGAAAAGTACAAGGAATAAGAAAGACTCTTCACCTCAACATCTTCTCTCTCTTTGCCTTTATCGCTATGGGGGGTCTTCTTCTTTCTTGGCTTTACAGTATTTTGCTTTACTCTTGCCGGTCTTGTGGTCATTATTGTTCCCCCATTTTACATACGTAGATCACTCATTACTGCATCTTTTTCTTGGGCGACCAACTGACCTTCTGCTATTCGGCCTATCCCAGAAGGTTGTATGTATTTAGTTGTAGTATCATTCGATTCCAGTATATGTCCTGCCCATCTTATCTGATTTGCCTTAATGTATTGTACTATGTTTTCTTCTCCATAGAGTGGTTGGAGTTCCTGGTTATGTTTTCGTCACCAGTCTCCTCCCATCTCTTCTTCACAGATTCTGTCCTCCGGCTTCTATACAACATGTAGCTTCTCCTTAAAAATTTTAAAGTGTTTGTTTGTCTTCGTGTATTGTATTTTGTATTGTTATGTCCAAATTTTACATTTATGACATTCTACTAGGTCGGATAGGCCACAACTGACGAAATGTCCCTGAAGATGATCTACTGATCGAAAGTACTTGGGCAAGATTAAATTAATCATCGTGTTCGATAGTTGCCTTGTATACCCTCAAAGTTTAATTATTCGAACATTCAACCTTATATTGTCTTATAAATAACCCATTCCATTCCTTTTAAGGCCTCTCTAGCCTGTAGCATAGCTACAACCGACCAACATTTATGCTTTTTATACCCCTTCCAGTAATTTGTAGCCTTGAGCTAAAACAGTTAAATAATTGTGACTGCGTTATATAGATGGCACGACAGATAGGGTAGTATCCGAAATTGGACAACAGTCCGAAAAGATGGCTTGCTTTCATGTTCCAACATCTTTTTTTTACTATTCTTGCCTTGAATAGACCTTCTATCTCATCTTTTATCACTTGACCACCACATTATAGTCACATAAAGTAAATTTTAATATTTGACTTTACAATGAATGAATGACAATTTACTGGAGGCACATTGAAAAACAGACAGAGTCATGTCTATATAAAAAGAAGAAGAAGGAGAAGAAAAAGACTTTACAAACAGATCTGCTGTTGTGAATCAGTCTTCAGCATTGGAAGATTATTTGTCAACGAAGATAACCGCCTCTTTGGTAGTAACTTATTAAAGCATTGATATAAGACATGTGATAAATCGATATTAACTTGAAAAAATATTTTGATAGGAAGCAATTCTTAAATTCAACCTGAAAAAGACTACACTTTTACGGTCTACAAAAGGAAATATGGGGTTTCATAAGAGGTCAAAGATCAGAGATGAAAGACTTAATCGAACCGAAACACGTAGATAACGACACATGGATTGAATACCTAAAGAAGCTTATAATGATGAACAGCAAATGATGTTAGAACCAGAAACACCAGAAATCATTACAAACGAGGAAGTCGAGATAACCGTACAAGAAGTAAAACAAACTTTAGAAAAACCGAAGAACAGAAAAGCTGCAGGTAAAGATGGAATTCCAAATGAATTATTGAAATATGGTGAGAAGCATTAACAGAACAGCTAATAGCACTAATTAACAAAATCATCAAACATAATAAAATACCTGAAGAGTGGAAGAAAAGCGAGCTTATCCTACTATACAAAAAAGGAGATAAAAACAACCTGAAAACTACAGAGGTATCAACTTTTAAACACCACTTGAAGCTTACAACCAAAATATTGCAAGGCCAAATAAATCAGAGAATTACCTTAGCGGATGAACAGCAGGTTTTCGCACAGGAAGATCGTGCACAGATGCAGTATTCATCATAAAACAGATTACCGAGAAAGCACTAGAGTATAACAGACCACATTCATATGTCTAATAGACCTGAAGAAAGCGTTCGATAAAGTAAAGCTTAAAGATGTAATTCACCTTCTTTACGATAGAGAAATTCCACTAAATGTTATAAAAACAATAGAGAACATTTACCAGAACAACAATATGGAAGTCAGAATAGATGACCAGCTTACAGATCCAATAGATATGGGCAATGGAATAAGACAAGGAGACTCGCTTAGTCCAACGCTATTCAATCTAATCATGGATGAAATCATCAATACTATTAATAAAGGAAGAGGATACAAAATGGGGAACAAAGAAATCAGAATACTCTGCTATGCAGATGATGCGGCCCTAATTGCATCCAATGAAGACGATCTACAAAGACTAACCCATAGATTCAACACAAGGGCAAAGGACTTTAATATGTGATCTCTACACAGAAAACTAAAACAATTGTAATCAGTAAAGAACCAATTAGATGTAAACTGGAAATCGACGGTATCAGCATTGAGCAAGTAATGGAGACAAATTACCTAGAATTACACTGTCTAGCTACGGAGATGTGGAGAAGGAAGTGAAAAATCAAGTACAAAAGGCTAATAAAATAGCAGGTTGTCTTAATAACACGATATGGCGCAATCCCCACATTAATACCGACGTGAAATCAAGAATCTACAAAGCAACAATAAGACCAATAATGACATACACTTCAGAGACAAGACCGATACCTCCAAAACTCAGCAACTACTAGAAACAGCGGAGATGCGTTTACTGAGGAAATTACAGGAAACACACTGAGGATCGAATGAGGAGTGAAGAGATCAGAAGAAAATGCAATATACCAGAAATAAATGAGTGGACACTGAACAGAAAAAAGGAATGGAACGAACACATAAACAGAATGGAAGAGACCCGATTAGTCAGAATAGCGAGGGACAAATCACCAAAAGGTAGAAGAAGTATCGGGCGACCACGCAAAAGATGGAGTGATAACCTCCAATAGAGGCATTAATCGACATTGAACAAGCATTTTGCTTATAAAAAAAGAAGAAGAAGAAGAAAAACCTGAAAAAGGTATTGACTACATTATTTTTTCAAAATTACATATTGCAATTCCGTGCATATGAATATAATACAAAATTCATTCAATTCTTTGAGTGATTTCTATTTATATAATAAATTAATTTGTTTTTCTTATACTCATGATAAATCAATATGACTTCATTTCCTTTAAGAATATTCCACTAAGAAAGTATATCAAAAACATAATAATTATGAAGGCATGATGTTTTGATTGAATATATCAAGTTTCATAACCACTTTAAAGGTATAACAGAAATAAACCCGTCTTTAGTTACCTCTCGTTAATCGGAAGATTGACAAACAAAAGAGATGAACGTTAATCCCAAAAGAAACTTGATACTCCTTTTTATGATACAGATAAGGCACGTTTCTCACTAAACTTAATTGCATATTGGCATAACGAATCTCGCGAACACACTTTTGCTATCGAATTTCTTTAACAGGAGTCTTTAATGACAAGAAATTAAAAATAAATCATAATATACACGCTATTAGAAACAAGATACTTTTGTCGAATTCCGACTTCCAGATAAGAAAATATTTTCATTAACTTTATTTCAACAAACTGCCATGCTTTGAATTATTATTTACTTCATTATAATGACAATTTGAAGTATTTAATGTACGCGTCAGAACAGGAGGGATCTTGGCCTGTATGGAAAAATGTTATGCCTCCACTACACATCGGCAGACGCGTCTGCTGACGCATCTGCAGATGTATCATCACAAGCTGACCACACACCTATATGCCGCAGCTATATGCCTATTTAGAACGTTCAACTACTACTTGAGTGTATATCGAAATAGAATCATCAAAAAAATGGAAAAGAAGAAGTCAAAGGTCAGATGTGTGTAAAGGCATTGGACGTCCGCACCGAAACCCTTTGATCTGTGCTAAAAAAACCGACAACAATCAGATATCTAGCAGACGCATCCGCAGACGTGATATATAAACAACAGATGATCAAATTACCCCATCTACACATCTCCAGATGCATACGGAGATGTCGTCCGCGGACGCGTCTGCGGATGTGAGGAGCCATAAGAGGATGAAGATAATACTGTACTTTGGTTACATTGGTATATGTTGGCCTAATCTTGATGGACATGGTGCTTATAAGAACGGAATTCAGACATCAAACGTCTGAAAATCTTTTAAGGCCATAATAATGAACCGATGTTCTACAACATAATAAAAATTATATCAAAGTGACAGCATCTCATGAAGTAAAATATTAAGGAAGTAAACAGAGCCTCCGTTCGTATTTCCAAGGTCCAAGGCGGAATTAAGATTAACGGAATCAGCATAGATAACATCAGATATGCTGATGATACTGTCTTAATAGCAAGCAAAGCACAAGAACTACAAAATATAATAAATGCGTTAATTTACGATAGAGAAATGTTCGGTTTACATCTTAACGTTTCCAAACTAAAATTTCAAAGACACCAATAAACGTACATGTGTATGCCAAGGGTCAAATAATAGAACAGGTAAATTCCATCAAATATTTGGGAGTAAATATCAATAGTGTAATCCACAAAAAGGAACCTATCAAGAATCGAACAAGCAAGGAAAACATTCATGAGCATGAAAACATTTTTTACAAAATCAGACCTTAGTCCTGCAGCTTAGAATCCGAATGATCAGATGTTACGTTTTTTCTGTCTTACTGTATGGCTGTGTTAAGAGTTACTAATGTTGAGGTACTTCGTCGCATGTAAACAAAAAGAATTACTAAGAATAATCAAAGAGAGTTGGTCAAAGAACTTGAATCCAGAAACATGGACATAACTGCTTTACAAGAGATTAGATGGACTGGAGAAGATGGACAGGGAAAGTCTTGTGGGGTCAGTTTTAACTTTCAAACCCGTTAATGAAAGACTCTGTTATATCAGACTCAAAGGACAACTACATAACTATTCCCTAGTTGCTGCTCATGCGCCGACAGAGAAAAAGGAAGAGCATGTAAAAGATAACTATACAGGGTGAGTCATGAGGAACTTTACATACTTCTACCATATGTATAGTCCCACAGGGAGCATATCATGTGCCACTAAAAAATGTCAACTCCTCTTCTTCATTAATTTAACAGGGTGATTTGTGTAATTGACCATTTATTTCATTTTACTGTAGTGTTTATACGGCTCATTTAATTTTTTAAATTTTTGCATGATACAGTACACTACTATCAAGCATTCGACTGGTATTAGCTAAACTAAAAAATTCCAGGACTGGCTTTGGAAAAATTAATTTAGGAATTAGTATTAAATATTACACCCTGTATATATTTTTTTTAAAATGCAATAAGTGATTTTCAAACTAAATAAATAGCCATGAAAACGACATATGCGACAATGTTGTCGCACTTTTATTAAATTTTTAGTGAACGATCAAATCTTACCAAAAATAGAACAACCATAACGAAGTATCAAATTATAAGGTAATTAATTTAAACGATATAAGACGATATCGATCTAAAAGGAAACACACGATTAAGGATGAAGGAGACCTTCGTGAAATTCGAGAAGGAAGCAGAGAAGATGGGGCTCCAAATCAACGAAAACAAGACGAAATATATGTATACGAGCCGCAAGAAGAAGAAGAAGAACGTATCGTTGCCCGATTTCCGCTACTAGTAGGCACGTACATATGGGATACAATTTTTGGGACATCTGATGCATTATTAAAATAGCAATATCGCTGTTGTGCGTAGGGTTATTGTAAATAATTGTATCATTTGTTTTATTCTACATCGTTACGCAAATCTCTTTAAAAATAATCAACATACGTTTTGCGGCTTTGGTATTCATTATGAATCATTAGGTCGTACCATTTTTTTATAAACTGATAAATTGTTAAACGCAGTTACTTTTTAATAACTGCTGCATTTTATTCGACACGTTTTATTTGCAGTTTGCAGTTTTGTTGCACTATAAATATATGGTTCTGTGTTTCAAGATTCTTATGATCATTAAGTTGTTATTATAATAACGATCAAACAAGTAAGTGAGATTTGTTCAATGTTTTCATTTATTTTGTTCTTAAAATCAGCATTTTAAAAAATATTAAAAACCAAGACATTATGAACCAAAACCAGCAGTTAATATATTTAAACGGTTGATTGAATAACCCATTGGTTATTCAGTTGATTTGGGTTATTCAATCAACGATTTAACTAAAAACAGTGTATTTAACCCTTAACTACTATAAGTCAATAGTAATTACATAAGTATTATAAGTGGGTCTATAAGACCCATTTTTTATATATAGAAAACAAACAAATTTTTTGATATTTTTTTTTATTTATAGGATTACAAAATGAAATATCATAAATGGTTTAAACACAAATTGAAGTTATCATTTGCATTTTTTTGCATAATTGAACACAACATGTAAACATACAGGCATTTTACACTCTGTGCAAACATAGTTCTTTTTTCTGTCTTTCTTGACCGGATAGAGATGATACATCTCTTTCTTTTTCGACTCTAATTGGCTCAGGAGCTACAGGAATACTTAAAAATTTAGTGTCAAGAATATCTGCCGCAATAGCTCGAATCTGTCAGGGCACATTGGAGTTATATATTCTTCTCTTCGTATTTGTAGTGTACAAGCTTTGTGCTAATTGTTTTAGTAATTTTTCCCGAGGGATAGAATTTCCTTTATTTACCAACTGATAAAACCCTCTGGCGTTAACACTTGCAATATTTAGAACAGCAAAAAACACTCTTCTTCTTACGGTGGCTTATCCTTAAGGACGTTGGCCATTACATTTGCCCATTTAATCTTATTTGTAGCAGCCCTGAATAGTTCTATGAAGGTCATGTTCGTCCCATTGCCGTAGGTTTTTTAAGCCAAGAGTTGCGTCATCTTCCCGGTCCTCTTTTGCTATTGACTTTGCCTTCGATTATAAGTTGGAGCAGTTCATACTTTTGATTTCTTATGATGTGACCAAAATATTGTGTTTTCCGTTCTTTTATTATGAGCATAAGCTCTCTTTCCTTATTCATCCTCCGCAAGACTTCTGCATCTGTGTTAGAAATTCTAAAATCGTATTCACCCTTTTTAAGCATTTTGTCTTCTTTCATTTTAGATAATTTTATTTTTGTCTTCTTCTGTTAAATATAACACTACCCTTTCTCTTAAATTATACTCTTTGTATTGTTATCAATCTTCTCATTTTTTTCCTGATAAATGTCAACTTTTTAATTAAACCACTTATATAACTATAGCACCATATCTTGTATCCCCTTTTAATAGGTTTCATCGGATTATATTGCTTTAGTGCAGAGCGCCCTTTGAATTTGATGATAGATTCATCGATAGACATTACTTGTTCCCCACAATAATTTATAAACTGAGTATTTAACGCACTTATTAACGGTCTTACTTTATATAATCGATGTGTGTGTTGTTTTTGGGTATACTCTGATTGTCGTTTATGTGTAAAAAAGATAAACTAGCTTGGAATCTATTCCTAGGCATTGTTTCTGGCACAAGTGGAACTGAAATGTCATCCTGCGTTGACCAATAATCAGGAATTGATGGCAGAGTGTGATACCTCATCAAAAAATTAATTCCCAAAAATGCAAGAAATTCTTCTTTAGCCATATTTAACTGTTTTCCTTTTTGTACTGCATATAAATTAGACTGAAACTTTGTATCCTCGGGAACATTTCCCAGCAATTTTATAAAAACTATCAGAGAATTTTGACACTCTTCAAAATAGTTTTCTTCCCAAACATAGTTTGGTTTTATAAGTAGGAATTTCTGTAGCCTTTTCAATTTTGTTCCACTGCCTCAAAACTTGTTCTTCTGCACTAGTCAGTATGAGCTCATTAACAGCTTCTCCTGATTCGTGAACTTCAACACTGTGATCGTGAACATCGTCAATAAATTTAGGTATTTCACAACTATCATTTTCATTCCGGATTTCATCATTCAACTTAGATTTTACGTTTCTATTGGATTCCACCAGTAGCGCACCTATAATTTTTCCTCTGGGGGTGGCTTTTGGTTGGACACCGAAATTTTTTTATGCAACCTCCACCATTTTAAGTCCTTAAAATTTGTAAATAATAACAGTGTCTGAACAGTGTCTGGGAGTTATACCCCCAAAACCCCCCTGGGTGCGCCACTGGATTCCACTAGTAGCTGACTTTTCCGGAAAATCTTCCTCGTTTTCAGATTCTACATCAGTGTTTTCATTGTTGTCAAGCGGTGGTAAAAATGCATCCATATCCTCATCATTTTTAATGATTTATGCCAACTCGTCGTATGTCAGGACTTTCTTTGCCAACCTGCGGTTTGCAGCCATACTAAAAATTAAAAGAAAAATCATTATAATTGGCTCCTACATTTTTGTGTACAATTTTTTTGTTGTTTAACAAGAATTCTTGTGAAAAAAAGAGTACTAAATATGGAAAATCTATCGTGGCATCAAAACAACACAATTAGTCCCAATGGTACGTAGAAGTACCAGTTAAACTTAGTTGTTTTTTTATTCCTTTAGTGCCTATATTATATTGTGAACCCAATTGTATGTGTGGAGAAAATATAACTTACCTACTGATAGCCTAAAAACAAAATCGTAACGACAAAGAAATCAGCAAACAATAAATATCAAATAATGTATAAAAATATAACCTCAAATACGTTTACACTGACAATTCTCAACGGATTTATTTTGATAGGTACTTTACGCGTACCGCTGGAAACTAATGTGTTACAATTACAATTACCTTTGAATCTGGAAACTAATGTGTTACAATTTTTAATAATGATGATTACAGAAGTTTCCCATTATTTCCCGTATTTTGCCTAAAAATCGCCCGTCTTTCAATATCAACAAAATAGCTTATTTACATCTATGAAAATCATCAATTTATAGATAATCAAAACATTTTCGCATACCGGCATATTATTCTTGGATTAAAAATAGTTTTCCCGTAGCTTTTTGAAATATTTAAACTTAAACGATCGAAAAATGTATTTTATGAGTATTTAAAAGATTCTAGTGTAGCTTGCTGCCGTGTAAAAACAGTTTTTTCGTATTTCGAAAACCGGCCTTAACTAACCACACAAAGGTATTATTTTACGTTAATTTAATTTATAATTTGCAATAATTAATTATGTAACGATGTGTTGAAACTATAAAGTAATTACTCGTAGATATTTTATTACATGTTATTATTTTGTATGTTATTGAATCAATTTGGTATATTTATATTATTGATATAGGCGTTAAGGGCAGTATTTATAACCTGGAATAACCTCTAATTGTTTGCAACTCCAAACTGTTGGTTATAATTTTTTTACGGAACTTTTAAGTTGCAAAAACGGTGTTTTTGGTTATTTTTATTTTTATTGTATCGAAACATTTGTTCTCATTCGGTATTGGTTGCTATTAATGTCGTGATAAGGCCCAAAGATTCTTCTGAGGATTTTGCTCTGAAAACATCCAAGTTTTCTTTCAGTTTCTTTGGTCAGGGTCCACGTCTCACACCCATACATGAGCACCGGTCTAATCACCGTTTTATATATTCTAATTTTTGATGTTCGTGTTAGGCTTTTAGATTTAATAGTATTGTGGAGACTGTACATACATCTGTTTGCTCCCTGAATTCTTCCTTTAATCTCTTCCGCGATATCGTTATCTGAAGTGATTATCGCTTCGAAATATTTAAAACTCTCTACTTTTTCCATTGTCCCAATGCTTCGTTGGCCTTAGGTTTCTCTTGAAGATATTCTCAACCTGATTTTTGCTCTTTCTAGGTGATGGTCTGTATCTCCATCTACTCCCCTGAGGCTTCTTACATCCATCACTACTTCCATGTCTAGCATCGATAATTACGTGGTCAATTTGGTTCCGCGTGGAGTGGTCATTAGAGACCCAAGTCTGTTTATAAATGTTTTTATGTTGGAACATAGTAGACTTTACTTACAAGTATTTTGTTAGCGGATACTAGCTCTACGAGCCTTTGTCCATTGTTGTTTAACATATCGTAGAGGCTGTGTTGTTCCTATTGTCGATCTTAGGTTAGGTTCTTTGCCAATTTTTGCGTTGAAGTCTCCACAGATTATCTGCATATCTTGTTTGCGGATTTTTCTCAAGCGTTCTTTCGAGTTGTTCATAAAAGTAATTTTTAATATGTTCATGTTTATCTTCTGTCGGAGCATGTGCGGATTATACAATCCTCTCTCTCTATAACGATATGCAAGGGACCGGGAATTTTCATCGTTATAAGGAGAGATCGTTATACAGAGAGGACAAAAAATTCGGTACTGTAATATTAATTATACTGTACTAAATAACCTATTTTAATTTAAAAAATTTATCAAAACGAACATAAATGATTTAACACTGTATTGTAACACCACATAGATTTATTAGAGAATGATATAAACAATAAATACAGTATAAAAAATGACTGTAACAAAATATTTCTTCTTCTTCAGATGCAAATCCACTAATGGATGTTAGCGATCACATTTTCCATTAACTCTCTATTTCTTGCAATATGTATCAAGATTGTATGTCGTTAATCCCTGTCCATTGCCTTATGTTTCGGAGCCAGGACATTTTCTTGCGTCCCATTCCTCTCTTGCCTTCAATTTTACCCTCGATTATAAGTTGGAGGAACTGGTATTTTTCATTTCGCATGATGTGACCTAGATACGCCGTTTTCCTTTTCTTGATGGTTTCGAAAAGTTGGCGTTCTTGGTTTATTCTTTTAAGGACATCTATATTTGTGATTTTCGCTGTCCATGGTATTTTTAGGATACGGCGATAAAGCCACATTTCGAAAGCTTCCAATCTGTTTATATCCCTCGTTTTGAGTGTCCAGCCCTCTACGCCATATAGCAGCACTGACCATACGTAGCACTTAGTAAACCTTAGTCTCAGTTGAAGATCGAACTCAGAACAAGTCAGTACCTTCTTGAATTTTACGAAAGCTTGTCGAGCTTGCTCAATGCGACATTTTACTTCCCTGTCCGATGCCCAGTCTTCAAAAAGCCACGATCCCAGGTATTTAAATTTACTCACTCTTTCTATGGATTTACTATTCAGTGTTATGGTGGAGTTTTCAAATGCATCCAAGTTTCTGGAGATGATCATGAATTTGGTCTTTTTGGTATTAATCTCTAGTCCCATTCGCTCACTGTATTCTCCGATTATAGTGACAAGTTGTTGAAGATCGACTATGTTGTCACAAATTAAGACACCATCATCAGCATATCGTATGTTGTTGATCAATACTCCATTCACCTTGATTCCCATCTCTGCATCCTCCAAAGACTCTTGAAATATGGCTTCTGAATAAATGTTAAATAAAAGAGGGGAAAGCACACATCCCTGTCGAACGCCTCTTCTTATATGTATGGGCTTAGATATAGAATTGTCTATTTTTAGCTGTGCCGTTTGATGCCAGTACAAGTTTTCAATGCATCTTATGTCTTTTTGGTCTATATCAACTTTCTTGAGAATCTGCATTAACTTGTGGTGTTGGACACGATCAAACGCTTTTTTGTAATCTAAAAAGCATAGGAACACATCCTTCCTCTGATCGTAACAATTTTGGACCAGTACCTGTGTTGCTACTATTGCTTCTCGTGTTCCTAAACCTTGCCTAAACCCGAACTGTGAATCACTGATGTCCCATTCACATTTTTTGTATAATCTTTGATGTAGTATTTTTAAGAATATCTTTAAAGTGTGACTCATCAGCTAATGAGTCTGTGATCCTCACATCTTTTTGCATTGACTTTCTTGGGCAGGGGAATAAAGGTAGAGCGTAACCACTGCTGAGGATAGCAGCCAGTTTCATAAATTAAATTAAATATTTTGTGTAGTGCTGAAATTCCCCTTTCATCTAGTAATTTGAGTATTTCTGACGGGATCTCATCTGGTCCAGGTGCCTTATTGTTTTTTGAATTTAATATTGCTTTTTTCTATCTCCTCTTGGTGATTGAAGGGCCAGTCAGCTGGTCGTCTGTATAAACTTCACTCATGGGTCTTTCGTCATGGAAGAGCTCCTGGATTATAATTTTCCCATATATCAATTTTCTCCTTTTCAACAGCACTATCTGGTTATCCTGATTAACTATGGTAGTTGTGGTAGTTGGTCCTTCGTTTTCTGTATATTCCAGAACAACAATACTGTATATATAACAAAATAATATGCTACTGTAAAGTAGGCTGAATATAGCCTATATTACCAAAAAGGTCAGTCACCTCGGTCTGTTTCCTATTCCCTTTCCACAGAACTGACCTGACCTTGTTATTTAGACGGATAGAATCTTTCATAGCACTCATATCGTCTTTCTAGTTAATGAAGAATCGATGCAGTACTTATGCCGCATCCAATGCCTGCTGAGGGGTCGGAGCTGATTCCAGTTCTGCTTCCACTTCTAGGGTCACTATTTTCTTGTTATACTATGAACTGCTTGTAGGATGTCCTTGCCAAGTTCAGATGTTGTAGGTACACTTTCATTTTCTTCAAAATCTGTTAGCTCTTTTGGTGCGTAGCTGATAGTAAGTTCAAACTCTCTGGCGCAAACATCTACTGGCAGTTCATCTTCATCATCTGTCAATCCTTGACCTTCCATCCATCCTGCGTGTTTAAAGGACTGTTTTATTGTATTGCTCGTCACCTCGTCGTAGGATTTACTAATTATTAGGATGGCGTCAAGATGTTTAGTTTAAGATCGCCATTGTTCTGAACCAATTCCATCAAAAGTCTTCTCATGTAATGGCTTTTCAAACTCTTGATGACACTTTGGTCCATGGGCTGAGGGACACTTGTTCTGTTTGCTGGCAGAAAACAAAGTTCAATGTTTTGAAGGTGGCACAGTACAGGATGAGCAGGACAATTGTCTACTAGCAGAATTTTTTCCCTTTAAGCTAGATATTCCACTTTCTTTATCACACTCTCGCAAGTCATCCACGCACTCTTGTTTGCTTTATAGGTCACCGTTAGATTTTTTTATGTTTTTAAAGCAACGTGGGTTTTTCAACTTCCTTATCACTAACAATTTTCGCTTCACCGAACCTGTCATGTTAGCGGCGACTAAAACTGTAATGCGTTCCTTAGAGAGCTTTCTCTGATATGTCTGGCGCATATCGTGCCTTCAGTCCAGACAACACGTTTTCTAGCCAATCATCCGTTACGTTTTTGTTAACATCGTGAGCCTCTTCGCTGATTTTCACGTAGTTAATCTTGTGCCACAGCTTCCACTTGCTCAGCCAACCCTCAGAGGCCTTCTCAAATTCTCAATTTCAAGCTCAATTGCAAAAAACTCAGCTTTTGTCCTAACCACAGGCCCAAAATGGAATATGGTTCATTCGCTGCTGCTGGAACCACTGAAGCATAGCGCGGTCTAAATGTTCATGCTGAGGTTTCCGTAACTTCTTCCTGCTACCGCCCTCCATCTCCGCCTCAAACCACTTTTTTCTGTCCTTCCAAATCGTAGCCACAGTTGACTGAGACAGCCCCGTACGGCGAACGACATCCGATTGCTTTTCACCTTTCTCTATTGCTCGAGTTATCGATAACTTTTCCTCCACCGAGAGCACTTTACGCTTTTTCGAAACTGGAAATGAAATGAAATGCTCAAACTGGAAATGAAAAGTCGTCAATAGATGACAACATTTGTGTGATAACAGTTAGTCATCCGTCCGAACAATAAAAGCGAGTCACTTAACCCTCTGATGAGAAAGAATGAGTAGAATGGGATTCCGAATTCCTTAAGCACAAAGCAAAACAACCGCTGGACAATGACCTTACCACTCGTGACTAAGTAGTCTGAACTTTAAATACGTCACTTCAATAGTCATCGACTATTGAACGCTGAAAAGTCATCGCTATAAAGAGAGAACGATATCGGTATAGAGAAAGAATTAATACATTATCCTTATGACGAACCAACCAACGTTTACTATTTTCATCGTTATAGAGGAATTATCGTTATATAGGGAATCGTTATAAAGAGAGACTACTGTAATTGAGATATTGTACCATTTTCCTTTCAGTCTAATATAACAAAGTCTTTCACTAATGGGCGTGAAACTTATAATACTGTTCAGGTATTCTTCTGGTACTACGAAACCTGTGACAAATTAGTGTTTTCCTGCCTGGTTTCCACTGTAGAAAATGACCGCCTTGCTGTTTGGATAACAGACTGTTTTTCATAAGGGCAGGTTGTTGCCCTTCCGCTTAACCCTCCTCCTTTATCCGGGCTTGGGTTAAACATTTAAGAGTAAGGTTAAGTATAAACATTTAATCGGATCTTACGAATTGTCATTCAATTTGTATTTAAAAGAGCTTTATATAATGCTTTTTGCATTATATTATTGCTACTGCATTATATTATCGAGATAATCGTAATTCATAACATCTACTTAATATAAAAATTATTATTCAATAGTCAAACTTGGCAATAACGCTTCCTTTTTCATTTTTCGCATGAATAATTTTTTTCAAACCTTGTATAATGGATGCTCCAATAAATGTTGCATCAGTGATGTCCCTCAACACCTGTCCCGCATTGTATTTTTTTATAGAGTGAAACAAAGAAATCCGCTGCATTTTCAACACACCTCCTATTGTTGCGTTTGTGGGCAGATTCGTCGTGAAATGGAGATCTTTAGTCGATTTTTATCTCCGCAACTATGTGGGTTGGTGGCTTCTCGCATATTTCTTCTTCTTTTCCTTTTACTTCAGATACTCGCGATATGTCAAGGTAGATGTAAACAAACGGTATACTTCCAACAGATTTATTCCGTCTTTAAAGAGAGGAGCACTAAAAATACAGACTGGAAAAATGTGAGTTCTCTGTGTCCGTAGGGCATTCTAGACTACTTTTTCTTGAAGTATCTTTTGTGTAAACAAATATAGTCTAGAAAAATATTGATACAAAGTGTTTGCTTTGAATTTTAAATCCACAAATAAATTTGTATTGTTGACATTTACAAATAAACAAATATCCTACTTCAACATGAATATTATAGATTACCAAAACACTATTATGAATTATTTAAATACAGATATGTAAATAGGCATTATAGCCCAGAGAAATAAGGTAAAAAAGTAGTTGGAGACTTCGACCCGGCCAGGTGTCTGACAAGCTTTTTGAGTTCTATGGACCTCCTCGATAACCAAAACCTCTTGCCGTAAGTTTGGTGGACTGTTTAACCTTCCTATTCTCCCGAAGTAAATGTTACATTCTTTGTCTATGGGTACGGGTGGACCCAGTGGATAAAACTCATACCTGTTGTGAATTAAATTCCAATGTTTTTTTATTAATTCGTAGAAGCTTGGTTTCTTATGTTCTTGCAATGACACCTGGTCATCTAAATGCATCGAGGACAAAAGAATAACAGATTTACCCTTTTTAGGACTATATAAAACTAAAGTCATAATCTTCTGAAATCCAAAAATTGATGATATGATCCGTGGTTATGTTTCGCCCAGAATTCTAAATATCTTTTATAAGTCGTAAAACCACATTTCTGCCTGATGTACTTCATAGGGCTGATTTTCCGCTTTTCCTGTAGACTTTTCCTTCTGCACAATACACATACGCAGTTTTGACATCAGGTAAAAGCCATAATTTAATTCCATATTTCCCACGTGGTTTTGTTGGAATATGCTGTCTGAAGGGACACTTACCTCTAAATGGTACAAGTTGTTCGTCGACAGTGAGGCTTCCATATGGAACAAACATTTTGGGAAGTTGTGCTACAAATAAAACAAAAAAACTTCTAATTGGAGCTAATTTGTCGTGCCTTCGTCGAATAGGTCTATCTCCGGCAACTTTATGAACACCAGCCAGAAGAAGTAAACCTTGAATAAAAATGCAAAATTTCAAGTTAACTTATTTTATAACTGTAATGAAAGTATTTCCTATAAAAGCTTCTAACTCTTCCAGTGATATTTCTTTTACAGTTAACATTTTTTCATTACATATGCGACCACGTTATCTGTTAGTTTCCACTAAGAGTAAATTGACCATTTCATCAGTGAAAAACAATATCATTGAAGATATAGGTTCATCGGTAATTCGTTGAGTGGCATATCTGGTGGGACCTGGCACAGGATTTAGTATATTGATGGATCTAAACAATATACAACGCAATTAGTAAAACCCACAAATTTAGTAAGAAAATATGTATAGCACTTGAGCCACCACTTACCTTACGTGTGACTGAGGTGGTAGATATTTGTTCCAGACTGTCCTATCGCATGCAGTATATTGTATATCTTCTTGTTGAGGAACTTCTATTTCATTTTCCGAATTTTCGCTTTCATCTTGTAATCATCAACCGTAGATACATGATCTTCTTCAGAAAATTCTTCATCTACTAACTCTTCATCACTAGTGACGGTTTCTAAATTGGTAGATTCATCTCCATTTTCTGAGTCTTCTTCAAGGATTTTCCGTAATTCCTCTTCCTTGAGTCCTCTCCTGGAGCTCATTTTTCAGCAAGTGCTTATTATTCTGTTTTTCACAAATGATTGTATACCACACTCTCAACTCTAAACTTAAAGCAAGCAAGTCTGGTACAACACTAAAGATACTCGACAAACGCTTCCGAAAATAGAACTCATAAAATCTAATCATTCTTCTCAGACAAGTAAACAAAACAAACATCACGTACATTTGGAAACACTTCTGGGTACAGGTGGACCCATCAACAACAGATGTGTTTCTTGCATTTTTCGGTGTTACGAATTTTGTCACTGAGGCTTATATTTAATATGGCCCTCTCCATGGCCCGTTGAGTTACTCTTAATTGTTCTGCCATTTTTCTTGTTATTGCCATAGTTTCCAATCCATAAGTTGCAACTGGTAGTATACAAGTGTCATAGGTTTTTCGTTTTAAGTGTATTCGGATTTTTCTGTCTTTTAAAATGAAGCTCAACTTACCAAAAACAGCCTATGACAATTGTGTCCTTCTTTTAATTTCTAGGGTTTGATTGCTTGATTGCATGTCCTGGATATATATATATATATATATATATAATATATATATATATAATATATATATATATATATATTATATATATATATATATAATATATATATATATATAAGCGCTCAACTTACCAAAAGCAGCCTATGAACAATTAAGATATACTTCATCTATTTTTAATCCCTTTTCGGCCCAATTTAGTTTTTTGAAGACATTTTCTAATGCCAAAGTAAATAACTTGGGTGAGATGGTGTCGCCCTGTCTCACACCTTTGCCAAGGTCTATTTTCATAGTTTCCAGATCATCATCTATTTTACGTGAAAAGTAGCATCATCGTATATATTCTTAAGGAGGCAGCATATCTTGAATCTACTCTGGCGTCGTCCAATGCTGTTAAGAATGCCCATTTCTCGATACTGTCGAATGCTTTGTGATAATCGACAAATGCCAGATATAGTGGTATGTTGTACTCTATTGTTTTTTCAATAACTGTCCGGATTGTTTGCAAGTGATCGATAGTGCTAAAACCCTTACGAAAGCCTGCTTGCTCCACTGGTTGGTATGCATCTAGCTTAGCTGTCAATCTATTTGTTATTATTCGGGTTAGTAGTTTGTAAAGGTGTAATAAGCTTATTGGTCGTTAGTTTTCTATATTTGCGCGGCGTCTTTTTTTTTGTGGAGTAGAAAGACTTCCGCATTTTTACCAAAAGCATGGAAATCCTAACAAAATTCCATTAATTACGATGTCCAATGTGCGGACTCTCGCGTCATCAAATTCGAATATATGGGACATCCTATATAAACATACATTATGGTTATTAAAATTTAAAATTGATCATTAAAAGTACATAATACGAATGCATTTTAATGTGCTTATTAATTTGAGAACTAACGAAATGAGGCTACAATTTTAATATAAAAATAAAATAATTATTTAATGGATTCGACGGTTTCATGATGGAAGTTCATTTTATCAAGTAATAAAATACCGAAAACCTTTGTTTTCAACACTTCCACAAATTTTTATTATAATTAAATATCACTACAGCTGTTGATATTGAAAGTATCAGTTGAAAAAAATTAACAAATTAAAAAATACAAATATAATTATTCTGAAGGACCAATGTAGGGGAAATGATAGTGATGGGGTAATCGACTAGTCGACTAGTGGTTAACCGATTAGTACTCAGACTATCGACTAGTCGATTGTAAACGGTTAAACGACAAACGACTAGTTCTAGAATAGAAGGTAAATCAATAAATTCATTCATAAATCAAGAGAAAGCATTCCGGAAACCAAGAGTCGGCTATGATTGGTTTCAGTGTTAGCAACTACTTTGGACCGAAGCATTTTATTCACAGGTTCTATCCTGGCTATTTTTACATCGTTGCGTTGTCCCCAACAAAACACAAACTGAGACTGACAGTTGACAGCTGAACACGCCTACCCCGACTAGTCGACTAGACTAATCGATATTTAAAAGTAGTCGACTAGTCGCTAGTCGATAGTATAAAGTAATTGATAATCCCATCACTAGGAAAGGATGAGGTAGCTGGTTCGATAATTTAAGAGTAAATATTCGAACAATTATAGTCCCACCTTCTTACATTTGGTAGATAAAAAATGAATAAAACCTCGAAGGACTAGCAACCAATAGGTCGCAAAATTGTGGATTAGTAATTATTTAGTGAGAAGTAAAATTAACAATAGAGAAGCTACATGTTATATAGAAGCAGGAGACAGATCTAGGAGACAGAATATAAGCTTCTATATAACATGTAGCTTCTCCTTTTTAAAAATTTTAAAGTGTTTGTTTGTCTTTGTGTATTGTATTGTTATGTCCAAATTTACATGTATGACATTCTGCTCATGTCGGATAGGCCACAACTGACGAAATGCCCCTGAGGATGATCTATTGATCGAAAGGACTTAGGCAAGATTTAATTAATTACTGTGTTCGATATTTGCCTTGTATACCTTCTTCTTCTCGTGCCACTCCTAGCGGAGATTGGAAATCATCATGGCCACTGCGACTTTGTTAGCAGCGCGCCTGAAAAGTTCAATCGAACTACACCCGAACCATTCACGTAGATTACGAAGCACGATATTTTTCTTCTTCCCACACTTCTTTTGCCCTTAATTTTGCCCTGCATGATGTTTCTTAAAAGTTCGTACTTTTCACCTCTCACAATGTGCCCCAAGTATTCCATCTTTCTAGTTTTATCTCATTTAGAATTTCGCATCTTTTGTCTAAAGTTTGGAGTACTTGCGTGTTAGTGGACGCGTCCATCCATGATATTCTGAGAATGCGCCTATAGCACCACATCTCGAAAGCTTCGATGTTTTTTATGGTCAACTGTTTTAGTGTCCAAGCCTCAACTCCATATAACAGGGTAGAAAAGACATAACACCGCAGCATTCTTATTCGTAACTTTATATTGATATCACGATTGCAAAGAGTTTGCGCATTCTCTATTAAAGACTGATCTAGCGATTTCTATTCTACATCTAACCTCTTTTGTTTGATCAGTATCGTCTGTGATCCAAGCACCTAGATATTTATTAACAGGGCACACGCTCAATCGTTGTATTACCATGTATACCATCAAAGTTTAATTATTCGAACATTCAACCTTTTATTGATTTATTGACTATGGCAGTCTTGGTTGATACTTACAGAAGACTATCTTGCAGGAGAATGATTATATTCTTAAACATTTGGTTCGTTAGACAGTGCATTTTACATCAAGTCACTCCTACTTTTGCTAAGGTCAAAACATCAAAAAATGTACCTCAGATTCTGTCTCCGACTTCTATATAACATGTAGCTTCTCCATTTTTAAAAATTTTAAAGTGTTTGTTTGTCTTTGTGTATTGTATTGTTATGTCCAAATTTACATGTATGACATTCTGCTCATGTCGGATAGTCCACAACTGACGAAATGCCCCTGAGGATGATCTATTGATCGAAAGTACTTGGGCAAGATTTAATTAATTACTGTTCGATATTTGCCTTGTACACCATCAAAGTTTAAAAATATTTTTATTATATTATTTAGAAAAGTAAATAGAAATAGCAGAATCGCCAACAAATTACCTTTTTATAATAATAAAACATAAATGTTTACATACAATGTTCTTAAACAGACAACTGTTTAGATTAATTTATAGAACAAGAAAGTTTATATGTAGATTATTGAATATCCGGCAACCCTGTAATTTGTCGGACCGGCATTTATGAAATGTTGGCACAAAACTGTAGATTATCTTCTGTATAAAAGAATGATTTAAGGTACTTACATATTCGATGCACAGCCACTGAATTTAATTAACTATTTAATAAAACTGTGAGAACTATCTTGCTTCTATTTGAGAAACTAAAAAATGGTTTGACTTACGTCCTTCTATTTAAGAAGTTGCGTTAAGGGTAGTTGGGTTTGAATAGTTTAATGTAAAATTCTGACAGGCGCAGAAGACACGAAGCAACACGAAGAAGGGATGTCGTGCTGATCGTATAGACTTTAATTTAATTTAGTAAGATAATTTCTTTAGTAAGATCTGGTCTGCTATTGAGCGACCAGGCCTAAAACCACTTTGATATTCGACAAGAAGCTCCATATAAAATACTCGAAAATATTTTGTATGCTGCATTAAGGAGGGCTAATCCTCTATAGTTTCTACATTCCAATTGATCGCCCTTTTTGTGTATTGGGCATACGATGCCAATACACCACTCTTCCGGGATTCCTTCATTCCAGGCTCTAAGTATGATTTTATATATAGGATTAGTCAGATTAACACCTCCAAATTTAATGAATTCTGCGGGTATACCATCACTTCCTGGGGATGTAATATTTTTTAGGTGTTTTATTGCATTCCGTACTTCTTGAATTGCTGGAGGCTCCAATGGTGTATTTTTGCTTGCTCCTGGGGGTGGTTGATTTGGATCTTATACTTCGATACTAAGTAGTTCTTTATAGTGTTCCACCCACCTTTTCAATACTTCTTCTTTTGTATTGAGTATATGCCCGTCCTTATCCTTACATAGTCCGATATTGGTTTAAATTCTTTTCTTGGTTAAAATCTTTTTCGAACTTTGCACATTAAAACTTCAAGTTCTTGATCTTTCTTAATTGTTATAAACAAACAAGCTTTAAAGGAAAAAGAAAATGACTAACTTCGTCACTAATTGGTATAGGCCAACTTTTTTTTAACCCAGATGTGCCTAAAACTTACTTTAAAATAAATTTTAAAATTTGTCTCCAAACTTACTCATTATATAAGGTAACAAATACATATTTATCATTAAAACAAAATATTTATGCAAAATTAGTGAAAAAAATACTGTACAAAATTGGTACACCAGGCATATAACCTACTATTGTTTGGATATGGTATGAAACAAAACATTTGATATGGAAGCCTGGGTTGCATTTTGAACACCTTATTTTGCTCTATAATGGCAAAAACCACATCGAGTTGGTTTTTTATATGAAATCACCATATGTAATATCGACGTTTTCATTGGCCTATGAACGACGTCGACAATAGAAAGCAGGTTTATTTTGGTTGTAAGAAAGATATCGCATTGCGTCTTATAAAGGATAACTGAATTACTTTTTCTTCATGCGAACCATAACAGGTTGGCAGGTATTGTGAATAGTTTTATCAATGAATTGACTAATCAATGAAAGATATCATTATTTCCTCGAATATAAATGTAGTAGAGACTAATATTTTCGTCACTATGGTCTACTCTACCTATATTTACACTACACACATGTACGGGATGGGGCTGGTCCACCTGAAATTATAAATAATACTAGGAAAATTAATAATACTAAAGGAAAACTGTCTACTTTGTTTCATATCTCGATTATTTTCTTGTTCTGGGAAACGCTTTATAAGATGAATTGGTGGCATTCCTGCAGAGTTTTAACAAAGAGTTACTAAATTATTGTCATGTCATCGTAATGAAATTATTTCTCTTATTATAGGTTCCTCTGTTTTCTTTTTTATAATTTTCGAATATAGTAATTGTACTTCTTCTAAACTATTTTCTCTAATCGCGTTAGTGGCTGAAAATATATCCGTCGTTTTTTCATAAATCGAAACATATATGTATTTTTTACTCGTTAATACAAAAAATATGTTTTTTCTGCATGCATATAACAAATATTTAGGTACTTAGCACTCCAGATTCAGTCATATTATAAAACTTATAAACTTTATCACAAAATGATCACGAAATGACTAAGACTTACTGAAAGTATTTAAGCTGTTCGCAAGAGAAAAAATTTGCACATATGTACAAGTCAAATCATATTTATGGTCTACAATTTATTGTACGTCATTCACATCTGGGTTAAGTGAAAAAATGGTGTTTATCTGAAGATTTACAAATAAATGTGTTACAACAAACGGTCCACGCCATAGATGTTTTGTCTGTTTGACTCTCTTAAAGTTATATCTCAATAAAACATTAAATAAATAGAATAAAACAGTCAATTCAATGAGGTAGAAAGTGGGAAAGAAAAAAATGTAAATTGGAGCTATATTAACAATTATAATCAATTTAGAAGAAGAAATTAGCCTAAAAGAAATCAAATTCTCCACTGATTTCCGTGGAAAATAGTGTAAATAGTGGAAAATTCATTTGAACCGGTTGTCAAACGATTTTAATTGATTTAATTTCCCGCTTCGGCATTTTATGCCGTAACTGGTACGCTTGGAGCTTTCGACGACAAATTTTCATCATGTAGCGCGAAGTTGTTTTAAAGAATGTTTATTAAGGGAGAAAAACGTCCATAATACATGTTTTTCTACGAAATTGCAGCAAATTTAATAAAATAGGGTCGCTATTTTTAAGTAAACTGGTTACCGTGTCACTGGTTGACACAGGTGTATAAAAATAGAAGGTAACAACTATGCATGTGTTATCAGGTAGACGTAACAGAGGGAAAATTATTGTTTTTCTCAAAATGAATTGTTTCATAAACAAGATATTAGTATATGCTTTCAAATTATCTTAATTTTATATTTGTTCCCGTAAAACAAACTTAACGTTATCTGACTGTATAAATAGAAAAAGTGTTTGAAAAGTGAAGGCCACGTAACATTTATTTTAGTTCGTCTCTCAATTTTCCTATGGGAAATTTGAAAATTGCTTGCAAATTTGATCTTATCCACCGTCACATCGGGAAAAAGATTTCATATATGCTTTAAGAATTTTTCATTTATTTATTATTCACTGGAAAATTTCCACTGAGTTAAAGAAACTCGCGTTCGACTAAAATGGAATAAAGTTGTGTATAGCTTTCTAAGGAAATTTTTAGATTTCCCTATTTTTTAAGAACATTAAATAATTAAAAATCATTGAATCTCTCTCAAATCGACTGGCATCTATTTTTTGCAAATTTAAACGACCCCTCATTAATGTGGACTGCATTTCTCGATAAAGTCCACAATTTAATTTTCTACAAATTCCACTTTCCGTAAGAGTTATAAAAACAACCTTAAACCCTGAATAAATCGAACAGCAATTAAACAAATTAATCACAAACGACATCTATGGCGAAAATTTAAACACACCGGGCTTCTTAGTGATTTCCAAAGCCACCGCAGATTTTCAAATAACTTAAAAACCTCTAAGACAAAATTTTGAAGCAAATGTTATTGAAAGTGGTAACATTAAAAAAGTCTACAAATACATACGTTCCTCCATGACATCTAAAGTTTCCATTCCGCTACTTCAAAAATCCAACCAGACTTTATGCTCCTCTGGCAAAGAATCTACCGAAACTGTCTCTTTAGCATTTTCACAGGTTTTTACTAAACAATCGAATGATGGCTATCACAGTGGATCATGTCAACAACACTTAATTAAACTTCGCACATTTTCTTCACTTGGTTTAGATGGTTTAACACCAAAACTGTTAAAACGGTGCGCAGACACGCTTGCAATACCCTTAACGTTAATTATTCAAACTTCTTTCATCCAGAACTCCTTACCTCCTAGTTGGAAATTAGCTTCCGTTACCCCTATTTTTAAAAAAGGCAACAAACTTGACCCCAACAATTATCGTTCGATTGGCTTGCTGCCAGTAGTTGCCAAAGTTATGGAAGCCATTGTTTCCGATTAGATGACCAAATTCCTTCTCCAGTAACATGTTATTCCAACACAACATTAATTTGTTTCTATTGCTCTACTCTAACGAATCTCTTACATTGTGTTAACGACTGGACGTCATTCCTTAACAGTTCGTAGTCAGTCGACGTTGTTTATCTATATTTCTCTAAAGCCTAAGCGCAGAGTTCTACATAAGCTAGAACATTTCGGAGTTCGCGGTACTTTACTTCGTTGGATAGATGATTTCCTGACAGATCGATATTACAAAGTTAGAGTTGGCGAATCTTTCTCACAGGACAGGTTAGTGGAAAGTGGAGTGCCGCAGAATTCTGTCCTTGGACCTCTTATTTACTTATACGTTTCACAAAAGTGTCGAGGAAACATTTTCTAGTGGTAATGGTCTCCAATGGGGAACAAAATAAAATATCTTCTTGAATGCCATTATTTGTATCATATCTTACAAACGTAATGAATTGGGCACAGTTAAATATGTCTGTGGATTCGTCCATTTGAAGAGAGAAGTACGTGCATTTATTAAGATTTTCCACAACTTGCGCTTGAATATCTTCTGCCATATGACTAATTCTTCTTTGGATAGTATTATTTGACAGAGGTATTGTATTTAATTTTTACAGCCTCTCTTTCCCCACACATTATAATATGTTCCATTTCAACAGCTGCTGGAAAAATCAGATTTTCAGCAATTGTGTGCGGATTACTAGTTTTGGCAACACGATAAGCAACTTTATAACTTGCTAATAATGCTTTTTCATTAGTAGTTGTTGCCAAGGGAAAACTGTCTTGTTGTTTGTGAAGGACGTTCAGCTTTTCTTTCAAAGAATTCTACGGGCTTGTCTTTTTTATCTGGATGTTTGCTATTTAAATGTCTTTTTAAAAACTTATCCATAATTTATAATTTATCTTAGACGTAAATACATAAACGGGAATACATAAGTCGTAAAATATTTTACTCATTACTCAACACCGCGTTCGCCACCATAGGCTGTTTGGATTCGAACTGAGGTTTCGTTGCGCATCGCCACTTATATAAAGCCAAAACGAGGCTACGAGAACGTTCCAGAGTGCCATCTAGTAGCGAGTGCTTTCGCGATTATCATGGAAGAGTTTTGCGATGTAGACACAAGCTAATATGTCGCGGTGTACAATGTGCAGTCGACTTCTTATTATTTATTTTTATTGTAAATGCTATTCTGGCAGAAGTACCTACTACTAATTACTAGTGGGACAGATCGCAATCATTAAAATAATTGTATTAAAATAAAACAATTCGCGAACAAATTTTTTAGCAAAAAGGGGTCGCGGTTTAGATAAGTTTGGGAAACTCTGAACTAAAGAAAGAAAATTTTTCTACAAGATCAAGACAGCACTTTCTACCAAATAGAATTTTTGAGTGCTGGAATACCCTTAATGATAACATTGTCTCTGCTCCCTCTACCAACTCGTTCAAAAACAGACTTGACCGTTTTATATTATAGTTAAAATATTGTTTTTCTTTTAAACCAAAAATTGTAATTTTGTTATTTACTAGTAGGTTATTAATGAAATTTCTTTGTTTTTGGGCATAATAGAGGCCTCTGCTCTCGCTTATGTATAATAATAATAATAATTTAAAACTATAGCATCATTAGTTCTGCGTCTACCTTTAAAACGTGTGATGGAAAGTCCAAATCTAATTTTAAGTAGTATATTTCTCCTAATATTATATTTTAAGTAATTCTGGAGTTTTCTTAATTATTAGATATTCAATACAATAGAGAAAAATAAAATTAGAGTTGTGTGAAGGAAAAACTAGAAAAAAAATTATTTGTAACCATAAAAAGTTCCGACATCTTTAATTCAGTGTTTTCCCTACCGTTTCACATTTGCGTCCTACTACTCAATCAACGACAAAGAATTTTTTGTTAATTACAACACTTTTGTGAAGTTCTGACACTCTTAATTAAGCCTGACAAATTTGCCAACACTTTAAAAAAAGGTGTCGTTGCAGAATTGTTCCCTTTAGTTGGGGTCAGGTTTGAAACACCTGTTAAATACTTTGTAAAAGCGCTGACAAGTTGGTGTAAAAATGGAGCCGTTAAATCCACAACAATATAAAATTAGACAATTATCAACTAAAAATAACTTAAAAGCGTCCGTTTTTTGCTATCGCCCATCACGCTGATTTGTCCTGCAAAAACGATTCTCGAATTTTACAATGTTGTCACGCCTAAATCAAAAATTGTGTTTGATGACATAATATTTATATATATATGTTTCAGTGAATTATTTTAACACAATTATTTCTTTTTATTTCAATTTCAATATCTATTTTTTTTAAGCCTTCTGTTGTAAATCAGTACCATAGTCAGTTAATGTATTGTTCATTTACCCATGATACTCATTCCAGGATTTTGGAACCCTGTACCAGCTTGTACAGGTCTAGAGGATTGTTACCATATGTTATTGTAATCACTTATGGTCCCCTAAACTCGATGATAACTATCTCAATTTATCATGAGTTATCTTTATCAACTGTGTGATAACAATAGATTAACAGATAACAAATGTCCTTGTTAAATTAGTTTAACTAATAGACCAGTCTATCTGTGAAAAATCATTGATTTCATGTAAAGATTTTAAAAAGATATTTGAAGGTTCTAAGGTGTATGAACTTTTATTTTTTTAAACTGGATGTAAGAATTGAAATTTAAAGTTTAGTTTAGTAAAATTGCACATAAACTATTAAATAGTACCAAAATATTAAATATACTTACCTTCAAAAATAATAATGGCTTCATTAAATAAAAAAACTTCTTTAAGTATCTTCTCCGAATCGAAGCTTGGATATCATCATCGCTATCTTTACTCTATCTACTGCTCCTCTGAAGAGTTCTATAGAACTGCATTTAAATCAGTCTTTTAAATTCTTCAACGATGACACTCTCCTTCTTCCTATACCCCTTCCTCCTCTTATCTTTCACTGTATTACCAGCCTTAGCAGTTTATATCGCTGTCCCCTCATTACATGTCCCAGATATTGTTACTTTCTTATTTTTATTGTGTTTATTATTTCGCATTCTTTGCCCATTTCTCGCAATACTTCCGTGTTATTTTTCTTCTGTGTCCATGCTATTCTAAGCATCCTCCTGCAATACCACACTTCAAAGTACTTTAACTTTTTTATGTGTTCTTGCTTCAATGTCCAGCTTTCAAGTCCATATTGCAGTATCTAAAACACGTTGCATCTCAGTGCTCTTACTCTCAGTTCTAATCTAAGGTCTATGTTGCAGAGAATTGTTTTCATTTTTCCAAACGCATTTCTTGCTATTTTTATCCTGGCTCTATTTCGGTTGTTTGATCATTATTGTCTGAAATCCAGATTCCTATGTATTTGTATTTAACAACTCTTTCTATCGGTACATTTCCCAAATGTATGTTTGTTGGTATATTTGTTTTCTTTGTTATTATCATGTATTTGGTCTTTTGTATATTCATTTTTAGTCCATATCTTTTACAGACACTATTTGTTTTGTTTAGCAGTAATTGGAGTTGTTCAGCAGAGCTTGCCATAATCACGGTGTCATGTTGTTATGCGTCGGTATCACGTCTGCATATCCTATGTTGTTAATAGATCTTTCGTTAATTATTATTCCTTTACTTTGAGATAGTAATGCTTCTTCAAAAATGGCTTCACTATATACATTAAATAGTAATGGGGACATAATACATCCCTGCCTAACTAGAACCTAGTAAAATTCAATAACTTTTACATGGAAAAAATTTATTTATTTATTTTTCCGGGATTTTGCGAGAGGTGAAAATAGCATAATTATTTCGTCGAGCTTCCACAATTTAAAAAAGAAGGTTCTACGTTCCATAGAAGACGAGATATTGCAAATTTTGCCAGCGCGCTTCAATTTGAAGTTCCATTCTAAAAAAACGGAGCACGGCCAGTTCTCCCCTCCACTTTTCCGTGGCGGTATTTTACGAGTAACATCACTTTAACGGGTTATAACTTGTTACTCCTTTACTGTATATGCTATCTATAAGGTGCTAACTTATACAAAGGAAATACGATTTTAAGAAAAATATACTATCCTGGTTCTCATTGGTTGTTAGAAATATTTTTAAGCTAAAAAGTCAACTCTTTTTCAAACTGCTTGTTATAAAAAATTTAATAAAATTTTGATCCCTCAAATAATCTTTAGTTCTAGAAAAAATTGTAAAGGAAAGAAAGATTCTTCGCAGAATGTTTGGTGGAAAAGTAGTAGAGGGAGAATGGGGAACACTAACTAATGTAGAAGTGTACCGACTGTATGCTAACTCTACAATAACAAAAGTAGTGAAGCAACGTAGACTAAAATGGCTCGGACATCTAGAAATATAGAAAGGGAATAGTCAAGAATATTGGTTGGAGAGTTCCCGAGGGCAAAAAAAGAGAGGAAAACAAAGAAAGAAACGGAGAGATGTAGTGATGGAAGATGTCAGAGAAATAGGAATCAGAGATTGGAAGGTAACAGCTAAGAAGAGAAAACGATGGAAATTATCCATTCAGCAAATGGCCTAAAAGGCCTGTTAACGCTATACATACATTATTCTTCTTAGGGTGCCTGTTTGTTCCGAACGTTGGCGATCATTCTGGCTATAATAACTATGTTGGTTGCTATACGAAACAGCTGTGTTGAGGTCTTTCTATACCATACTCTCAGGTTAGCAAGCCAGGATAATCTTCTTCGTCCTGGGGATCTTTTCCCTTCAATTTTACCTTGCAAAATGCATTGAAGTAGCCCGTGACTGCCTTAATTTCTCATTATATGTCCCAAGTACTGCAGCTTTTGATAGTTTCCGCCTTTAATATACACGTTTCGACTCCATACAGAAGCACTGAGTACACATAACATTTAAGGAGCCTTATTTTTGTTTCTAGGGTGAGGTCATGGCTCTTGAACATAGAGCTCATAGTTAAGAATGCGCTTTTGGCCTTTCCGATGCGACATGTAATGTCTTGGGTATTGTCCCACGACTCATTGATTATAGTTCCCAAATAGTTGTTCTCATTTGGTTCAAAAATTCTCATTTGGTTCACGTACAGATTTGCTTCAGTTATGTTTTCCTTGCTGATGATCATTAGCTTGGTTTTGCTGATGCTCAGGTTGCTAGAAATAGAATGTTCTGGATTAGACAAAATCCAATCTGCAAACCGCTATCTATTCGCACTTGATAAGCTCATAAAATCAAAAAATCTTTCAAGAAGTTCAAAAATCAAAATCTATAAATCCATCGTCAGACCTGTAATAACATACGGATGCGAAACGTGGACCATGACCAAAGCAAACGAAGAAAAGCTCAGACGCTTTGAACGAAAAATACTTAAAAACATTTTCAGACCTCACCATGACATCATCAGTATAGGATCAAAACCAATATCGAATTAAAAGCGCTCTATAATGACGCCGATATTGTCCAAGAAATTAAATCACAGCGACTAAGATGGGCAGGTCACATGCACAGACTGCATAACGAGAGACTTGTAAAACTGGTATGGGAGGAGATTCCCACAGGCAAAACACCACTCGGATGTCCCAGAATGCGATGGAAAGATAACATCTAAGCAGATCTCCGGAAAATGAACATTCCATTTGACCCTAGGTTGATGGAGGACCGTACAAATTAAAAAAAAAGTTGTACAGTCATCCAAGACCCACCCAGGGTTGTAGCACTACATGATGATGATGTTTTGGTACGAATCCTCCTCCTCCTCCTAAGTGCCTTCTCTATTGAGGTTGGCGATCAATATGGCAAATTTCTCTCTGTTCTGGACTTGATGGATTAAGTCATTTCCTGTTGTGTTAGTCCAATCTCTGATGTTTCGGAGCCAGGATTTCTTCTTTCTTCCTATACCCCTTTTACCCTTTGATTTTGCCTTCTAATATTACCTGGAGCTGCTCAAATTCCTTATGGCGCATTATGTGTCCTAGATATGACGTCTTTCTAATTTTGATTGTATTAACCAGATGAGGTCGTGTGTTCATTATTTCCAGTACCTCTTCATTTGTAGTTTTGCTGGTCCAGCTAAGTCTTAGCACTCGACGGTACATCCACATTTCGAATGAATTCAGTTTGTTGACGTCATACTGTTTTAATGTCCAGGTCTCACAGCCATATAGTAGTAGAGACCACACATAACACTTTAGTGTTCTTAACCTTATTGTGATTGATAGCTTGGGGTTACAGAGCATTTTACGCATGTTCATGAAGCCAGATCTTGCTATTTCAATACGTCTTCTAGTTTTTTTGAGTGGTCTAGCTGACTGTTTAGCTCTCTGCCAGGTATATGAAGCTTTGGGAGCTCTGAAGGGTGATACCATTGATTTGTATGTTGGGTGTAATTTGTTCATGGGGGTTCTTGTGGAATACCATGATTTTGGTTTTGGAAAGATTAATATCCAAACCTAGTCTGTGACTTTCTTCTGATAGTATGTTCATCAATATTTTTGGTTGGTCTTCTGTTTCTGCTAATACTACGGTGTCATCGTCATATCTTACATTGTTAATGATGATTCCATTGACTCTGGCACCTTCAGGGCGATCCGCAAGCGTATTATTCATTTCAGGTGCTGGTTCCTTTATCAGATTTTTCTGATTTATTATTCCTTTTATTCTTAACAAGGTACACCATTTTACAGTACTTTTTCATCCAATCTTCATTGCTTGTTAAAAAAATGTTACATTTCTTTCGAATATACTAACTTAATATTCCGCATATATAATTGAAAATTTGCTTAAAAACTATTTATTAATATCTTATATAACCCAGTAATAAAGTAAATTCTCTATGCATCATTCTGTCTACAACCGATATTTATTTTCAGTTTATCTGGCAACGGTGACGTAACTGTTGTACACTGTACTATTTATGTCATATCTCGCTTTTCCCTTGACTGGAAGACAATCAGGAGGAAATACAAGTAGACACCCTGTGCTCTTTAGTTATTATTATGTAGCATGCCGTGATTCATCACCTGAAATTTCATTCTTTCCACGTCAACTTGGGTGTGTGTGCTAAATTTTATTATGAAAATAGACTACGTATTAGAATCAGCACATGTCACTTGTGGTGTGCGATTGAGTGAGGTGTAGGACAATAAAAATGCCGTAATAATAGTTAAAAATGTTCACAAAATAAAAAAATCAAAATATAGGATTAATACAGGGTGAGTCATAACTATTGGGACATAGACTAAGGACAGGTTATTTGGACCAAAATATGGCTATTGGGCCAAATATGCCTTAATAAAATGTTGCTGAGAAAAAAGATACAGGGTGTTAAAGTTAATTTTTGTTTTTCGTTTTTTGCTAATAGTTTCCCTGTATATTTATAAATTGCTATCAAAATTGGCACAGAGGCATAATCTTAGATAAGAAATAGTATTTTATTTACAAGTCCACTATCAAATACCAAACTAATAAACAAAGTTGCAACTAACGTAAGGTTTCCGTTTTGACGATAAATTAAAACTAAACGCACTTTAACTTAAAAGAACTTACAAAAACTCAAACAAAATGTTCTACATGGTCTCCTACGATTTTTGTGGCTTTTAATTCTTTTTATAAAGGATTTTCGGACGTTAAAAAATATTATTCTGTCCCCTTATAAGATTAGCTGCATTTTGAATGTATCTCCAAAGTTCGTCTCGTGTATTAATTTCATTGGTATAAACTAAGGACTTCATATGTTCCCAAAAATAAAAATCTAACGGGTTGTACTCAGGACTTCTTGGTGGCCATTGAAAATCACTGCCTCTGCCAATCCACCATTGAGGAAATACGTCATTAAGATGATTTCTAACAGCTAATGAAAAATGAGGTGGCGCTCCATCCTACATAAACCGCATTTTTCTTCTTACATCCAGTGACAGATCATCTAAAATATCACTAAGAGTATTTTCCTAAAAGAGTGAATAAGAATCTCCATTTAAATTCGGAGGAAGAATATAAGGCCCTAGTAGTTGGTCGCCTATAATGCCACCCCAAATATTCAATTTAAACTCATGCTGAAAATGTCTAGCTTTAATACCATGCGGGTTTTCTTCTTCCCAATAATGACTATTTCGCCAATTAAAAACCCCTCGTCTGGTAAAAGTTGCTTCGTCGGTGAACATAATATTCTTAATAAAGTATCTGTCATTGCGATGTTTATTCAGAATACGTTTGCAAAACTGTGACCGTCGTGGAAGATCTGTTGGAAGTAAATTTTGAACAGGAGTGAAGTGATAAGGATGGAGGTTCTCTTTTTTTAGAATTCTAACAATAGACGAATGACTTACTCCTGTTGCTGCTGATAGATGTCGTGAACTTATTTCAGGATTTTCATCTACTCGAACCAAAAGTTCATCTTCTTGATTAGGTGTGATTTGTTTCGGTCGACCACCCCGATTTTTAGTGTGAAATGACCCAGTTTCACCTAAACTACGATATAAACTTGCAAAAGTTTTGTGATTTGGTTGCCTTCTGTTTGCGTATAACATTCCATACCTTTTGGCTGCCGAGCGACCGCAAAAATTTTCTTGTGCGTATACGCAAATCATATCTCGCATTTCTTCATTATTAAAATGATTGTGACGAGACATTTCAATCAAAAAAAGTAATGATTACTTTTAAAAATGCAACATTACACTACATTGTCACATCAAAAATAATTTACTCTGAACAAATGACATTTACCAACAACAATTATCTGACAGTCCAAAGCATACTTTTCATAAATGAAATAATATTTGAAATCCTTTTTTAAGACTCTTTTATCGTTTTATCGAAAACGGTTGAAATTATCATGTTTAAACAAGAGTACCAATTTTACGTAAAAAGGATGTTTACGTCATATTTTCTAATAAAAATTACTAAAAAGTTTCTAAAAAGAAAAAGTTTAGACTCAATTTGATCATTAGGAATGATCCACATGGCGTCCTCTATGACAAAACGTAAAATTGTAAGTAAAATACTATTTCTTGTCTAAGATTATGCCTCTGTGCCAATTTTGATAGCAATTTATAAATATACAGGGAAACTATTAGCAAAAAACGAAAAACAGAAATTAACTTTAACACCCTGTATCTTTTTTCTCGGCAACATTTTATTAAGGCATATTTGGCCCAATAGCCATATTTTGGTCCAAATAACCTGTCCTTAGTCTATGTCCCAATAGTTATGACTCACCCTGTAGATTAATATAATTAATATTCTAAATAAATCTAACTTTAATGCTTCTGTTCTGTTAGAGAAATCTAATTTTATACTTTTGAAATTTCCGCAATGTTTATTGTTCAATGTGCTTTGGGAATATCCCTGTACGTCAGAAAACTAGCGGGTCAGGCTATCGTGCATTCCTGTTTACTATTCCCAACAATAAATAAAAAGTAAAGCACGAGGGTCAAGACACTCTGAACGGCAGAATAATTTTATATCTTTCAGCAATTTTAATTGTTGTTCGTATATAATGCACAGGAAAGCTAAAAGCTTTTATGACTACTAAGTCGTAAAATGCAGGAAACTACATTGCACCAGTATGTGATAATTCAACAATCGGTTTCAGTTATCGGCAGGTTATGCATATTAGTGAAATTGTTTTCTAATTTACTACGCCCCATGGAAATTATATTTTCTTACACGTGGATCTTTTTACGATATAGGAATTTAAAAATGGTTGAATATAAGTATGTATTTATAGATTTCCTATATCGTGAAACATAATAATATATTTTATGTGAATCTTGATGGATTCGACCGTAACTTGATGGAAATTCATTTTATGTAACAATAAAACACTGAAAACTTTGTTTTCAAACTTCCACAAAATTTATTTTAACTTATCACTACAGCTGTTTCGGCTGATTGCCTTTCTCAAGTGATCTATTTTTGGCATGCGTTTACATTTTATAGTCTTTAATGGAATAGGTTGAGGAGGGGAGAACTGTTTCTCTCAAGTTGGTCATTCAGAATTATATCTGTGTTTTTTAATTTGTTGATTTCCATAGATTCTAACAAGGATAGCTTAAGGCCTTTATTTTGAATGTGAAGAATTTTAAATTCGTCATGAAAAGATTGATTGTGATCTAGCATACGCACTTCACCTTCTGTTAAATTTACCAACTGTATTTTTCTACTAACTGTTCTGCATATGGTGCCATACGGTGACATAGTACTGTGGAAAATATTTTATACGCTGCATTCAGAAGCGTAATTCCTCTGTGGTTAGAGCATTCAAAGACATCTCCTTTTTTGTGGATGGTGCAAAGTATTCCAATATTCCAATCATTTGGGAGGGATTTCTGTGTCAATACTTCTTTTATAAGCTGCTGTAATGCCATTATGATATCATGGCCACCTTTTTTTATATAGTTCAGCCGGGAGAATATCTATTCCGGGTGATTTGTTTCTGGCTAGTTTTTTAACTGCATCTTTAACTTCCAGAATCGTTGGTGGTTCCTCTTCCCTCTCGTCTGCTCCCCTTACTTCATATCTTTCGTCTTTCAGGTTTTCTTCTTCTTCCTTTATATTAAGTGCCTATTCCACCCAAACACACTCTCAAACGAATTCCATCCAGAACAAGCTGCCAGACAAGGATGTTAGAAACATTTGCAAACAGTCAAGAAGAGTTAATTGATCTCATACGACTGGTTCTGGAAAATGAAAGTCAAATATGTGGTCTGCAGTTAAACATATTAAAGACAAAGATCATGATAGTGGATAGACTAAATAACAATCATCCAAACATAACCACTATTGACCGGTTTGACGTTGTGAGCCCATATTTATATCTAAGATCATTGATCAAAAACACAGGGTCCCTACAGGCAGAAATAAAACGTAGATGTGATCGAGCAAAAGTCGCAGTAGGAAAGATGGCCAAAACATGGAAAGATTCTTCAAAATTAGAACCCTACGCCGAGTGCAAAGGAGAAAGATAGACACCACTAAAATATTTCATTGAAGAAGAATGTTACGAATTCCGTGGACCGACCACAGGACAAATAATTCAATTCTAAATGAGCTAAAAATCACCAAACGGCTATCCAGCAAAGTATATCTTCAACGATTTATATACTTTGGACATGTTATGAGAGCAGACATAGAAAACATGGAAAGACTATTATACAAGGAAAAGTAGAAGGACGAAGATCACGAGGAAGATTCGAAACAAGGTGGATCGATCAAATTACAGGAGTATGTAAAAGACCTATGCATGAGTTTATGCAAAAGAAATGACCAGGACAGAGATTTTTGGAGACGGACAATACACGACGTCACGATGACCACTACAATTCCACATCAAGATTGAAGAGAGGGAGAGAGAGATGATATGAAGTGATTTTAATAATTATAATTGAAATAAATTGATAATAGCACTGTTCTAGTTATACCCACAATGTTTTCGGGATTTAGAGGACGTAGTCTAGAATAGACTTGAAAGTAATAGCAAAATATTCAACAACGTTATACAGGCACAAAAAACAACAATGGATGACGTGATGAAATCCTGGAATTAATGGAGCAGAGAAGGAAACTGAAAGGTAACAAGACAGAATATAAGGAAAAACAGAAACTAATTAAACAAAAAGTAAAGGTGGCTAAAGAAAATGGATGGAGGATAAATGCAAGGAAGTAGAAAAGTTGAATGAAAAACATGATACGTTTAATATGTTTAAAAAAGTTAGAGAAGTAGCTGGTCTTTATCACAAGAAAACTCCACATACTATAACCGATTCGTCGGGAAAAATGATAATAGACGAACATGAAATTCGAACAACCTGGTGTAATTATATAAGTGAACTGTATAATGATGATAGACCCGAAGAACTGGAGACTTTAGTTGAAGGTGAAGGACCAGAAATACTAAAATCAGAAATAATGCATGCTATAAAGTTAGCAAAAAACAAGAAAGCCGTTGGCCCTGACAACATACCGACAGAGATGTTAAAGCTTATAAATGAGGAGAACATTGGAATACTGTTCAAGCTTTTCAATGATGTTTATTCGACTGGTGATATCCCTGAATATTGGTTAAAGTACCGAATTCATAACACTACCAAAAAACAACGTCCGAAAAACTGTAGCGCTTATAGAATGATAAGCCTTATGAGCCACACTTTGAAAATATTTCTACGCATCATCCACAGTAGAATCAGAGATAAATGTGAAGAAGAACCAGGATGAAACACAATTTTGCTTTAGAAATGGACTGGGAACTCGGGACGCCCTGTTTGCACTAAATGTATTACTGCAGAAATGTCGAGATCAAAGGAAAGACGTCTTTGCTATATTTATTGACTATGAAAAAGCCTTTAATCGAGTACAGAATAACAAATTAATCACAATATTAAAAGATAAAGGAGTTGATAGTCAAGACACACGATTCATAGAAAAGTTATACTGGCGTCAAACTGCGTCAGCTTGCATAAACGAAAATCAACAGAAATATGTAAAATACAAAGAGGTGTCAGACAGGGTTGTATACGATCCCCACTGTTATTTAATTTATATTCAGATAGAATATTTAAAGAAGCGGTGCATATTTGGAATGGGGCGTGAAAGTTAATGGAATTCTGATAAATACAATCAGATATGCAGACGATACAGTTATTTTAAGTGATGACATGAATGGACTACAATGCCTTTTAAATGCCATTGATACAGTGGGAAGAGAGTTTGGCCTAAACATAAACTGTTTTACTGCCGTTTAGCACATCAAGATGCACGATTATATGACGTGTACTAAAAATTCCATGGACGGCTATGCTGACAAATGTGGCAGTCCTTGAGAGAGCAAATGCTGCTCGCGAGCTGCTTGATAACATCAAATGTAGAAAGATGGCCTATTTTGGACACGAAGTAAGGGGAGACCGATATAATATTCTTTAACTTATTATGATGGATAAAATCGAAGGACGCAGAGGAATTGGTAGAAAGTAGGCCTCTTGGTTGGAGAATATCAGGGAGTGGACAGGAATAAGGAAAGCTGAGCAACTCTTTAGAATAGCTCAAGACAGAGACAGTTTCGCCATGTTAATCGCCAACGTCAAGGGAACTTGATAGGGCGCGTCAAGAAGAAGTTTAGAATTATTTCTGTCAGAGACAATACTGGAAATACTAATTTTAAACTAAGACCTATTAACTCCGAAAACAATGTATGATTACCAAACTCTGTTCTTATATTATGTAACACCGACATTTGTGCTGTTAATCTTTCATTTCTCCTGTCATTAATTTCAGTTACCAAGAATTTCTGTTTAAATATGACTTGAGAAACAATGTAAAATTAAATTGTAAATGATTTAACAAAACACCGCAGAATTAAATATGAGTAGAAGCGTTTCATGTAAACGGCGAATAAATTATCTGAATTTAAATTTGTTCTGGCTACGGCAATTTCATAAATCGTTCCAATTGGCGCAAATTAAACGTAAATTAACTTGATAAATTTCCCGGGGTCAGAAGATTTTGATAACGAATGAACTTATTCACCTCAAGCTGGTTTCTGTTATCAGAAGAAGCAACCATGAAAGCGGTATTCAACACATTTGCGGTTTAGACTACGTTCCTGAGTACTAGGCTCGTTGAACTTTATCAAAAACCTTCTGTTCAGGTTAAAAAGCGTCGAAAGCATTAAGATAAATAATGAAAGTAACAGTTAAGTAGAATTGTGTCACCAGATATGGAAAATATTCGATAAGTGAGGCTGTGACAAATATATAGGGTCTATAAAAATCACGTTAGGAATTTTATTGAAAAAACGTTTAATTTACTTGTTTTTGGTTTACAAAGTATATTATAAAGGGTTATATTGTTGTTTTTACATAAATGTGACTGAGTTACGTTGATACAAGGTTCAATTTGCAAAAAAAAAACGAAAAGAAAGAGAATTCTACGGAATTATTTAATGATCTGAATAGAACTTTCTTCCTATCTCAGCGACTATGATTGGATTGTTTTCATGACTAAAGAAATACTTCCTCATTGTCCACGACTTCTTCCGCAACGTCTTCATTGACATTACCAACATTCTGCAGTGCACGTTCGTAGAATATTTTTTTCTCATCGGTTAACTTGACAACTTTTAAAAGATATCTGACATTTGCCTTTTTGACATCACTAATTTTGTTAACAGCTGGTAACAATGTGACTGTTTCTAAAGTACGTGATATATTAACACTGTTATGCACTTTTCCATACACTGTGTGAACATCACTCTTTCATCACATTTCTTTCCTTTGTAATAAGTAAAGATTCGTTGCTCGGTTAACTTAAACGCAAACTTTTTTTAAAAATTTTAAAGGCCAAAGCTTTGTAGTCTTTAATAACCGATTGTTGACCATTTTGCAGCACTTTGCAGTTTTTATCAAAAATATTTTAATAACCTTGAGGACTCGAAATTTGTTCTTGTTTCCTTATTATTTTTTCAGATTGTCCAAAGACGTGATCAGCCATAAAACTATGGCCCTCTTTTGCAAATATGTTTGAATTTCCTTAAATATGCTATTTTGTACATAACATAATAGCGTAAATATAACTGCAGAATTTTTATTTTGACCAGGACCAGAATCAGAATATAGTTTTAAGATTTGAGGTCTTTCATCTGGGTTTAAAGAAAGGTATTTTGCTTCTAATGAATGAAGTAAATGCATTAGTGCGGAACTTACTTCATTTGATCCTTTACCACTTTCGTTTTCAGTCCAAGTGTATGCAAAACAACTTTCCTTGTTCTGATTTGTTTCTAGTATTACAAAAATAAGATTATATAACCACAACTGCGGCATAGAATAAACATAAGAAATGCTTAGTTTTGGTAAAGGTTGGTTTTGTTGCATATCAAAACAAACTTTAACTACTTCGCTGGTCTCTTTTTTTTCTAGGAGTTGATAAAACTTTGTCGCTCGTAGCTTATATATTATTTTTTATACCATATACCTACGAACATATACGTACCTTTCGCTCGTGCTCGTTTTTGGATTGTTTGTGATGGCTTCATCATCAACATCATCAAGTTTTATACCGGTACTGTTGCGTACAGTCAGTAAGTCTGTCTATTCACCAAGACAGAAGACTATTGTCCTGAATGTTCACGATGCTCTGGTTTCTCAGAATCCCACAAACACTGTTCGCAACATAGTCGAAAGTTGTGCCAACATGACTGGCGTAGGGGACTCAACTATATATAGGTTCCTATCAGAAAGAAAAAACACGGTAAAGCTAACCCAAACACAAACGAACACTTAAAGAAAGAGAAAAAGCCTATTGAAATTGATGAATTTGCCAAAAATGGTATTCAAAGGAAAATTCATGGATTTGTTTTTCAAAAAAGAAATACCAAACCTAAACAAAATTTCACAAGAAGTTAGAGACGACCCGGATTTACTTCATATCGGATGAACTAAATTGTGGCAAGTTTTAAAAGAATTAAATTTCTGGTGGGAGAAATCAGACCGAAAATCACTTTTGATTGACAGGGAGGAGATAATATGTTGGAGAAGAAATTATCTAAGATCCATACGAAAATTCGGGGCTGAAGGAAGGCCAATCTTCTACCAGGATGAAACGTGGGTAAACTCAGGTCATACTCTAAAAAAAATTTGTCAGATAAAAATATATTAGGCTCCAGGCAAGCCTTTATGGAAGGTTGGTCTACTGGTATCTCCCCACCTTCTGGTAAAGGCAGTAGCTTAATAATTTCTCACATTGGCAGTGAAAAAGGATTTGTTAAGCATGGTTTGTTGGAATTTCAGTCTAAAAGCACAAAAGACTATCACGAGGAGATGACAGCTGATGTTTTCGAAGAGTATTTTGAGCAGATGGCAAGTATGAGCAAGGGGATATTCTCTTGACTGGCTGCGGAATAAGTATCTGCCTTACGAAGAATGAATGGTAAAAGCAGAACTTTTAAAAATTGCCCGGCAACACAAATCTAAGTTCAAGAAATACGTAGTTGACAAGGTATTAAAGGGGAAAGGCGCAAAATGTCGCCTGTCAAAATGTTCAATGTGTTTTAAATGTATCCACTTTTTTCAAATCTTGAGAAAACTAAAAAGCATTTTTGAAAAATTTAAAGGCAGAATGGAATATTTATTAGAATAAATAAAAAGTTTCTTTTGCATGCAATATTTTCAATTAAAAATTATACTATATTTTCTCTTTTATTTTCACCCCTGTAACATATCATATTAAAATAAACATTGTAGAAGTTTTCAGGGACTTTCTGCCCTCAGTAATACTGTAATCTTTCATTCTGCATTTAAATTTTTCAAAAATATTTATTAGTTTTCTCCAGATTCGAAAATAATGGACACATTTAAAACACATTGAAAATTTTGCCAGGCGACATTTGGCGCCTTTCCCCTGTTTTTTTTACAAACGGCAAGAAACTTTTTATTTTTGAATAAAATAAAGTTTTATTAAAACAAAAATACAATTTACATAAGTACAATTTAAAAAATATATTTAAATTGTCACAACGGTCACAACAGTTCCTTCTTCTTAATCTTCTTCTTTTTGGCTTTTATTCTACTGAATAATCAGTCAGTACATTTGTTGTGTTAATTTTTGGGCCACTGTCGTGAGTCTGACAATATATCTCATTCCCTATTATCAGTGAATTTAGACATTTTATCTACAAATCTACATTTTATTTCTGTTTTCTATTTTCTTATAATTCTAATACTAATAATAACTAATATAGTTTAAATGTTAGTTTGGATAGGTTATTACGAAGCTTATAATTTTATATGGTTGATCTGTAGGAATCTGAGAAGAATTTTGATAATTTTAGGGTTAATATCGCATAATAAACCATTGGTATGTTAATTGGGGTTTTAATATTAATTTTGATCAGCTCCTGATATACATCATAATCTTTTATTTTGTTTATCGGGCATTCCCAAAAAATGTGTTCTAGTGTTTCCATTTGCCCACATTCATAGTATGGGTTATCGCGAATGTTGATTTTATATAAATGTACTCCTGTCAGACAATGACCAGTCCTCATTCTAATAATGGCAGTAATATGTCTCCTATCTATGTATGGGATTGTGTCAAACCATGTTTTATTATGAAAAAAAAAAATTGTATGTTGTTATACCACTTGCCTTTATATTGAAAAGAATTTAACCGATTATTTTGATGCATAAAACATATTTTATTTTTTAATAATGGCATGATATCTAAGTTACTTAATCGAATTTTAGCAGGAATATTTAATTCAGCTCCAATCTTTGCCAGTTTGTCAGCTATTTCATTTCCCTTATTGTCACTATGTCCAGGAATCCAACATAATCTAATATCTTTCCCATATTTATTTAAATAGTATAGTTTCTTTTTAACTTGCAAGATTCTGTAATCAGTTCAAGAGTTCCTCTAAGTTATTAGGTTTGTTTCTGCAGTGATTTGCTTACCGTTTGCAAACTATGCACTCTGCGCAGACGTGAAATTAGACTGTTTTCTGACCGTTGTCAAAATTTATGCTGCACGAACGGTTTGCTGATTATCGAAATTAAATTAATCTAACCTAACCTAATATTTTTGGTTCATATCGAGATTCATAATTTTTGTAATCAAACAAATAGATTTCTAATATGGAAGGTAAGTACTACTTACTTTTTTTCAAAACAATAACTTCGTCTAAAGTGAAATTTTAACAAAATAATGAAACACATTTTTCTAAACGGCATTTAAAGGTTACATTTGTTTCAGATTTACAAGAGTTTATAATTGTAAACCAAAGCCCATCGACAAGTGTTTCAGTCAGTATATCTTGGACCCACAACCAGACACTGTCATTAATAGATTTTTATAAAAAATACAGAGATAGGGTAGGGAGTTTACAAATGAAATCCATGAAAATTATGTGGGCAAAGGTAGCAGAACAACTAAATAACTTACATAATCTTAATTTGAATGCATGTCACTGCGAAAATAGATGGCGAGTAATTGAAAGAAATTATAAGAAATATATAGATGAGAGTAAAAAAACAGGAAGAAGCCGCAAAACATTTGAATATAGTAATGAACTAGATGAGATATTTGGGCAAAAAAGAAATGTCAATCCTGAATTGCTGTTATCTAATGAAACAGTAGCACATCACATAGATGAAAAGCCTGAAGATGTAGCAACAGCTAAAGCCAATGTTCTTAGTTCTACACCAAAATCACTTAAAAGAAAGAGAGAGAAACCAGTTTGCAAAAACAATATTCTCCAAAAGATGTGTGAAGACAAAAAGGAATTTTATACAGAACTGCTAAAAATTCACAAAGAAAGATTAGAAGTGATCAAAGAAAAAAACCAAATAAAGAAACTGTTTGAAGAAGAAAGACTTTTAGAAATAAGAAAACAAAATAAACTGAGAGAGAAGACGAACGAAATACTTAGCAAATATTTATTTATAGTATCAAAAGAATCTTTACCTACTGAAATACTTTAATTTTTAGGAAAGTAAATTTGTACTTTGTAAATTTTTACTTTAGGAAAGTAAATAAATACTTTAATTTTTAGGAAAGGTTAAGTTTGTAACAGGTTTTTTTAATAAAAAATCATCAGAGTTATATTTTTATTTTCTACAAATTGAATGTGTAACAAATAAAAAGAATATACACATATTAACTCATGTGTATCTATATACATATATAAACTTAAAAATATGTTTTAAATACATCATACTTTAAATAATACATGTTTTACAGTCTATATCGAAGAGATTAAAATATTTCAGAATATTAAAAAAAATTTGTAATGAACATGATTTATTTACATAGGTAACAAATTCATGATTTCATTTCTTCTTTCCATTCCATTTCTGTCTGCATGATTCTCATCAATGTCCAAATTAAATGGTAAAATATTTTCATCAATATTTTCTGCCTCATATTCAAATTGGTCTTCGATTGTCATATTATGAAGAACACAACATGCTCTTATAAAATGTATTATATCTGGTACAGCTCTTAATTTTACATGATACAACTGACGGAATTTCTGCTTAAGTAGACCAAAACAGTGTTCAACTACATATCTATTTTTTCCTTAATTTCATGTTGTAATTTAACTGTCTTCGTGTTAAGTTACCTCTATCTTTAAAAGGAGTTAGGAGATTGGGCAAACATGGATAACCACTATCCCCTAAAATAAAATAATCTGCACACTTTACAACTATAGTCTCAGCTAATGGTGAAGTTCTGAAAACTCTGCTGTCATGTACTGATCCTGGATAACCGACAAATAAGTCCCTTATTCTTCTTTGGTGGTCACAAACTACTTGCAACTAAAAATTGATATAAAAATTCTAGTCAGTTTTTAAGTTTATAAGATATGTATTAGTATGTGATTACCTGAATAGAATAATAGTGTTTTCTATTTAAGTATGAGTCTGGATCATTTGTTGGTTTGTCTATTTTAATGTGACTCCCATCAATTACTCCAATAACACCTGGAAAATTGTTTTGCCTAAAGTTTCTCTCAATTTCTATTTTCTCTTCACCTGATGGCCATTTAATTACTTGAGGGGCCATATTGCTCAGGAAATATGTTAACTTTCTAATTAATTTAAAAAGAGTGCTGATAGCAATATCGAATCTATCAGTTACATCTCTGAATGATGCAGTCTGGTGACCAACGAACCATAAATATATTAATGTTTGTTCATATTCTCCAAGCTTTCCATTGCCTCCCGCTTGATAATGAAAATATTGTGAATTTCTGAAGTGGTTCGCAATATCTTCAGCAACCGCACGACTAACACGAAAGTGTTCAATAAATTCACAATCGTTGTAACTTGACACCGTTTCTTCAATATAATTCTTATTTTTAGGCCTTATACGTTCATCTAGAATTTGTAACAAATCTTCATCCGACGACAATTCTTCAATATCAAACACCTCTTCATCAGAAGAAGAACTTTCAGATGATTCCTGAAATATATTTTTTTTACTTCATAAGTTATTTAATCATAGTTATATCACGTATAATTACCATGTTGGATATTTAGTCCAAAAATTTATTCAATAAAGAATAATCAATGTAAATACACCAAACGTTGGAATTGAAAAATAACCAATAAATAATCAGTTCAATATAACTTCAATATAAGTGAAAAATATTTGCAATATATTTTATATTTACAGGTTAAGAATAAGACACCGTATTTATTTATACTTAGTACGCCTGCGTCAAACTATTAGTTGGAAAATAATCTTCAAACCAGAATGACTATTTGAAAACGATTTGAAAACGGTCGACAAATCTGCAAGAACATCTGACCAAATAGTTGGAGTTTGAAATTAAACCTGCACGAACACAATTATTTTACTGCGCAAACTCGAGCGTTGTAAAACCGTTTCCAACTACTGCAGAAACAAACCTATAGTTTACTGTCAATTCAAGCGCTGTTGCAATCATAGCGCATGCCCAGAGGACTTAGTAAGTTTTGGATTCAATTTATTTTGGACCTAAGTTCATTTTGGAAACAAACTTAAAAGTATGCATTAATTTTGATTAGGACTTGACCATATTTTGTAAAACATGAATGATTATATCGTTAAAGGCGTTTCTTGGTTATACGATGCAGTTAAAATCACGATTTTCGATATTTTGGACTTAGTAAGTTTTGGAATAACGCTCATCACATGAACACATCCCACAAGTGTTGGATATTGCAACAAATCAGGGCTATTGACGTACACTAATATTCCCTGAGGTGACTCCGTGACTATCATGTGTAAAAGATCGGCGAAGCGCTTTGTGGATATTTGTGGAGTACGAACTCCCGAATATAGCGGTATTCCCCCTAAATATTAAACGGTCGCGGGTCGCGAGCAAAGGGAAGTGTCAGTAGAATTGAATTTAGATCCCTCCGAAGAACAGTCTGCGGCTAAAACTCATTCCCGCGAGAACAAGAATGTGGTGGGTCGTATTTCGAAAAGTTTCGAGTAATGCACATGTACATATTTGAGTTGTGAACTTCGTAATGCCACCAACGGCATGTAGATTCTCTCGTACGTGATTTGTTTTATTTATTCCTGATACCGGAAAAGTTAGAACGGGAAAGTGACGAGCCCCTAGCCGAACTATGCTCACGCGGTGCAAACTTTGAACTATTCACTTGGAATCGCGGATAATCCCCTTCCATTTCCATTAGTCACTCTTTTGATGCCGAACAAAAGCAGTATAATAGAAGTCATAAACTGCGAAATGTTCCTTTACGTCGCATCTTTTCAGCAGCTTCAGTTTCCGTTAAACGCAAGAAAATTTCAAATAGTGAAATGTTTTCAGAGTGCTCAGCTTACTTAAAATTGCTTTTATATATGAAAGGTGTTGCTCAACTGATAACAGGCTAAAAGTTTATAAATAAACTCAGAGCGCCCCAAAAATATATGAAAAATATTCAGTAGTTTCTGTAAATAAAAAAAGTAACCAGTAAGCATTGACAGTATATCATACACAACGTGGTTGAGTGTATATAAGTATTTATTATATAGCACAGTCTGGTTAAAAAAAAAATGTCGAAAAATTTTTCGCAGATATCTGAAGCTTTTAAGACCTAGGTGGGGGTTACTAGATGACGAATTGATGAAAAAGTACTCGTATTTTTATCTTGCGTTTTTTTAAACAGTAATTTATGGTCACAATTTGATTTTTTGTCTATAAGTCTTTTCCCTTACCTATATTTTACATAAACAATATTTATATCATTTTTTTATATCAAGAATATCTGTATTTTTCGGTTTTTTAAATTAAAATTGATAAATAATTTACGGAGATATTTGCAAAAATGTAGTTTTTTTGCACTAATTTATAATTTTTATTATTTTTTTTTATTAACAAAATAAAATGTTATTAATACATTTGAACATCGAGGAATTACTGTCGTTTAAATTAAATTATTCAAAATATACCCCTGATCGGTCAAATAGTTTAAAAGTTATTTAATTTGTTTATCCCTGAGGCTAAATATTTAAACTATTGAATTTGTTCTATTGATGATGTTAGACATATTTAGCAAATTTCATAGGGTTCTTTAAGACTTCTCTTAGAATCTCAGAAGTCAAAAACATATTGCTTTTTCATCGAAATTATTTACAAAATAGACGTTTGAAAAAGGTGTATGCTTTTTACTTATAACCAATTGTAATAACTCCTATATTTTTCAAGCTACAGACTTGTAAGTGATAAAAAACCTCACATTTAAAAAAACCTTTTATGACCAATAGGAACGAAGGTAGGGACTATTTTTAAAAAAATCATATTTCCATTGTTTACAAACACTAAGAAGTAAAATTTGCACAAATTTTAAATGAAAATCTAAACTTTATATTGAAACTTATAAATATAAAATTTATCCAATTTTTTGAAACTTACAGCCCTTCGAAACGACGGTACTTTCGAAAGATCGACATATGAAAGTGGAGGGGTTAACTGTTTCAGCTCCGTTTTTGTTTTCGAGATTGGAACTTTAAATTGAAACACGTAGGAAACATTTACATTCTCTCGGCTTCCATTTCAGCTAGAAGCCTTTTTTTTCAATCTGTGGTAGCTCGTCGAAGTATGAATAACTACACAGTTTTCACTGACCAGGAAATATGGGACACCTCGGAAAAATCTTACATTTGAACTGTTGTAAGTTGACTGGAATGGTCTGTCGCAGTATTAATAATGATGACATAATTTTCAACCCACCTCACCCCCACTCCCGGAAATCTCGGAGTAAAATCCCCTGAAATTTAATTTATAAAATATATTAGTATTATTACATTATTGATATAAAATAAAAAAAATATATATGTCGATTTTCGGGGATTTTCCGAGATTTTCAGGGGGTGAAAATTATGTAATCATTATACTGCGACAAACTATTCCAGCAAAATTAAAAAAAAAAAGTAAGTTTTTACAATGAATTTTAAATGGACTCAATTTTTTCAAGATTTCCCACATTTCCCGGCCAGTGAAAACTATGTAGTTAGTCATATATCGACAAGCTCTTCTTCTCTTCTTAGAGTGCCGTCTCCCTACGGAGGTTGGGAAATCAATCGATCTGCATTGGTACCAATCACGTAGATTCTTTAACCATGAGTTCTGCCTTCGGCCAACAGATCTTCTTCCTTGAATCTTTCCCTGTATTATCAGTCTCAAAATTTCATATTTTGGTCCCCTCATCACGTGGCCTAGGTATTCCAGTTTTCTGGTTTGTATAGTAGTGATTAGTTCTGTTTCTTTACCAACCCTCTCCAGTACTTCTTTATTTGTAATTCTATCAGTCCATGATATTTTCAATACTCTGCGGTATAACCCGAGTTCGAAGGCCTCGATTCTTTTTAAATTACATTTTTTTAATGTCCAAGTCTCAACTCCATATAATAATATTGAAAATATATAACAGCGAATGGTACGTAGTCTGATCTCCAAATTTAGATTTTTGCACGTTAGGAGTGGCTTCATTCGTATAAATGCTGATCTGGCAATCTCTATTCGTCTGTTTATTTCTACAGTATGATCATTGGTTTCATTGATCAAAGTTCCCAAATACTGATATTTTTCTACTTGTTCTATCACGTTACCATTTATTGTCAATAGGTGATGTATATTTTGTGGCCTTTTTGTAATCAGCATGTACTTCGTTTTTTTGGCGTTTATAGTAATTCCCATCTCAGCACTATTTATACTCAAGCTTTCGATAAGATGTTGTAGATCCCCTATACTCGTTGCTATGATCACAGTGTCGTCTGCATATCTTAAATTATTAATTAATTTTCCGTTAACGGTGACTCCCGCTTCCATATTATTGAGCGTGTTTTGGAAAATTTCTTCAGAATATAAGTTAAACAAAAGTGGTGATAACACACATCCCTGTCTAACTCCTCTACAGATCCTCATTTCTTCTAAGTGTTGCCCATCAATTTGAACTATGGCACTTTGGTTCCAATATAATGGCAAGCTACACCAGATTAAAAAAAACTTCTAGCTGCAATGAAAGCCGGGATAATGTAAATATTTCCTACGTGTTTCAATTTGAAGTTCCGATCTCGAAAAAAAACTTGGCTGAAACAGGTATCTCCTCCACTTTCCTATGTCGATCTTTCGAAAGTTCCTTCGTTTCAAAGGGCTGTAAGTTTCGAAAAATTTGATGAGTTTTATAAAGTTTCAATATAAAGTTTAGATTTTCATTCAAAACTTGTGCAAAGTTTACTTCTTATTGTTTATAAACAATGGGGATATAATTTTAAAAATAATAGTAAAACTTCGTTCCTATTGGTCATAGAAGGTTTTTTTTAGTGTGAGTTTTTTTACCGGCTATCCAATGGTTGTACGTACAAGTCTGTAGCTTAAAAAATTTAGATGTTATTATAATTGTTTATAAGTAAAAAACTTACTCTTTTTCAAACGTTTATTTTGTAAATAATTTCGATAAAAACGCAATATGCATTTAACTTCTGAGATAGTTTAAGTCTTGCTTATGCTCATTTAACTGCTTTTGCAATTTGTGGCGAAATATATTTAAAGTAAACTCTTGTTTAGAATGTATATTCTGATTTAAAATATTCTTTATTAAAACTTTTGCCACTTTGAGCTACAAAGAATAAAACAGCAACAAAGCGTTTAACTAAGACTGTAGGTTTTTTTGGAAGCAACTGGACTACATAGTTTAAACGAAAATCTCAATATAAGAAAAATTTATACAAATTGGAGTCATACTTGTTAAATTCTGCTCACAACAAAATATCTGCTATTTTAAAAATTATCCAGGAATTTTCATATCAAATGTTTTTCATCAAAATGTTTTCAACTTTGAGCTATCTACAAAAGCTATAAGCGACACATCTATTTTATATTTTAATTGGACACTCTTGTAAAGCATTTAAACCAAAACGGTTTAAAACTTTAATCTACTATTAAACAAACATGGTATCGCCAACATGAAATTTCCCATTTCGATGCATTCAACGGCACTTTAAAAAGTTATCTCGTATGCATTTCAATTATTCATTCGAATAAATTTGTATTTAAAAGACATTTTCACTACTTGCGTCAATTTGCATGTAATTTAACAAGCGGTTGGTTTAGGCAGTGTTTCTCAACCTTTTGACAAAAAAAAATGAGTTGCGATCCCTTATCTTATCGTACATGTTCATTCGCCATTTAATAACAAGATACATCATACATCATACAATACAATACAAGATAATTTGACAGTTATACATCATTAGACTTCTGAGTTTATAAATCATTTGAATCTCTCTTATTTAAACAGACTTGCTTGTTTCGCAGTTTGATTCAATATTTCTTGTATATTATCTCCCACCTGGTGTTGTTTTCTTTTAGTAGAAAGATGTTAACATGCGCTATGAAAATGCTTGACGGTTAAGGGGCTGCTGCAATGACCGCATGCAGGTGGATCGGTAGATGCCATGAGAAAGTCAGGTGTAAGTTAAGTGTGTCAAATTCCTAATCTTCCTAGAATAACTTTGTCTTCTGAGCATAGGTGGTTGCTCTAAGGAAGGTATAACTGGCTGTATATTGTGGCCTCAAAATTGTGTTCCAATGATCTTGCCATTTGTCATATATACGTTTTTTGAACATTTTTTTTAATGTCGTTATGCAGTTCGATATTTGATGTAGGTATATCCAAAATAGAATCTTCTTTTGCAGCTACATCTGCAGCCTCTTTCCCTAGAAGTCCTACATATAAAACCAGAAAAACCAGGTACCCAGAAAATAGTGACAATAGTTACTAGATGATGATCTGAGAATTTTTTTTTAATTTCTTGCATTGATGATAAGGAGTCTGTGCAAATCGCCACATTGCGGTCAGTTATCTATACAAAGGATATCTGACGTGGCCGTATACCTGGTGAATCGAGGAGCTGGCATTACCAGACACTCCGTTAAGAATGGTTATGTTAAGGTTTATGTCGGAAACCTGGTAGTGCATAATTCCTATGTTTCACCAAACATCCCGCTTCGAGTATATGAAGAGTATATTAACTTGATTATGCAAGAGGCTAGGATGCAAGATGGGAGAGGGAAATAACCATCAGAATGAATCCACACCATGGGGCTTACCGTGTTAAATGGCGGTAAGGCACCTACATTCGTGAGAGGTAATAGTGAATCCTTTCTGGACATCACACTGACTTCAACGACATTTCTAAATAGGGTCGTAAGCTAGACTATTTTGGAAGAAGAATCGTTCAGTTTACACAACTTTGTAAGTTTTGAAATATCTAGCAAAAGACAGAAACGTAATATTGGATATCAATCTAAAGAGATGTTTAAATGAGGAGGTTTTTGTAGATGCTTTTGGCTTGATTGGTCCGGGATGTGAGGATGTGCGTGAGTTAATTAATAATCTAAGTGATGCACAGGAGTAGGTTTGTTTAAGATCAACTGGGATCCATAGTGGTGGAACGAGTAGCTTGAAAATCTGAGGACAAACTGCATGAAAGTAAGAAATGAGTGTAAGAGGTTAAGAAGAGTACAAGCAGGAGATTTGAAAGGGATAAATGAATTAAAGCGAATGCAGAATGAATACAAGAATGAGATAAGAAGATCTAAGAGAGAAAGGTGGAACAACCTGCTTCAGGATCTCGAAAGGGATATCTGGGGGCAGGGCTTCAAGGTACCGAATTGAAGGGAAAAAGACACCCTACCCCTGCCTGATAAAGAGAAATTTCATTTAATACGGGAACTCTTTCCTCAGGTGGAAGATAGGCGTGAAAGGGTTATTGGTTGATGAAGATCCGAAAAGCACCTGGCATAGATGGAGTCATGCCGGACCCAGTAAGACTCGCCGCACTAAAATACCTGCAGGTTTTTCTGAGATTGCTAAACAAACTGCTTGAACAACACCAGTTTCCAACAACGTTGAAAGAAGCTAAGGTTCAGCTAAGGTCGGAAGGACTAAGGTTCGAAGTACACATCCAAAAGACAGTAGAGAAGGCGAACCAAAATTTAGAGGCGTTGATACGACTGAAGCCAAACATTGGAGGCCCAAGTAGCACCAAAAGATAGGTGTTAAAGAAGGACGCTTCCGCCCACATTTTTAACTGCCAGAGATGGGCAAATAAGAGGGGAGATTTCGAAAGTGGAATGGGTTTCGGGCTGGATGAAAGAAACATTGTAAACATAATGTTGAGAGGAGAGAAAGAATGGAGAGAAGTACACTGTCTGATTCCTGAGGTGATGAAGAAAAAGGAGCAGGAGGACAGAGGAGGAAATTGAGCCAGGATCTGAAATTTATGGTTAATATTTTTTATTAGTTTATGTTTATTGTTTAAAACTGGTCATCATCTCTTTTGCTAAATTAATATTTCGTTTTAGTATGCATATTAGTATGATTTTTAATTCGTTTTTTTTTACAAAAGCGATGTAAATATTCGTAATTTATTTTAAAAATATTAAAGCGTATTAAAAATGTAACATTCTTTCATTAAAAGAATTAAATGTTAACAATTGTAATGAAATAGGGTTACACTGTTAAATTACTTCTATTTCGGTTTGTGAAATATGACAATAATTTTAACCTTATTTCGGATAAGCTATTCGCTAATTAATAACGTATAAAATGGACACAGTTGACTTGAAATTTAAGCAGTACCTACACCAGATGGTCTGGTCACTATCGAAGCCACTATAGAAAGGATCAAAACGAAAAAAGACATGCTGAAAATCGTTTCGTCATATTATTTCGTTAGACCAAACGATCCGCTTTTTAGTGAGGACTTAAATGTCATTTTGGACACGGAGAAGCCCACCAGCATTATTGGAGGACACAACAAAAGGAAAGTTCAAAGAAATCAGCAATGGGCTGAAAGAACTAATAAAAGAAAAAAAAAACAGGAAAAAAGAAGATCCAACAGAACAAGAAACCAAGAAGATAAAAAAATTGCTAACGAACTCTTGTTCCGTGACGTAGATGTCCAAAAAAGATTTCCCCCACTGTTGCCGGTCATAATTCAATGGATACCTTCTTAAGCTCTTACTGGAATCTGGCAATACGGCGATTAAAAAAAACTATTGAAGTTGTTGGCAATGTTGATGATAAATAATTTGATTGCGGCAATGAGGTTGTTTGTGTGTTTGTGTTAGGACATTTGTTTGCTGTATGTCCAGCCTGCTTACAAAGGAAACACGTCATACGCTCCGTGGACAAGGAGATGCAAGAATACCCCGAATTGGCGAGTAAAGGTTTGGCTCCGTTTGCGACATATTATTAATGCAAATTGATTTCTCAATGTTATTAAAACGAAATGAAGAAATCGCTTAATAAAACTCGAAAAAAAGTTATTGTTTGCATATCGAATACAGATCCCAGGTTTTAAAAGCAAGTTTCCGAAAAACAGGTACATTACGTTGCATGAATATGTATTTCTTTACTTTGTAATGTATGTTTATGTAAAGTGTTTAATTATTATGTATTTATGTTTTACGAGATAGTCAATCAAGGTTATGGTCCTAAATAAACAACAAAAATACTATGATAATTAGGGTGTTGTGTGACTGTTTTATTTAAACTATAAATAAGCATCCTTGTAAAAATTTTTTTTTTTTTGGAAATAATTTCGAGACCCCCTAAACTCTTTAACGCGACCCCCAAGGGATCGCGACCCACACTTTGGGAACCATTGGTTTAGGGAAAGGGGATGCATAATCGCGTGTTAAAGGTTTTTTTAATAAAATTTCACCAGTTCCACATACATTTTTTTCAGGAAAACGATCTTTCAACATCACAGGATGTAATTGGCGCAAATCTAAAATTTGACACTAACGAGGGATCCATATCAATAACTTCGTTAAAGCTTCCAAGGATTATGTTATTTATTGATCGTAATAAAGAAAAGCCTTCATTCCGGTTTAAAACTTCACTAAATTTATCTTTAATTTTTCTTCCAATTGTGCCTGAAAGGTTTACTATTCTTTCTTTGACAGAATCAACAATGCAAATACTATCATTTAAAGATAATTTTTAACTCTCTAGTTTTGTAATCGAGTTTAAAATTATGTCAAAATTTGCTTTTATATAGGACAGTTCATTCTGAACAGAATTCTCACTAAAAATATTTTGAAATTTCTGAACAGCATTACAACAAGAAGGATCAAAATTTGATATCACAATTTTTATATCAATATAATTATTTCCAAGAAATATTGCACTATTCAACCACGTCTCCGCTCTGGTCAACACTGGTTCCAGTGACAAAGGGATATCGGGAAGCATCTCCCTATATACTTCTACTCGCAAAAGTGCTTTTAAAAATACTTTCTTTACATTGTTGATTAAAGTATTTACATTTGAAAACTCGAGTCTAACTTTTCTCTGCCACTCTGTTTAAACCCTGCTCTAAGCATGTACAACTGTTTAAAACTCGAATAATTAATTTCGCGATTTGCCGACCCTTGGCGTCAGTAGTCTCGTCGACAGATATGAACAGATATTCATCTCTTACCCCACTTTTAATACCTTCAATAACATCTTTATAAGATGCCCTCACATATTTCTTCCGAAGAGTTGAAGAACCTTATAGCTGTACTGACTTATTTTCAACTTTACAATATGTTTTCAAAAAATTTTGACACACCTTGCTATCCAATTTATACAGTGGGATATTGCAACTTACAAAAAAATTGCATACATCTTTTGCAAACATTTCTTGCCCCGTCGATGTGTGACGATTTTGAATAATGTTGTTCTGCAGAAGCTGCTGGCGTGGTTTCTTGAAGTCCTTAGATAGTTTATATTGGTGGAGGACCGTTTTCAGGTGTTTGGAAATTTGGAAATTTGTTTCACATGGAATCTGTAATAAAACAGTTTAGTAAATAGGAGTCTAATGCAATAATATGGACTTCAAATTTTTAAGATAACTTATATTTTTTTCTCGAAACTAAAACTACCGTCAATAGTCAAACTGTTACATGTTTAGTATAGGTATACCGATTTTCTTGCAAAAATGAGATTTTAAATTAAATTTTTGAATCGTTAAAATATAATTGGACTCACCATTTTATCACAAATAGTACAGAAAACACTTTCATTGTCTATAATCTTCATTTCACTATTGCTACCAACCCAACTCCGCAATAGACTTGATTTTTGTTTCGCTACTTTCGGCATATTTTCAAAAAAGAAATTATTTTTATTTTATAAGCACAATAAGTTGCTTTGCCAGCTGGTAAAGTGAAATTTATAAACGAATTTACTGTATAATACCTAGATGTTGACCCTATTCTTCTGATAAATAATTCCTACATGGGTTTTCCCAAAGAATAATAAACCTTGTAGATTTAGTAGATATTAAATTAGATTAATAATTCCAAGAAACTATTATCTAAATATGAATAGAAAACCATTTTATTTATGTCATATTTTCAAATATGTGGAAATATGCTCTTAATCAAGTAAATATGAATAGCATATGCATTTATAAAGAAACCCACAAATATCCGGCGTATATATGCACATTCATTTTGCATATAATCCAGTCTCTACTGATAAGATGCAATCATTTCCATTTTTCGTTTTAGTTTATTGGATATAAAGGTTTATTTCATTTACTAAAAAACACATCATTCATTACTTATTCTGAAGTTAAAAACACTCATACCCTTCTATGAAGTTGTAATACTTATTTTTTTTTATTTTCCTGTATGTTCAATTAGGTGATTTGTAGGAAATGTACGTAACTACTTTGCAAATTGAAAAATGCCGGAATAGAGTGAATTGGCCAAACAAAAAGTTGAACGTACTATTTTTATTTCAAACGACTGTTCAAGTACACCTGTAATTTGCAAAATTAAACTGAGAAATATAGAATATACACTTGCATAATGCAAGTAATAAAAATGCTTTTTCTTATTATCTCCATGGTATAATTTATGTCATGATAAGTAATTTGTTGAAACCCCAGAAATATTTATGAGTAGTTAGAAATATACATTCATAAAACACGAAATACAATAGTGTTTCGTGTTTTATGTGTAAATTTGATATTTTTGAAATTTGATAGTTTTGGAATATGTAATACTGTATATATAGCTTTGATATTATTTCATATTTGCTGAAATATTTCATAATTTCTACCGAATATTGAGTAAAAATTTGTGTTGCACAATGATGGAAATACATTTTCATTAAAATAACATATTGTTTTTCCCTTGTGTGTTGAAAATATGCTCTTCGTTACGTATATGCAATCCAGGAGTGCCTACTTGTGACGATACTCCGGGATTTTTGTTGTCCGTTGATATATTTGTGACCTGATTTAACCATCTCTTCCTTCCTGTTGGATTTTTAATAGTATTAAAACCAGACATCCAAGTATCCTTCTATTCTATCCATGCTATAGCTCTACTACAGCCCAATTCGAGCCCTGGCCTCCCTCATCAAACCTCTCCATCTGGTACGATCTGTAGTCATTCTCCTCCACAAATCCCCAATCGGCACATTTGACAATGCAGGACACGACTGATTTTTCCTCCAGCGCCGACAACGCAGTTTGGCCCCCTGGTTTCTTCCTATGCTTCCCTTTGTATTTATTATATAGTACCATATATAGTACCATAAGTACCATACGGAATTTTGAATCTTTCTGAAACGTCTTTAACAGACAAGTTTTCGTTTACTACTTGAACAGAGCATGTTCAGGAGTTTCGACAGAGAAGTTCTTGTAGCTTCTTGATCCCATTTTTCGTTTATAAACTCGCGGCATTTTGGCTTTTCATGTAGACAATGATGAAAACCTGAAATTAATTAACGGTTTGAAGTTTCATTAAGAAAACTATAAAAAAATTAGAATATCAAAGTCACCCCGAAAAATGTATCAAAGTGACCCCGGAGTATTCATGGAAATAACTTAGGTTACATTTAGGTTTACCATATATGTTGCCCACGTACCTAACTGTGGTTTATGTCTTGTTTGTTACAATAAAGCCGCTCTGATGAATTCCTGAGCATGAAAAGTGTCCTCCTTGTACAATCCCGTATGAATGAATACTAATTTTTCTATGTAATTACGTGGTTAAAGGTTTCAAGCCAAAGCCAATTAAAAAAAAACTTAGGTTAAATATTTTAAAATATTGACAGTTAAACATAAATTAAGGCAACATACACAAAATTACCTGAAATTGTATGGTGAGAATGTACTTTTGATATTTGCCACAAACGCCTTCCGTTACAGTTAATCAACATGTGCACTGAAATTAAGTTTAGACAACCACCATAACGGATGAAACATTTGGGTTACATACTCACTTGAAACAAAATATTCATGTTCTATCAAAGTCAACTTATAGAATCAAAGTCACTCCATTTTAGGGTACCATTTTCTTTTCTCTAGTTCGTCTAGTCAAATAGATTTAATGTGCTTTATTTCGTTCTTCAATTGTCTTACACTCTTCATCAATCCATTGGTCATCTTCAATTTTTTTGTTCCCTAGCATTGATTTTGCTGCAGTTAATGTGGTTATACTTATTAGATTCCACTAATCTTCTAATGATCTCTCTTCATTTGCTTCATATTCAGTCAGCTTCCTTTTTATTTCTTCAAATTTCTTTTGAGTTTCGGGTCTTTTCAGTTTTCAAAGATCTAGATTTTTTTCTTGATTGATTGTCTTTTGCTTGTCGACTGATCTGAAGTGTATCTGAACTAGAAGGTGATCTAAGCCACAGCTTGCACATCGTTTACTTTTTATGTCCAGAATGCTTGTTGCTGATCGCTTTTCTATCAAGAAATGGTGTATTTGTAGTGAAGTGGTGTATTTGGTTCACAACATCCCTTCCAGGGGATATCTAGGTGCCTCTGGGTATGTTTTTGTATGGAAATTTGGTAGAACTTGCGACATCAATGAAAAAACTGGAATCATTCGAGCTGTGGGTGTACAGAAAAATACTGAAAATATCGTGGACAGAACACGTCACAAACAAAGGAGTTTTGGGAAAGATGAATAAAGAAATGGAAATTTTAAATACAATAAAAACAAGAAAATTAGAATATCTCGGACATATTACACGTGGAGAGAAATACATCTTGCTCCAACTGATTATGCAGGGAAAGATCCAAGGAAAGAGAAGCATAGGGAGGCGTAGAATGTCATGGCTTCGCAACCTGAGAGAGTGGTACGGATGTATATCAAATGAACTTTCCAGAGCAGCCGTCTCAAAAATCCGAATATCTATGATGATTGCCGACCTTCGCCGTGGAGATGGCGCTTGAAGAAGAAGATTGTTTTACAATTCCTAACTTTGCGTTTGTGTCACCTATTACTATTTGATGTCGTTTTTGGTGTTAGGTTATATCTTTGTTCTACTAATTGGTGTCCTCGTCTTGATTATTCGTTGGACAGTGAACGATTATTATGGATAAGTTAAAGAAGTGAGTCTCTATTCCTACAAATTCTGCTCCATTAACTGCTTGGAAATATGTTATGAGCTGTTTTAGTTTATTATCGACTCTAAATCATCATCATCATCATTGGCTTTTACAACTCTTCGTGAGTTTTTGCCGCGTTTACTATTGCCTTCCATTGATTCCGATCCTGTGCTATTATTTCCCATGGCCTTACTTCCATCTTCTCCAGGTCTTCCCTGACTGCGTCTTTCCACGTTTTTCTAGGCCTTCCTGTCGATCTTCTACCATCTGGTCTTTCCCAAAACACATTGCTAATCAGTCTGTCGTCATCACTCCGTACCACGTGGCCTGCCCATCTTAATCTATTGGCTTTTATGTATCTTACGATGTTTCCTTTCCCGAAGAGAGTCTCTATTTCATTGTTGTATCTGCTTCTCCATTCATTTGTCACGCTGTCCCTGCAAGGACCATATATAATTCGCAGGATTTTGCGTTCCCATACTAATAGCTTATTGATTTCTTTCTTTCTCAATGTCCATGTTTCACTTCCATATGTCACTGCTGGTCGTATTATGGTTTTGTACATTTGGATTTTGGCACGCCTTGAGAGAAGCTTTGACCTCATTAGATGTTGAATGGCAAAGAATGATTTATTCCCCGCCAGTATTCGTATTTCAACCTCCCGTTCTCCTGTGTTTTCACTGGTAATTGTTGCTCCTAAGTATTTGAATTCTTTGACCACCTCAAAATTATGATCGTTTATGGTAATGTTTTGTCTTATTCGCTGTCGTTCCTTTTTTGATACGACCATGTATTTAGTTTTTTCTTCGTTTGTTTTCAGGCCTACGCTTAGTGTTGCTTCTTCAAAGTTCGATACTATATCCTTAACTTCCAGTGTTGTCTGTGCTACTGCATCTGCATCATCTGCAAATGCGAGAATAATCTTTGCTCCTCTGACAGTTATGTCTGGTTTGACTCTGGTATAGATTTTTCGCATTGAGTATTCCAATGCTAGGTTAAATAGTAATGGGGACAGCGGGTCTCCCTGTCTGAGCCCGGTGCTTATGCCGAAAGCCTTTGAAGTTTTGCCTCCTATTCTAATTTGTGCAAAGGAATTGTTGACACACATTCGCGCAATCATGGTCAGCTTCTTTGGTACGCCTAACTCCATCATTGCACTCCACAGTTTTAAGCGATCTATGGAATCATATGCTTGTTTGAAATCTATGAAAATTGACTCTAAATTCCACTCCAAATTCCTTATTTCCTGTATCTAAACAACACTTGATAAAATGGTGTGTTTTCGTGTCCTGGATATTCTGCTCTAGCTATATTGTTTCCTAAACTGCTGCTACACAAATTTTGTAGCTTTTCAATTCACTGAGCAAGGCGCAAAGAGCAATGGAGCGAATCATGCTTGGAATATCACTAAGAGACAAGATTAGAAACACCGAGATAAGACGTAGAACGAAGATTAGTGATATTGTGGAAGAAATTACAAAAATGAAATGGCGCTGGGCAGGTCACGTAGCCCGATATAATGACAACAGGTGGACACGGAGAATTATAGAATGGAGACCAAGGACGACAACAAGAAGCATGGGAAGACCTCAAAAAAGATGGGTAAATGACATAAGAGCAGTGGCAGGCAAACAATGGATTAGATTGGCGCAAAATAGAGAAAGATGGAAGCAATTGGGAGAGACCTACATTCAGGAGTGGATGGAAAATGGTTGACAAAGAGAGCAAGGCGCTCAACACTCCGGATCTTTTCAAAGTTCTAAAGTTCCAAGTCCCAAAAGAGAAATCCATGTTCCGTTGCCAATTTCGTTGCCTTTTCATTCTGAAGCTTGTGTTAGTAATGTTTTCTTTCCGGAAATAGGTTACATGCCTGTCGTTTAACCCTCATCCTTTATCCGGGCTTGGGACCGGCTTTGGTAGTTACTGAGCTACTCAATCCACCCAACACTTTCCAGAGGCGGAGTTAATCGAAATATCCTTAATTGTAATAAACTCGGGCTACAAAATGTTTTGTATCTTGTATATTTCATTTAGGATGCCCTATTCGTAATTTTTTTTAAGTATTGAGTTTATGTCTTCCTCTCACTGAAAATGCGAAATATAGGCACAATTTTTGTGCTCCATACTCGAAGCTCCAATTAATGCTTTATTAAAAATGGCGAAAAATCAAATTTCACCCGTCCATAGATACCCTTTTCCATTCCATTGTGTTTTTCCAGGAATTTAGCGAAGTTGTTGCCAGAGAATGGCTTTCATCAAAATCACATCATTCGTTATACGACTTAAACCTGACAACAATACTAACTCTAATGGGAAAAAATATGTCTGTGCTGCAGTCAGATAAAGAGAAATATACGATGTAGGGAAATGCCAGAAATTAATAATAGATACTGAAATATCTGAGCTTTTTATCATGCTATTTTAACGATTTTATTTTTACCGAATTTCATGATCTTTTTTCAATACCAACGAAAAATTGTCTTGGATTCTATTTATTTATTTATTTATTTTACAATAAATTTGAGCAGGGGTCGCTAAACCCATATGCCCATGTGAATACAATGGTATATAGTGTGCAATTATAAGGTTATATTACAATAGTTACATATTAAGCACTAACTAACTAAATAAACATAGAAAAACATAGGTAATAGCAAGTGTTTAGTACAAATTAAATGTTCAACTATGGAGCAAACGGTCATCCAGTTTATTTTCGAAAATATTGATAGATGGAGCATCTATGATCTCAGCCGGAAGGCTATTCCATATCGAGAACACTCGATTACAGAGAAACAACTGTCTAGTTGTTAAAAAAATTTTCTTTTTAAACATAAGTTTGTGGCCACGAAGACGATTATCATTGTCTAGTATAAACATATCCCCCACATTTCCAAAGTTGTATTTTACTATCCGAAACGTAATAATTAAATCGCCTCGAAGTCGACGTTGTTCAAATGTAGTGAGATTGGTCATATTCTGTCTTTCTGTATACGTAGGCCTTGAGCGACCAAAAGACAAGAGAATATTACGATCGCGCACTAATACCGGACACCAAACAGTTCCGCAACATTCCAGAACTTGACGAATGTACAGTTTATACAGATGAAACTGAGCTCATAACAGATGAACTTTCGTAAACGTTTTATTTAGTAGATATAATTTACTGTTAGCTTTTTTAGAAATATGCAAAATATGTTCCGACCAACTTAGATTGTTATTAATTGAATCGGTGATTATTAAAAGGAACTAACTCCAAAAATGTACAATTTTGACTTTTACACGTGAAGCGGTATTTTTCGGTATTGCCGATCGACTGGTAAAGAAAGGAACCTACTCCCATTAAGAGTGGGCTTAGATTTTGTAAACCGATAAATATTGTTGGGTCGTGAAAGGATCTCAATCCCGGAGTTAGTTCCGTTCACGACTCAACTTTCGACCGTTGTCAATGGCGCACGCCCGACTTGGCATTGCAGTCACATACCTGTGTGATTTTACTGTTTTCGCGCTTGTTTTCACAGTCTGTTCTAGTCGGCTGTTAACCGAAGTGTAGTGTATATTCTGTATTATTTTGTGAAATGATGAATATTGAGGATGAAACTAATGTTCAAAATGGAAAAAAACGTATGCGCCAGCCAGAGAGCTGGAAGTCTAATGTCAGGAAGGTGAATAAATTAAAAGGAGAAGCATATAAAACTGCAAAAGGAAATATAGTTCCAAAAAAGACAATCGTGTCGCCTATATGCAGAAAGCTACTGGAAAGCTACTAAGCCTACTGGAAAGCTTATTAGGGGATGTGTTAATAAATGGGGATTATTAGAGAATACCAAATCCAAAATAGATGGTAAATTATTGATTCTGAAACGAGTCTGCTCCGTTATGAATTGATATAAATTAGAATTTAATCTTCTTCAAGTGCCGTCTTCGTTCCGAAGTTTGGCTATCATCAAAGCTATGCGTATTTTTGATGCTGCAGATCTAAACAGTTGGTAATTGGTGCAATTGTACCATTCTCTCAAGTTTTTCAACCATGAATGCCTTCTTCTTCCTATAGATCTCTTTCCCATTATCTTTCCCTGTACCTATAATCAATTGCAGCAACTGGTATTTATCTCCCCTCATAACATGTCCCAAATATTGTAGTTTGCGCTTTTTAACAGTAAGTATCAGCTCTTTCTCTTTCCGCACTCTCCGCAAAACCTCCACATTTGTTACTTTCTCTGTCCAGGGTATTCTTAATATTCTACGATACATCCACAACTCAAATGCTTCTATCTTTTTGGTATCGATCTTTTTCAATGTCTAGAATTTAATACAAAATCTGTAAATGCATTTTTGGAAGTTGTTAAGCCACTAGGTGGATCAGTTATAGGCGACGAAATGTCTCTAATTAAAGTCTTCAGTAACAATCAGATTCTCTAGCCTAGACAGTTCATCAAGTGATGCGATAAGGGACTCATCATCAACACATACTAAGTGAAAAACAAAAGAGTTTTTATGACATATTTTTAAGCCAAGAAGTTCCATATTAGGGACACTAATATCAAGAGATGTATTAGAGAAATTATTAGTAATTTCTGAACACAAGTAAAAATATAAGTTTCTCCTTCACGTCGCGCGTCGATTAACGATCACACCTATAAAGGGAATAATTATCAATGTTATAAAGATAGTCAAGATCATTTGGTGTTCATGTTTCAGTGATAAGAATTATTTAAGGATTTAGGTTTTGAATGTTGCATAAAAATTCATTAAATTTGGAATTTAAAGTAGCTAGATTAGTATAGAAATAGAAACAGAGAAACATTCTGAAATATCAGAATTAGTGACAAAAGTTTACAATTTTCGGGACACCTTGTATATATTTTATGGTTAAATTTTCCTCTCCATTCGATTTTCTCTGTTCCAGTTCCACTCAAAGTTCTTTTAGACATTCTATTTGATTCGGAGGCTTATCGTCGATAATAGAAACGTTTTTTAAAGAGACGTTTTGTAAAAGTTTCTTTTTGTTTTTCAAAATATGTTTGTTATATGTTTCACAAAATTTGTGTGAAATTTGCCACTAATATATATTTATATCTAACAAAAAACGACATTGTTGCTACATTCTTTTTCTATATTTCCTTTTTTTAATTGCTTGTAGTCATTTTTCTTTCGTTTACTTTTATAATTTTTTTTAATGATCTTTGAGTCTTTTGTTTGTAAACCTTATTAACGTTTTTTTGCACTACTGATACTTTTTATGGTTCATTTCGTATATTGCTATAATTTGATATTCAAATTATTTTGTTTAATGAGTTTAATGTTTGATAACACAAAATATTGTTTTAAAGGAAAACATGTGTCACGTGTAAAAAACACGTAAATCAGATCCAGTTGTAAAACCTTGACGTGCAGATTTGATGTAGGTATTCTGTGTCGACAACAACCAGGGTGTATTTTTAAAAATGATCTCCGGCGGAAGTTATTAGGTAAACTCACATATTTCAACCGTTTTTTCAGCGAACAGCTTTCATCGAAATCCATCATCCGTCAGACGACGTTGTCCTTTATCAATCCTGACGATATTGGAATATTCCGGGAACATAACCAAAGTAATTAGTAATTATTGGTGGACAATTTGATCCGGACGGCAAATTCAATACTATGCGATGTTTGTTTTCGGGTGACATATTGAATTACTTAATGAAACGCAATAACAGAAATTCACCAATTAGTTTCGAACGTGAATTTGAGAACACATGCTGACCAGGAGTGGTGTTAGATATTTTTGTTGGTTTAAACGATCCTTTTTTATAAAATAATGGATTTATTGAGACTACTTCACCTTTAAGTTTCATCATTGCGTTATCACAGATTGTAGTTGAATTGGATTATTTGAAATGGGCTTTTTCATAAACTTACAGATTTAAAAAAAAAGAATTTTTTGACGCTTAGTATGACGATATTTACTTATTTCTTCTGTAAATCTTTTTGTTCAATATGCTAAACAAGAAACTGGTATTAAATGGGATATTTTAATATGCGTACTCACGCACGTACTAAATATTCAATGTAGCATTGTCTATCTTTAAATTCAAGGATTTTAGGAAATCCCGATTCCCTTAAACTTGGGAAGTCTCACATGCCAATTAACCATTATAAACAACAATCAAAAGTTTCCTCCATTCTCAGTTGAGCTCTGAGACTTATTCGCAACCAGTGAATCGTCTGTGTGAATATTAATATTCTAGTGTAGTAAGGGAGTTGCTGTATTATTATTGTAGTAAGTTGAAAATGGTATCTTTTTTACGCAAAATTTACAGTACTGTTTTATTATTAACCTCTTAACGGGCCCCTGGCTTCTAAAAACTTGTTTATTTACCTCCATTTTTTTCGGCCCCTTGCTTTCTCTCTCCAATTTCTCACGTCTATCTCTGCTAAGTCTTGCTTTACTGCTTCCAACCACTTCTTCTTTGGACGTCCTCTTCTTTTTCCCCATTTTTCCTTCCTTCAGTAATGATTTAACATTTCGATTCTCTGGCATTCGTATAATGTGACCAAGCCATCTAGCTCTTTGGGCTCGTCTCGTAGACTCACAGTTTAGCTGTTCTTTGTACATTTTTTGGTTTCAGTAATGAATTTAGTGACCCTATCGCTCTGCTTCCCTTCATTAATCTTTTATCTGTCTCTTTTTCTTCTTTTCCCGTGTTCGTTATGGTTACTCAAGTAGTTAAATTTTGACACTTTTTCAAAACTATAGACAGCTCTGCTCCTTTCATTTTGATATATTTGTTATTATTTGTTATGCGTCCTCTCATTTCGATATATTGCGTTTTTGTTTGGTTTATTATTAATCCGTATCTTTCCGCTTCTTCTTCAAATTTTTGGAAATCTTTTTCTAAATAAAAAAAATTGTTATTTTTTAGGTCTCTTATTATTTCTTTGACTTCATTCAGAGTTAGTTTCTCGCATTTCCCTTCTTTATCTTCTTGCCAATTCTCATTTCCCTCAAGTTCCTCTTGTTCGTCTGTATTTAATAGATCTTCGAAATATTCCGCCCACCTGCTTAATTTTTCTGTTGTTTCACCTACAAGTAATCTTCTTTGTTTCTGCAATAATGTGGATTATTCTTTGTAGTTTCTCTGGATTTCTTAACTTCTTGGTAGAAATTCTTTACCTATTTGTTTATGTAGGCTTCTTCTTATTTTTTCAATTGCTTTTCTAGTTGTTCTCTTTTCTTTTTTCTGCAAATTATTTTCACTGCCCTTCTTCTGGCCACACAGTTTTCGATCGCATTTTTCGTAGTTTCTTTATCTCTCTGTAGTTTTGCCCTGTTTCTTCTTGCCAAAACATTCCTACATTCTTCATCGAACCAGTCTTGCCGTCTTTTTATGTGCTGTCTTCCTATACACTTTTCCGCTGTTTCCGGCATAGTTGTCTGTACAGTCTGCCACTCTTCATCTATTTCCTCTTTAAGTGGATTCTCTAGTTTTTTTATTTATTTCTCCCTGTAGTTTGTTTACAACCTGCTTCTCTTGAATGCTCTCTAATTGGTAATTTAATCTATCTCTAACAGGTTTTGGTATTATTGGTAGTTCTTGTTTTATTTTGCTATTATTAGTGTATAGTCACTGTTGGTATCTGCACCTCTGTAACTCCTGCAATCGATTATTGCCTTATCATGTTTGCTTTCAATTAGGACATGATCTATCTGATTTTTTATTTTTCCATCGGGAGAAATCCATGTTACCTTATGAATGTCTTTGTGATCAAACTTTGTGTTAGCTATCTTCATTTTGTTCTCTATAGCAAATTCTATTAACTTTTTCCCGTTTTCATTTGATTCCGTATCTAAACTTCTAAACTATATATTTCTTCTTTTCCGACTTTCGCATTCATGTCACCAATGATTATCTTTATATCGTATTTCTGTATATTCCCTATTAGGGTGCTTAGCTTTTCGTAGAACTCTGTTTTGGTTTTATCTTCAGTGGGTGCATGTACATTAATGATACTTATCTTCCTATACTTTCCTCTTACTCTCAAGTAACATATTCTGTCTGATATTGGTTGACAATTTACAACTGCTTTGATTACTTTCAGCGACACCATGAATCCCATTCCAAAATATATCTTGGTCCCCCCACTCTTGAACAGTGTGCTCTTTCCTATTTTTATTATTTCATTTTCCAGTTGTTTCGTTTCTTGCAGGGCAAGGATATCTATTGTATATTTTTCCATAATTTCCATAAGCAGCCAGGGTTGGACAAAAAAAATGTTTAAAAAAAAACAAAAAACATGTTTTTTTTGTTTAAAAACAATGTTTTTTGTTTTAAAACAGTTTTTTTTTTCATCTAAAAAAAACACTGTTTTAAAACAAAAAAAAACGTTTTAAAATAATTACGTACTTCACTGGATTTCTAAAGGGGATTCCCATAAACCTCAACTGGCACACATATGGGCTTTGGATAAATGCCAGAGAAATACCTGCACCATAGCAGATGCAACAGACATTTGGAAGGACTTACTGGGTTATTTCCAAAGTGAAAGTGAAGCTCAATCTAACGGTTGTAGCAACGTGTTGGAACTTCATAAAGCAGAAGCACGTTTTCAACTGGCTATAACAGATGCGCATTATTTAGCTTATTTATTAGACCCTCAGTACTTAGGTCAGAAACTCTCTGAGGTGGAAGTTGATAGAGCATTGTTATTTATTTCGGATTTTCACCCAAATGTAATGCCCGAAATACTGTCATTTCGTGCCTTAGCACCGCCATTTAATAAACAATATTTGTTTGCAAAAAATACAGTAGACAATTTAAGTTCTTTAACATGGTGGCTATCTCAAAAACAGTTTATTTCATCGGAGTTGTTGCAGCTGACAACTCAATTATTTTCAGCAGTTGCATCAGTGCTTGAGTGGAGAGGCTATTTTCTTCATATGGTCTTGTTCACTCGAAATTGAGGAATAGGTTAGGAAGTGACAAAGCTGCTAAGCTAGTAACAATATTTCAACAGTTAAATAAAAATGTTTAAGGTTACATTATTAACCGTAAAAGCTCTATATTTATAGTTTTTATTTTTTTAAGAACATTCATTGTTATTTTTATTTTTTGTATCACATATCAGTTGCAGGATGTAGGACTGTGTAATAGATGCTGTTGTAATTCAATAATTATTTACTTAATTTCTTAATTTTCTTTTTCTTTTAACTTTATTAAGAGTATTGGTTTAGTTAATGTTACTACAGCACTGTCTAACAGTACTAGTATGCTTGCTACCTGAACATGAATAAAGTTTAGTCAGTTACTTTTTTTGAGTTTTACTTTTTACTTAGCATTAATATTGTTATTGCACCTACTTACTCTATAATCTATGTTTGCAATTTTGCAAATTAGCAAACACAAATGTCTTATAACAAATGTTAATAAACAAAATAATAATAAACAATAACGAAAAAAAACTATGTTTTAAAAAATGTTTTAAAACGGTGTTAAATGCAACTGTTTTTTTTTCAGTGTTTTTAAACATGTTTTAAAACGTTGTTTTAAAAAGCTTGTTTTATAACAGCCCAACCCTGCCTCTCACATTCCAAGCCCCTGTAAAAGTATTTTATTAAATTCACAACTTCTATAAATACTTGATAAAGTTTTTAGATAAAATCACATCCCTTGTATATAAATAGATCTCAAGTGTATACGATTCATGTGGTAAGGAATAATTTTTCTATTTTTGTTTTGTGTATTCTAAAACTATTTTGTTTACCAAATCGTTTCGACATTAGTATATAAAAATAATTTTTTAGTTACCTGTATAAATTTCAAAGGCTAGAACGGCCCTGTAATAGTCGATAATTACTCTCTGTGGTTCTAGTTGTTGGATTGGAATTTGTAACCCTGATGAAACTAGACCCGTTCGCTAAACATGTACAACTTACAAAAGTTTGTACCAAAACATGTACCATCCATAATCACGTATAAATGGATTAATATACACTGAAAAAAAATACTTAACATTTAAGGATCAGTAAAAAGTTAATTATAAAATAATTTGCTGGCTAATATCGCACATAAAAACCATAGGGCAGTAACTGCAAAAATCATAATGTTGAGTTATGAGCGTTTCAATTTTTTTTAGCGTTTCAAGTTAATATTATTTACTGTAATTCCAAAAATTAAGCTGCAAACCTGGTATTTAACATAACTGTCTTTAATTTGGCATATTTTTATATGCAGTAAAGAGTATGTGAAATTTCCTTCAGGAAATAGTTATTTTAGCACATACGGTCTTATGGTTTAAAAATATATCAATTTTGGAAAATGATGCTGTAAAAATTCATATCAAATAATAGGTTTTGGTTTTAAGATTTAATCAAAATCATGCCTATGTTTCTGTTTGTTTGGTTTCTACTGTTCCATTGTTCAGATGTAAATCTACATAAAACCTATGGTAGTGTTCTTGAATAACATTAGCCTTACGTAGTGAGAGCAGATCTTGTTTTTTTAGATTGGATATTCTTGTGGATGCGAATATGCTTTACTTAGTTCCATATTAGCCACCAACCCTCGTTGTCTTCTCCTTATATTAATGGTTCTGAACTCTGTATCGTTGTAGCTTGTCTTAACTTGAAACTAATTTTCAAGTGTTTTCTCCACCTTGATCATCTTAATCTCATTACAGACGACCCGATTTCCTTCTCGTCAACGTTATAATTGTTCCTCATTTCCTTACATAAATTTTTAAAGTCCAATATATTCGACGTAGACATTTCATTAATTTTGTAAGGTTCTCCTGGTTTTTTTTGCTGTTTGAACTACTGTGACCCATTGCGCAGGTACATAAATTGGTCCCCCTTTTAATGCCCTTTTTTGTTTCTCAATCAAAAAATGCATGTTATTTCCCTCATTTTGGGAGTGATCTGTTATCAAAAATTGTGGGTAATTTTAGGTATGTTCAATTTCTGTACTGCATAGAGATAAAGACAGACAATATACTTATTATTATTTTGCCCACTGCAGTTATCCAAATATAATATTTAATATTCTCTGGCACTAATTCTTAAGAAATTGTCAACAGGCATCACGATGTTCGTTTGGACCACGATTAGCAATTCCCTCGAACTAAAGGTGTCCTGCATTTGTGGTCAGGTCAAAAATTGTGAAGTTAAATGTTGATAATCTCCATTTGTAATAAAATAAGGAGACATCGTCTGAAGGTGTCGGTATTACGGCTTGTAAGTCAAAACAAACAGTAATGCAAGTGTTGGATGTTGCAGATGTTGAGTCAGTTTCTTTTCTACTAAGTTCCACTTCTTGGCGGTGAGCATTATGGTTGCTTCTAATGTAGATTTATCTATTGAATTTTTGTAACTTTCCCATAGCAAGCAAACCGAACCTTTTTCTTCGCAAAATTTTATATAATCGCGATGAATATCAGCTAGAGTTTTGTCACCACTGACGAATTCTCTGGTAGTTCGTTTCCTTAAGTAGTGTGATTCCACTCTAGGAATGGATTCGATGGAAACATAACTAATTATGTTTTGTTTCACGACTTCGTCGATTCTTTTTCCATTCTTGTGAGTTCCTCGCTTGTCTTTTGGGATAAACTTTTGTTATAGTCTTGTCGTTTATTCCAGTGTTGCAATAAAATTGTGCTTACACACTCTATGTTTCTTCCTTCCACTTCGAAGAAATAGGCATAGTTTGCTCCACGATTACTGTCTGGATCTACTCTTCTATAATTCACATTAGTTTTCTCCATTGATCTTTCTATAAAATTCCACTGAATATGTAAGTCTCCTAATGACTAATAATTTTTAAATAATTGCCTTCTGTGTTCATCAGTTACATGTTTGCATTCAAATTTGCAGTTTCCCTCAGTACATCTTGCTTTCATTTTACGAGCAAGGGTCACACTTTTTTTTAATTAACAAAATCCATTTCTGAATTGCGTAATTTCTTTCTTTATTTTTTCCCCATTCCTTCAGTTGACATTTCCTCTTTTTACTTTTCTTTTTAGAGTTTATCTTTCCAAACCTTCATTTTCAATAATCAGTAACACTATTCAGCCTTGGACAAATTTCTCATCTGTATTGTCATTCGAAGGTGAATTTGATTTGGTTTGAGGATGCCAGGTACGATCTTCGTCACTGAGTTCTCCAAATAATGACTCGGATGAGCATATTTCCTCATCATCATTCGATTTTGATGACGGTTGAATATTACTTGGATCGTTATAAACAGATATTTCATTTTGATCACCAATGTTGTATGATTTAATAACCGTGTTGGTGACCACAGCGAAATAGAAATATTTAGATTGTTGGTTAGTATTATTTTTAAAATATGTAAAATAAACAAATTTGTTTTTCGTCACGGGGAAACCCGTCTACTTGTTTTTTAAATGTTTTAAATAAAATTACATAAGTGATTAAGGGAGTGGTTAGTGGAGTGGTATTGTTCTATTGTGCTGTGTATGGAAATTTAAAAACTCTGAGAATTTGTAGAAAGCTAATTATTGAGGTCTTTGTTATTTTATTTATTGAAAACAAAAAAAGGATAAAGTAGAGTGATTTCTTGAGAAATTTGGGAAGTTTAGTTTTGTTTTTTGAAATAAGAAAGATGATTGTTTAAAAAGAGAGTGCGGAAGGAGATTTTGGATGTTAGATGGATTTTGTAAGTGAAAGAAAGATATTTTTTGGAGTTAGTACGAAGAACATCCCACAAAGACGTAGCATTTCAGGTATATGAATGCGGATTGGGAGAAGGTGGATTTTAAAATTTGCAGTATTTTTTGTAAGTACAAACCCGTTATTATTCATCGGGAGAAACATAGACTAGGAGATTTCTGGCAGCCAAATGAGATCGAAAGTATCATTAGGATGTGTGATCTAAATTCCGTGTAAGCAGACCAAAGGAAGGAGTTTAACTACAGGAGTTTTTGAGGAAAGATTATTAGGGACATTTCAAAATTGAAAGTTAACCCTGTGTTATGATATATCATTAATGCAGAGGCATAAAGATTTGAAACTGAACAATAAAACAAAAGTATTTTGTGTTAATTGTATTAGTTAATTTTCTGTAAGATATCTGTCTTAAAAGCTATTTGAATTTGAGCTGTGCCATTCAATTTGTCAGAATAAGATAATATTGATGTGTCGAATTGATTTGTTCTTATATGTGTAATAATTTTCCAAGATATTATAATATTAGAAGTCTTAAGAATAAGAAGTCTTAAGAAAAGAATTTGTAGAACATTATCAACAAGAATATTCTGACATAAACACAATTAATAAAGAAATTCAAGGAAAGCTCTTGAAAGCATGACTAACTGTTGCAAAGAAAACGAAAAATAAGGAAGACCGAATAAATGAAGTAACAAAACGTAAATCGAAAAAGAGAGCAGATGGGTCGCTTGGGCCACGCCCTCCACTCCCACTCTGACGTCACAAGATCTCGACGCTGACTCGACACTAACATGGCGCTAACATGACGCTGACTCAACGCTGACATGACTCCGACTCAACGCTGACATGACAATGACATTTCAGCGTCGATGTCTTGCGACGTCAGAGTGGGAGTGGAGGGGGTGGCTTAAGCGACCCATACTCTGCTAAAGAGACGCACATTTCTAAGCGAGGAAAGCGAAACAACAATGGTTTCAAAGAATTGAATAAACAAATAAAGAAGGGAGTAAAGGATGATTTAAGGATCTATAATGAAAACAAATTAGAAAAAATAATAGAAAAGAACCGAGGCCTGAAATGCTTAAGATCAAACTTAGGAAAGCCTATAAGAATCTCATTGGAAGATAAAGATGAAAAAGAAATAAGAGAAGAGACTGGACAAACATGACTGTAGATGAATTATTCCACGTTGCAAAAGACAGAAAAATTTTTAGAAATGGCGTCGCCAACCTCCGTTAATGGGGACGGCATAGGAAGACGAAAAAGGGCAGATAATAGGACGGCTATTGTCGTGTCGGACCAACGATTTTCTTAGTGGAATATCTCGGTCTTTTGAAACTGAAACATGGTCCAAAATATTTGATGTTAATTTGAATTAACAGTTCATAGGAAAAGTCAGTTCATTTTGATGTCCCTATAGTTTATTTTTATGAACGAGAGAGTAATTAGCATAATTTTAACTGGTACCTTCGACCACTCCATGGGCGTGCTCAAGATTAATTGAAAAATTACTTTGAATAATAATTGTAAAAAATAAATGAATTATTTCAGTGTTATAAAGTGTTATGTGTATGTAAACAAAAGTGACCTCTTTTATCACACACTATGTTAGAACTGACTGGCCTACATTAAAAAGGGTTTTAAAAAATTCACATTTTTTTTAATTTTTAAAAATTACAAAAGAGAAAAAGAGTTTTTAAAACCGTCTAAGGTATGTTAAATAGATGAATAAAAATATTAATATAAAACTTACAGCTACTTGTTACAAATCCAAATCAGATTCAGAAGATGAACTTTCAGAACCAAGATTTATAATAACTGGCTCGATCATTTTATCAGTAATATTGTCCAGCTTCCACATTTTTTCCTCTTCTTTAATAGTGTGATTTACTGCCTTTTCCCAGTTTTCAGGTTTTACATTATTTACGGCCTCCAAAAACAACTGTTTAACATCATGAATTTTAAAAGTGGTATTTTTTCTTGAAACTTCACTCTTTATCTGTGCCCATACCAGTTCAATCGGGTTTAATTCACAATGATATGGTGGGGATCTAAGTACTGTCATTCCACGATTTTTGGCAATTTCATCAATTTCGTATTTTTTAAATTTTTCTTTATGAAGGGCACACAACGAATAAAGTTCCTTTCTTATAGATCCGGGATGGTACGTAATATTTTTTGAACTCAGCCAATTCTGCAAGTCTTTTTTTAACCACTTGGTTGTGGGCAGTCCTTCTATAAGTCTGGAGTGATAACTTGCATTATCCATTACTATTACACAGTTCTTAGGAAGAAGATCTATCATTTGTTCGAACCATTCTTGAAAGACATCAGCGTTCATGTCTTCATGGTAGTCACCGGTACGAGTTGATTCAAAAGTTAATAAACCACCTTCAACAAAACCGTCTGAACTGCCAATGTGTACTATTATCAGCCTGCGTCCCTTTCCTGATGGTGGGTTTAAACCAGTAGATAAGTTATTTACAAAAGCGTGCCTTTGACTTGTAACAGTTTCATCCTGCCAAAATTTATTTGGTGTATGACCCTCGTTGATCCATGTTTCATCAAGATAAAATATTTTTCTTTTTTGGTTTCTCATTTCCTTTATGGTTCTTAGAAAATGTCTTCTCTATATGACAATATCGCTTCTTTCTAATAAAATAGACTTTCTGGGATTCTTTTTCCAGCGGAAGCCTATTTCTTTTAAAAGTTTCCATAACGTACTTCGACTCATTTCTGGGTAATCCTTATCATCTCGAACTGAGACAAGAACTTTATCCAATGTTGGAAATTCTTGTCTAAAGAAGAATTCATGCACTTTCCGTCGAAGTCCTTCTTTAAAATGATATTCTATTTGAAATTTTGGTTTCCCTGGAGCATTACGTGGCATTTGAAAACTACCACATTTCTCTTCTTTAATAACTCTGTAAATCGTAGATTTCCCAACACCAAGTGTACTGCTAACTAACTCAACGGTCTCATCAACACTTTCACATAAACGTTTGTCTGTAAATGATTTAAAACAATTAAATATTAATGTTTTTTCATTAACTGTTAAAGGACCAATTTTTCGGCGTTTACACGGCACTTCCAAATTTTCCATAACACTAGTATACACAATAAACTGCACCTTGCAACTGAAGTACCTACTTTTAGTGAACTGTTAAGAATTTTGAATACGCCACTTGGACCTTCTACAAAATGGAAAAACCCACTATCACATTTTCTGTGGAATAAGTTTAGAAGGTAATTATCTAGTCAATTACTGTCGTAGATTCCTGGAATTAAAGAATTAAATGTTTGATTGTTGAAACCCTTACTTCGTGGAATGCACTCATTTCAGATAAAATAAAACGTTTTATTTTATCTAAAGAATTAAACTTTATTTTGCAAATAGGTAGGTACTTATTAAACTTTTATTGGTTATATATAACCAATAAAATAAACATCTTACATTTCTTGCAAATTCATTAGTACCTGTTAACCTCCATCACTCCGACACTGGCAACCTTATTTAGGGATTAGTAACCCTCACAACTATTGTATTCTATTCTGCTCCAACCTTTATACCTGGTGGTCATACTCAATTTAAAATTGTTTTCCTATATACTTCTGTAAACTTGTTGACAAATATCTGTTTTTCATTGAGTCACCCGTATCAACAGTTTAGGGATTTGCATACATAATTTATTGTTTTATTACTCTCTCATACATAAAAATACACTATAGTATATTTATATAAATATAAATATGTGCTGAATTTGAAAACCGTGTCATTTGATGTAATAAATATCCCAAATTAGTTTATAATAAACCAGCAATGGACGCTGTGATTTGAAAAATATTATCAAGTACAATTCGAATTATGCAAAAATGTGCAAATGTGGGATATTTTTAGTCTTTTCGCTGGAAATATTGAGCAATGATATTAAACTATTTGTTGTGCTCGTTAATATATTATATTATAGTGAGATTTTCACTCCTCTTTCACAACTTACAATTATTTGTATCACGTTTTATCTCAAAAATAAAAATTTAATGGCCTATAAAAATATTGTTAAAATTCATTAAATTGGATGTATTACTGATAAATCTGCATATTATGTATTGATTTCACATCATTATACCATGAAATTTAGCACATTTAATTTAATTCTTTTAACTTTTTAAATTATATTAAAACCTTATTTTTTCTTTCTTTACGAATAAACCAACAATCAGATAATTTAACTCTAAGTGACATATAAATATTTTCATTATAGCTCTTCTGATAATGACTTGTTTATTGATCAGTGTAAATTTAATTATCATATTCGTGAAAATAACGTCATATTCGCAGAACTGGACTGGACCAATAATTAAAACCGCAGACAATTAGATTTTGGTTATCGATTGGAAGTTATTATGCTTTAAGGGTCTCACATATTGTCAGGATTGTGTTCAGGTTTAATTTATCAGCACCATATGTATTTTTAACTGAATTAGGGGAGAGTCGGCTATTGGCGCGCACCTAAGGCTAATTCAGGATGTTGCAAAAACTTGAAAACAGTTCAGTTTCCAACTTTTTTGAAGATATACATCAAATACCTGCAGTCGAGTACCGAGAGGTACTGACCACCATTAAATCTCGAAAGTTACAATTCTTCGGACATATTATGCGAAGATACGCTCTTCTTCAAGCCATCCTGCAAGGAAAAATATTTGGAAAGCGAGGTCCAGGAACCAGAAGAACATATTGGTTAAACAACCTCAGAATCTGGTTCAATACAACATCTGCGCAGCTTTTTCGCACTGCTGCAGATAAGATAAAGATTGCCATGATGATCGCCAACATTCGTAACGGATAGGCACATCAAGAAGAAGAAGCATTCAATGAATGTTTGAACAGCAGAACAGTGAGAGGCGAAATTTCCAATTAGTTTAATGCGCACAAAAACCCGACCTATTCGGCTAATGGTGCGCGTATGTCGGATAACTGTGCGAAATAATAGAACTTAGAAATGACGTTCGAAAATGTAGTTTATTGAACACAAATATTAAAGATACAAACAAATATATGGAAAAAGATAAAAAACCAAGTTAAAAATATATTAAAAAAAATCTTAGCATCACAGAAGTCACAAACCTTCTGGACCATGGCATGAGCCCATTGACAACATATCGAACACTTTTGTACCATATCTCTTCTTTTTTGCTACTATCACAACATAATACACAGAAGTCATTTTTATCTGACACTAAATTATCCAACTCATCATCATCTCACAGTTCATTTTTTGAAATATCTTCGGAGCTGCTGTCTTTAAAAATCTTCCTTTTTGTACCATTTTTCAATTTCTTGGATTTCTGTTTGGCTTCTGCTTCTTCCAGTTCCTATCCGTTTCGGATGTTGGAAATCATATTGGCAATCATAACCTTGCTCGCTGCGGCTCGAAACAGCTCCGTTGAGGTTTTCTTAAACCATGTTCTTAAATTCCGCAGCCATGATATTCTCCTTCTACCGGGTCCCGCTTACCTTTGACTTTACCTTGCAATATAGACTGTAGCAGGGAGTAACGGTGCTGATTTCTCATAACGTGTCCCAGATATTGCAATTTTATGCGTTTGATCGTAAACACAATCTTTGGTTCCTTCTTCATTTTTCCTAGAACTTCCTTGTTCGTGATCATTGCTGTCCATGATATTCTCAGCATTCTTCTATAAAGCCACATCTCAAATGCTTCAAGTTTTTTAATAGTGGCGTCTGTAAGCGTCCATGCCTCCGCCCTGTACAACAACACAGAGAAAACATAGCATCTCAAATGTCTCATTTTTGTATCAAGGGATATGTTGTGACTTTTGAAGATGGCGCTCATTTTGTTAAAGACCGTTCTTGCCTTTCCTATGCGGCACTTTATTTCCTGTAAATTGCTCCACTGTTCGTTAATAATAGTTCCCAGGTAACAATACTGTTTTACTCGCTCTATCTGCGTCCCATTAATGTATATATGAGCCCCATTTATATTCTCCTTGCTGATAATCATTTGTTTCGTTTTGTGGGTATTAATGTTTAGTCCGTACTGTTGACTGTACTCGTTTATTCTGTCCATTAGCCTCTGAAGTCCCTCTAAACTATCTGCTATCACCATGGTGTCGTCGGCATATCTAACATTGTTTACTCTTTCACCATTTAGAAGGATGCCTTCGTCTATTCCGTAAAGAGCCTCGTTAAAAATGTTCTCTGAGTACATATTAAATATCAACGGCGATAGGATACATCCCTGTCTAACTCCACGTAGTATTTTTATGTTATCTGTTTCTTCTCCGTTAATTTTCATGTATGCGGTCTGATTCCAGTAGAGTTCTGAAATAATTCTGAGGTCTTTGTCATCCAGGTCTGCCTCTTTTAAAATGTTTATCATCTTTTGATGTTGAACTCTGTCAAATGCCTTTTCGTAGTCGATCAAGCACGCGTATACGTCGCAGTTAACGTCCCTGTATCTTTGAATCAGTACCTATCAGTACTCCAAAAGTGCCTCTCTGGTACCCACTGCGTTAATGAAGCCGAACTGTCTGTCCGATATTTGTTCCTCGCACTTCTTATAAATTCTTCCATGGATGACTCTAAGAAACAATTTCAACATGTGGCTCATTAGGCTGATTGTTCGATATTCTTCGCACTTTTTAGTCCCCTCTTTTTAGGTATCGCTAGGAATTCTGATTCTAGCCATTTATCAGGGATGATTCCTGTATTGTAAATTTTATTGAAGACAGCCGTGATCCAAATTATTCCTTCTTCCTCCAAGAGTTTTAAAAATTCAGCTTCGATATTATCAGGCCCTACAGCTTTCCTGCTTTTCATCCGTTTTATTGCTTCTTCTACCTCGGATTTAAGTATGTCCGGGCCCGTCATCCTCTCTGAAAATGGATGCCTATAATCCGTTCTTTGGTCTTGAAAAAGTGTCTCCAAATATATTCTCCATCTGTCTTTCATCTCTTGGGTGTCAATGATTAATTTTCCATTGATGTCTATGAGTTTCATTTGTGTTCGCTTTTTAAAAGTACCCGTTATTTCTTTTACCTTTTTGTGTACATTAAAATTGTCATGCTTGGCTTGTAGTCTTTCTATTTCTTTACATTTCTCTACAGCTTCTTTTTCTTTAGCTTCTCTTATTTTTCTTCTGATGTAATTCTGCATTTTTTTATACTCATCTTTATTTCCTTTAATTAACCTTCTGCGTTCCATTAAATGAAGGATTTCTGGAGTCATCCAAGATTTCTTCTTTATTTCTTTGTTTGGTTTTAGCAGATCTTGTTTAGTTTTCTTAATTATTTCTTCGAATTGATTGATTTCTCGTTGGATGTTATTTTCTTCTTTTAGTTGTTTTCTGTTTGGCACTTTGTCCATTTTGTCGCATGTTTAAACAATATTGCCTTTCTTTTTTTTTCTGGTTTTGTGGAAAGTCTTTTCAGTTATCAGAGACATGGGGAATCTAAAATTGGGAAATCTCATCTTTATCAACGTCTGTTTTACCTTGCAATTCTTAGAAGGCACAGATTAAAACAGAAATCTGAATTTGGTTTCGAAAATCAGTTTATGGATTTATTTATGAGATGTCGCTATGGCGTCCAGATCAAAACCATTTTATAGATTCTTCTTTTATGACAGAAAAGATTATTTTCACGTTCAGAGCGTTTGTGAAAAGCCACTCGGCAGATCCCTTTTAAGGATTCACAATAATTATTTTCTATTTTTTATAAGTTAAAACATACTTTTATATATCCTAAAAAATAGCTGAATTTATTGAAGAAATTACTAAGGAATGGTAAAATAGTTGACTGCAATATTTTCGCACTCTTACAAGAGTATTGGCGTCTATAATACTGAATATTGGTGGAGTGCAAGAACGTTAATAGTAATGATTTTTTTGTTGCCTGAGTGTCTCGGCATTACTTAAATTTGCTCGACATTAAAACATTCTAAATTTGACCGAATACGGTTCTGCACCGATCCGTTTTGGATTTTAACCTCAACATAAATTACTTCCATGTTAATTTTTTATATATTTTGTGTTTAGTTGAGATACTAGTCTTGTTTACACCAAAGTGTTATAAAGTCGTATAGGATATCTCTCTAGTGATGGAAATTATTTCTGGCAGAAATCAGGTACAAATAGCTTTTACAGGTGGTTAAAAACAACTGGTGAATGTGTAATCCTACAGACAAAATTTGTAATGAATGCGGGATTTCCTAGTATATGGTAATAACTTGCAAAATATGCTTTGTTTTGCTTAAATTTGCTGCTTTATGAATGTAAATACTCAAGGACAAAGTGGAAAAAGTACATCAAGTTTTTCTTTCAATGTGTTTTCGGTCTATGCATATGATTTATAAAGGTAATCACTAAATTTTGAAGGATTATGTTGATTGTTCGTTCATTTAAATGCATTGTTCAATATAGAACACTGAAAACTACTTTTCTGTTTGTCTCTGTCTTTTAGTGTGCGTTTTTTAATGGATCGCTACATATTTTTGTTAAGTTTTGTTAACTTTTGAGTTCTATTTGACTGATTAAATAAGAGTAAAATAATTTCGTGTAGATTATAACGACAGTTTTAGTTTTGAACTGTTTATAACAACATTGGATTACTAAAGCTATGGTTTGTTAGAACAGTGAGCGACGCATAACTCACAGCCAATCGAACGCCGCACACATTCGTCAAAATCAAAGAAATGGTTCTGTATGATAACGGTTGTTAGGTTCTGCTGAGCTGAGCGCACCGCAGAGCGATAGCCGTGTACGTCGACGGTGTCGCTGGAATCAACTGTGATTTGATTTAGAAAAGTCTAAAATCCCTGGAATTTTTGAAAAGTCTAAAAAGATTTGTAAATCCCTGGAAAGTCTAAAATAATCTTGAAATTTTTCCTCGTTTTGAAACAATCTTTCTTCTACTGTTAATTTAAAAAACACCTTCTGTATTAAGACATGAAAAAATTTCGTTTACATTTTTATTTCTTTTATTTACATTTAACGTTATCAACTCTTCTTCTTCCTCCTCTTCTTGGAGTAGTAAAATTATTGCATTAAGTTTTCGAGAATTCATTTTTTTAAATGTACAATCTTTGAGAGAATAAACTTGAAACCTATTTCTAAACTTGTTTTCAGAGAGACAGAATATTTATGCGAAATAATCTGACACCCAAAACTGCCGTGAGTCGAGTACAACAGATTCTGCTGTGCGCTGCGCACTGTTCTAACAAATCGTAGCTTTAATTGTGAGCCCCAGAGATTTCCAAATGTTTGACGTTTGACGAACCTTCAAATAGTAGATACTGCTTACTCTGTGTTTTAAAAATTTTATGGAGTATTATACTTTATTGGAGATTTGTATTACATCAGTGGGTAAAATTAAATGGTTAGTGATATTTCTTGTATACCAAAACACAAAGACGATCACTTTCAACTTTTGTAATTTATTGACAGACAAAATACAAAGTTCTCAGAGCAAATTCAATATTGTGCAATTCACACAGTTGTAATACATGATCTGTAAAGTGAGACGCCAAGTTGTCACCTATCATAACTTTTTTACCTTCCAGCCGTCTTGCGTGTTGTAATAATATGGTCTCAAACCAGTCTGTAAAATAATGTTACCACCATCCACCCATTTTTTGTTCGGTTATATCTAGCTCCTCTTGTGCAACATCCACTGCTACAACAAGGAGAGCCCTGTGGATCCCCTAATGTTCACGCACGCATTCCACATATGTGCTGCGATATATTATATAAGGAGGGAGTAGTCTGCCATCAGCACATAATTATTGATGTGGTGGCTTTACTATGAACAATTGAAATTAACAATTTAAGTTAATTTTTAAAACAGTTGTAAACTCTTAAATTTGTTTCAAATGCTCCACTTTTTGCTGATAGAAGAAAAAGTGGAAATTTACCGTTTTTTAAACTTAATTTGTTAATAACCAAATAAGTCCAAAAAAATCGACTGCAGGAAACATATAATATACAGAGTTCTATACTACTCAAAAACAACTGTCGTTTGCCTGGCCGGTTCAGTGTCACGAAAAAAACCTTATTTCCCTGGTTTATATAATCACCTCTAATCTTCTTTTCTTTTGTTACAGATTACAAATTTTAATTTCTTAATCTATCAACTCCTTGTTTGGCCTTGAACGACGAAATTAACGAAAAAGGCGGTTCGACATCGTCTTTTGGGAAACAGAGGATGAAGGATTTCTTTTATTTTTGTATTGCTGTATTTTTTTGCAATTTCCGACTCTCCAACGGACATTATACTCAACAATGGGCTGTGCATATCCAAGGAGGAAAGAACGTAGCTGACGAGGTAGCTAGAGACCATGGTTTCGTCAATCATGGAGTGGTGAGTAATTTTTTTAAACTGTGTTCAATTCTCACGTCACGTGTACAAATTTCCACGTTAGTCAATTTTACCAAGCGGTTCTAATCATATTTGATCAGTCACTGTAGATAATTGATCAATTTTCTGATATCTGTTAATACATATATTCGAATTGTTCGAGTTAAACTTAGTATTTATCACTACTCGGTCGTTTTGTTTTTGTCATTTTTCAGTGGCTTATAAATTACTAGTTGTGACATAAATTGCGTATTTTTATATTAGCCCAGTCTGGTTAAAAAAAAAAGATCAAAAAATGTTTAGCCAGATATCTGAAGCTTTTAAGACATAGGTGGGTGTTACTATAGCTTATTCCACGAATATACGACTGTTTTGGATTATTACGACAACGAATATTTTACTATGCAAGTAGAAGTATGAAAGTAAATTGGTCTAATCAGTATTCCAATAAAATGGATTTTACTGTTAGTTTGACACACTAAAATTATTTCAGTTAATATATGTTCAGATAGACGCAAAATTTATTGTGAAATTTAATCCGAAAATAACAAAAAATTTTACGCAAACGGTCCTACAAATAAATACAATAAGTTCTATGAAGCCAAAATCTGTTCATAAGACATTTGGGTTTGGGTTTCCGTGAAATGTAAAACACCAAACAGGCGTGCCGGGTTTCTTTGATATTACACTATTTTATTACTATATTAGGTACTACAACTGTAATAAAAAAAATATACTTTTAATATAAATGAAAAGAAATTGGCAGAACGATGGTTTGGAAACCAGAAAAAGGATCTATAATTTTACTTTGTTAGTTTTAAATATTTGTTTGATTTGAGTGGATGTACTATTAAAAGTTCCGAAAGTAAACGGGTATAAACATACCGACTATTGATAGTTGAAGTACCGAGTCGTTACAGATTTTAAAATGTAACGAACATTTATATACAGTTTCATATATCGCCGACTGATTTTAGTTTTAAAAACTGTCCGTATAGAAGTGTCCGATGAAGAAAGGTGCCGTTAAGAGAGAGTTTAGTGTAGTGTATTTGTTTATTGAAGCCAAAAACGCCGAGACGTGTTTTCGATGTAGACAACTTTGTATTTAATGTACTTTCCTATGGTGAATCCTATGGTGTCTAAGCAGGCCATTCACGTTCCGACTTGCGGTCCAACTTAGTAGTACTACTAGTTGGATATTCGTCTCCACTCATGCTCCGACTTGCTATCCAACTAGCGGTCCAACTTCAGTTCAACGTCAAATAAATTTAATTTCTAACTAATATTCAGGCTTATTTCCAATTAAAATAGTAAATTTGCAGAAGATTCCACAAGAATATAACTTCAGAAGAATATAAAGAAACAGCTATGTCTAATTTCAGTACAACTATGATTTAATTTTCGTTGTTTGTTGATAATTCTTCCGTAGCCAATCCGGAGTGTTGGAAATTGTACCTGTATGGGAATATCCGAAATATATCTACAGAAAGGAAAAATGATTTGCCCTAACAAAAAGGTACTTTTCGTGCAATTGTAAGTTTATTTTCTATTAAATATTTGCGAACTAGAGATCTTTGCGTAAAGTATTTCATAGAAATCTCATACGTAACAGGTGCCGAAGGTCAACTGACTGAGGAAATTTTCGATCCTCGATTGAAACTTATAGCTATAAAATTCATTCAATTTTTCGAAACTTACAGCCCTTCGAAACGAAGGTACTTTCGAAAGATCGACATAGAAAAGTGGAGGGGATAACTGTTTCAGCTTCGTTTTTTTTTCGACATCGGAACTTCAAATTGAAACGCGTAGGAAAAATTTACATTATCTCGGCTTCCATTGCAGCTGGAAGCCTCTTTTTTTTATTCTGGGGGTAGCTCGTCGAAATATGAATAACTACATAGTTTTCAACGGTAAAGCACCAGGTATAGACGATATAAACATGGAACTTATAAAATATGGTGGACATGAACTCAGACAAAAAATATACCAATTAATAAAAGTCATATGGGACGAAGAAAAGATGTCATACGAATGGTACAAAGGACAAATTATCACAATCCATAAAAAAGGAGACCAACAAATGTGTAATAATTATAGAGGACTGACATTATTAAACACAGCGTATAAAATCATATTATGTATAAAATGGGAGCCAATACAGAACCCTGAGGTACTCCTGCTGTAGGAGTGAATGAATCTGAGAAACAACCCCGCTCCTTAACCCTTACAAGACGATCAGAGACATATTAGTGAATAAGTCTGACGAAAATGAGAGGTAAGCCGATGTTCAGTAGTTTCTTGACCAGTCCCACATGCCAAACTTGGTCGAAGGCTTTTTGAACATCGAGGAAAATACCTAGTGAAACTTTGCCGTCGTTCAGACTTTGTGAGAGATGTGAGACGATTTCTGTCAATGCCGTATTGGTGGAGTACCCTTCTCTAAAGCCGAATTGAAATGAAGGAATGATGATGTGTTCGGTGGTAAAGTCAACTAGTCTTTTTTTAGGGTTTTCTCGAAGACTTTAGCCAGAACGTTTGTGAGTGAAATCGGCCTGTAAGAGTGCGGATCGGAGTGTTAGAGTGATACCAGTTTTATATGACGGGAAGTCTATCTTTTCATCAGCTATTCGTCATCTAGTAACCCCCACCTGTGTCTTAAAAGCTTCAGATATCGGCGAAAAATTTTGCCGTGAAATCGATGATTTTTGCATAACCAGACTGGGCTATATTGTTTACAAAGCAGGATATGATTTGGACCGAACCATCACTTTTAGAGCATTTCGAATTTTTATAGAAATTGAAATCGATATTATCAACAATAAACAAGTTATATTTGATATTCTCAATAATACAAACATTCATGAACGAAATACTCTTTTAAAGTATTAAAAACGAAATAATTTCGGTCGTGTTTTTAGTCTGGAATCGTGAAATAAATCCTCGTGAAATTTAAATAAAAATTCAACAAAGAGTTTAATCATTTTTAATTCCGACAATAATGGTTATTTTTTGTTTTATGTATGTGTCAGTTTCACTCTGAGGTGCAAATGAAAAAAATTCGTTTTAAACACAGGTCCGTCATAAGGAATGATTTCTATGTGTTTCGGCATATTTTACAATGAATTGTATGATGAGTGTATACGAGAAGGTAACGTGTTAACAGATTTAAGTCACACAAAAATCAAAGTTGAGTTAGGTCGTCCGCACATGAAGCTACTAAAAAGAAACCAGTTGGTAACTTTAGTTACCAATCAGTTGCTTATTAGTTACTGTCCATGTATTTTAATGAGCATCCGCACACAGCGCTACTAGTTAGTTAGTAACCGGTCTCTACTACCAGAGTTGCCAGATTGGGTATTTCTCCCCATTTTTGGGGTAATTTCAAAGAATCTGGGTAATTTTTATAAGCTGAAATTCATGGGGGATTTTTGGGGGGGAAATTGTGGCTGATTTTAGGGAATCATTAATAATTAAATTTGCGAATGTAGATAGAACCGACTTCATACATAAATAAATAATATACATATGTGGTTTTTTTAGTAGATACCTTTAAGGCAGCCAAAAAAAGGTACTTATCTAAATATTTTACAAAAATATAGGCCTTTAGTTTTAAAATATAGATCATTTTGTCACAGACCATCGTCGTGTGGTCATGTAAGTTTTAGAAATATGTACTTCCATAAGTCGGCTGTGGATTAAAGTCACGTTGGATGCAGAATATAGCCAAAACAGAAGGCTAAGAAATTTGGGAATTATTGAGTTAATAAAAGAACAAATGGGATTCAGACCCTCGTCGTCCCAATTCTACTCACAATCAATGCCGTCCGATTTTTCTAATCTTGTTTTTTAAATTTTTCATCATTTTAAAAAATCAATTTTTCAAACTATTTTTTAGCTACCCTAACCAAAATAAGTATTTTAATCTCATGTTTAGAACCAATACTATTATGTAACATTGATTAGAACTCATTATCCTTTTTCAGAGCAAAGCTATAAGTTTTTCGCCCTCCCTGAAAAATTACTTATTTGTGACTTAAGCTTGTTTTCATTTTACCTCCTCAAACATGAACTGTCTTTCTATATTTATCAAGCGAATAACATACACTGGTGACCGGTGAGAAGAGTACACTTCTACCCGAAGACATAATTTACGCGTATGGAACAGCAAGAAAGGGAAGACAGAACACCCAACGGATGTAATAGCGGACAATCAATTGGCGAGAAGGGAGTCGGATTGGCGTGTTACCAAAGATGGTACAGTTTTTATGAAATGGAAAGACCGAAGGGATGTTTTGTTTATAAGTAATTATCAAAATTCCTAACATATTGGAACAGTGTCTAGGAAGAGAAAAGATGGTACTATGGAGGACATTGTTTGTACAATACTAGTCAAGGACTATAATGCTAACATGGGTTTTGTTGACAAAATGGATATGTTAATGCTATGAAGTTGACAGAAAATTGAAGAAATGGTGGCACCGTATCTTTTTTTGGTATTTTTTGGACGTGTCGCTAGTAAACGCCTTTATTATTTCTAAAAGTAGATCCAATGGACAATCGCTCACGTTGAAGATATTTAGGTTAGTAGAGGACGCAAAAGAACTAATGACACTGAAGTAAACCACTTCAAGCGCACATAGGCCAAGAAACCAAGGAGATGTGAACTTTGCAGCACTCGAAAAGAACCACACAAGTCTTCCTGGAGCTGTTCAACATGTAATGTAGGACTGTGCCTTAATGACAAAAAAAATTAAAAAAATAATTCCGGCGTCAAAGGGTTAAATTTTTTACTATTAATAATTAGCTTAAATCGACCTATTTTAACCTACTAGGGTTAAACTATGGCCCATTCGTTAAAAGACACCCTGTATAAGAAATATTAGTTTCGCCCACTATTGGCTTAAGAATTCATATTTAGTATGAGCACTTAAAAAAAAACGAATGGTGTAAATCATACGAAAAAAACTGAGTTTCGAAAAAGTAATCTAATTTCATTTTATACAGTTATTCGAAAATCTCATTTTTCATTATTGCAAAAAATATATTATTTTTACACTAAAAGCTAATGCAAGTTTCTATTTTAGATTTTCGAAGATCATTATCATTTTTCTCACAATGACGTAGCTAAAAGGTCGTTAAGGCCTAATGTAGATAAACGAGTTAAACTCGATGTAGATACTAGAGTTACCTGGTCAAAACAACAAATAGCAAAAAGGAGAGTAAAAAGAGACTTAAAAGTACAAGATAGTGATCCAAAATGGCCATTCATGTGGTATCTAGTAAGTATATAATAAGCTGCATTCATTCAAAATGTTATATAATATATTTTTAGAATCGAGGAGGAGGACTAGACATGAATGTAATTCCTGCCTGGATAGAGGGAGTTACAGGAAAAGGGGCTGTTGTTACGATATTAGATGATGGTCTGGAAAAGGATCATCCTGACCTTGTACAAAATTATGTAAGTTACTATCATTATTTTAAGTTCGCATTGATTAATGACATTCTTGTATAACAGGATCCAATGGCTTCTTATGACGTGAATGGTCAAGACCCAGACCCAAGTCCTCGCTACGACATGATCGATTCGAATAGACACGGCACCAGATGTGCTGGTGAGGTAGCAGCTACCAGCAACAACTCTGTTTGTGCTCTAGGTGTTGCACACGGTGCTCAAGTCGGTGGAGTGAGAATGTTGGATGGTGAAGTAACAGACGCTGTTGAAGCTCGATCTCTTAGCTTAAATCCACATCACATCGATATATACAGTGCTTCATGGGGGCCTGACGATGATGGAAAGACTGTAGATGGACCTGGAGCACTTGCAACAAGAGCTTTCATCGAAGGCGTTACAAAGGTATTGTGTTTCTTATCAATTTATATCGTTTTTGAGATTCATTTTTAAAATATATCCATTAGAAACCAGAAATCTAAGATTATGATATATATATATAATATATATATATATATATATATTTATATATATATTATATATATATATATAATCGGTTTAAAACGTCTTCCGATGCCCAATCTCCATGCATCTCTATCTTCCCAAAGATCTTCGTCTAAACCTCTCTCTCGGATCTCTCTGTCTATTCCTTCTCTCCAGCTCTTTCTGGGTCGGCCTCTTTTTCTCTTTCCATGTGGTGACCAATCTATAATCTGTTTGGGCAGACGATGTTCTGACATTCTCTGCACGTGTCCATACCACTTTAGTTGTTTGTACTCTTATATCTTCGACAATCGTATGTGTGACTGAGATTATGATATTATATACCAAATAACGCAGCTACTCTGCAACAAAAAAATATGAAACAATAAAACACTGAAAACTTTGTTTTCAAACTTCCACAAAATTTATTTTAAATTATTATCACTACAGCTGTTTCGGCTGATTGCCTTTCTCAAGTGATCTATTTTGGCTTGGGTTTACAAATTTATAGTCTTTAATGAAAAAGGTTGAGGAGGGGAGAACTGTTTGTCTCAAGTTGGTCATTCAGAATTATATCTATGTTTTTTAATTTGTTGATTTCCATAGATTCTAACAAAGATAGCTTAAGGCCTTTATTTTGAATGTGAAGAATTTTAAATTTGTCGTTAAAAGAATGATTATGATCTAGAAGGTGAAGTGCTTATGTCGAATCTGTTTTAGAACAGAACAAAATCAATCCATAAATTTTTTAGATATAAAAATTAAACAACCATGACTTCTCCATATTTCATAAACCTACACATACTGACACGACTATACAGAATTCATCATCCCATCCAACACAACATAAACTGGCAGCTTATCATAGTATGTTACATAGATTTACAGAAATTCCGATGTCAAAATACAACTTTGAGACAGAATTAAATATAATTAAGCAAATAGCAGTAAACAACGGATACAACGAACAAACAATTAATAAAATGTTAAATCAAAAACTACACAAGAAAGCCCTAAAATTAGTGTTTTCACCACCTGAGAAAAAAACCTAGTACCTTCTGCTCGATTACATATACAGGCAAAATAACAACCAAAAATTGCCAAAACACATAAAAAAGAAAGGAATAACACCAGCTTTCCGAACAAATAACAACCTAGGCAAATATATTAAAAATAACAAGAGCCAAAATAAAAAACACTTAAATAGTGGTGTGTACAAACTTCAATGTGACGACTGCCCAAAAACTTACATCGGTCAAACTGGTAGAAACTTTGATAAACGAATAGCAGGACATAAAAGGGCTTTCAAGAATAGAAAAAAACAGATTCGACATACGCACTTCACCTTCTAGATCATAATCATTCTTTTAATGACAAATTTAAAATTCTTCACATTCAAAATAAAGGCCTTAAGCTATCTTTGTTAGAATCTATGGAAATCAACAAATTAAAAAACACAGATATAATTCTGAATGACCAACTTGAGACAAACAGTTCTCCCCTCCTCAACCTTTTTCATTAGAGACTATAAATTTGTAAAACCTAAGCCAAAATAGATCACTTGAGAAAGGCAATCAGCCGAAAAGCTGTAGTGATAATATTTAAATTAAATTTTGTGGAAGTTTTGAAAACAAAGTTTTCAGTGTTTTGTTGTTACGTAAAATAAATTTCCATCAAGTAACGGTCGAATTCCATCAATTATAAAAAAATATGAATATATTCTGTCACATAATACATACAAAACATATTTTTATCAGCCACATACAGCAGTTGACTTTTAAGGCTAGTAGACATTCCATTCTTTGACTAATCTACCTAAGTTAGCATCTAGATTTGCTCGGTATTGCTAGATAACTTACTAAATCACTGTTGAAGAGTGAAATGATGTTGTCTTATCGCCTATATTGTGTTTTAAGTAATAGTTTATACAAAATTTTTATATGTATTAATTATTTTTATAGGGCCGGAATGGTAAAGGCTCAATTTTTATTTGGGCATCCGGAAACGGCGGAAGAGACCACGATAACTGCAACTGCGATGGTTATACCAATTCCATATACAGCTTGTCCATTTCAAGTGTAACGGAGCACGGTCATGTTCCATGGTACAGTGAAGCCTGTAGCTCTACTTTGGCCTCAACGTATAGTAGCGGAGCTATGGGTGAAAAACAAGTAGTCACGACCGATCTCCGCCATTCATGTACTAGCAGCCACACTGGGACGAGCGCATCAGCCCCTCTAGCAGCTGGAATATGTGCTCTAGCTTTGGAAGCAAATCCGAATCTAACCTGGAGAGACATGCAACATATCGTAGTGAGGACGGCAAGGCCACAAAATTTGATCGCTCCTGACTGGAAAGTAAACGGCGTTGGTAGGCATGTTTCTCATAGCTTCGGATATGGATTGATGGATGCCTATGCTATGGTTCAACTGGCCAGGAACTGGACCACTGTCCCAGAACAACATAAATGTGAAATCACTGCTCAGCAAGTTCCAAAGTAAGTTTTTTTATTACTAAAAAAAGTATTTTTCTTTATCTATATGTATTAAAATTGAACCTTTAGAGGGATACCACCAAAAAGTATGGTGATTCTCCAACTTCAAGTGAAGGAATGCGAAGGCGTAGAAATCCTGGAACACGTTCAAGCAAAACTGACAATATTTTCGCAACGAAGGGGCGATTTAAACATCCAGTTGACTTCGCCTCAAGGAACAAAAGTGGTACTGTTGGCACACAGGCCCCACGATAATTCCAGGGCAGGATTTAACGAGTGGCCGTTCATGTCAGTGCACTCTTGGGGTGAATCACCGATTGGAACTTGGCAGTTGGAAATTCATAATGATGGCCGGATGTTGGGTAAGTTTTTACATTGTTTAGTAATAAGCAGATATTAATTGTAGCTGAACTCATTGTTATACAATTCTAGGTCGAACCTAAATCTGACTTTACTGTAACAAGCGATGATAACAAAATGTGTTTAGTAGTTTATGATATTGTGTATGTAGATTTGAGTCGTGTGAAAACTATCATTAATCATTATTTCAATTACTAACAGTACTAACAACAGCATATTGATTTCAGGCCGAGCGTCGATGCAAAACTGGAACCTCGTTTTATACGGGACGAGGTATTTCATGCCTAATTTGCCTAGCAATAACGAAAAAACGAACAATAAACATAGAAACGGTACAATCAAACGAAAAAACAAAAAGCACAAGAACAAGAATTTAAAAAAAGGTTTCGTCAGCACCAAACCACCAGGTGTCTTTAAACCAGAAGTGATCAAAAATCCGTCATTGAATAGTACAGTTCAAAACAATCTAAAAACCAAAAAGCCTGTGGTGACTGGCTCTGATGTATCGCCGTATTTTTACGCAGTATCGAACTATAACAACAACAAAGTTAGATTGGACCAAAATAGTGTGAAGCAATATTTAAAATACGTTAAAAACATTACAATAACGTATCCGGTAATGATTCCGGCTAGGAATGTCATTAAAAATTTCAGCACTCCCAAAAAATCGCAAAAATTAAAAGAAAAAAGTCGCGATATCAATTCGAACCGTAATTTGAAGTTGATTGTACCTAAAACTACTGAAATACCTCTAACCACGAAAGCTTTTAGCACTCACAAGGATAGTTCCGGTAATTTGCATGGTATTATCGTTTTTAGCTTACAAAACATCTTTATTTCGTTTTTGTTTTCTTCACAACACACTCGCGAAAGTTGGATCTTACTTTTTGATAAATATCTGTGCCCTTTTTAATCTAATTAAATTATTGAGCTAATTTAAGGTTTTTTATTCGGAGTCCGCTAAATTTTGTACATATTTCCTATTCAGAGCCTCTAAAAAACGAAGTTGAGAGATTGAAAAGATAACGTTGATAAAAAGGGAAATATACACTCAATACGATATTTTCTTTTCCTGCATTCTGTTTTTGGATGTACTCTTCCATTTTTTTTTTCGTCAATAATATTGTTCAGTACTTTATTTGAGTTTCATGTTATAATTTTCATGGTGCGTAATTCATATTGTTCACAACTTGTTCCCAACCATTTTCCTCTCTCCTAATCTGCTATTTCACTCACTCTCTTTCAGTTTTATTGAATTATTTAGTATCGAAAGAAATAACAATTCTTCTTCTTAAAGTGCCGTCTCCTCAATGGAGGTTGGCTACTACAATTTTAAACTCTTCTCTATCTTCAGCTGTTCTTATTAGCTGTTCAAAATTTAGCCCTGTCCATTGTCGGATGTTTCTGAGCCATGATAGTCTTTTCCTTCCTAGGCCTCTCTTTCCCTCGATTTTTCCTTTCACTATAAGTTGGGCATATTGGTACTTATTATTTCTCAGTATGTGGCCTAGGTATGATGTTTTTCTTACTTTTAACTGTGTTAAAAAGTTCTCTTTCCTTGCCTATTCTATGCAGCACTTCTTCGTTTGAGGTATGCGATGTCCATGAAATTTTGAGTATTCTCCGGTAGATCCACATTTCAAAGGCCTCCAATTTATTTACGGTTGATTTTTAAGGGTCCACGTTTCAACTGCATATAGAAGAGTCGACCAGACGTAGCATTTTGATAAACGTAGTCGAATTTCGAGTTTTATTCGAGAATCACAAAGCAGTTTTTTTATTTTTTCGAAAGATTTTCTAGCCTGTTCTATTCTCAATCTTATTTCTTGATCAGGATTTAGGCTGCTATCGATCCAACATCCCAGGTACTTAAATCTATTGACCTGTTCTAAGATGTGCCGATTTATTGTGCAAGGTTGAGGTACGTTTTGGTTTTTTCGGATTGACATCACTTTGGTTTTTTTAATGTTTATTTTCATACCAAATTGCTCACAGGTCGAGTTGGTCTTGTCGATGAGTCGTTGTAGACCTGAGTCGGAATCCGCAATTAACACTGCATCATCGGCGTATCTGATACTGTTGATATTTACGCCATTCACCTTGACTCCATCCTTGGAATCCTCCAATGCTTCTTTAAATAGAAATTCGGAGTAAAGATTAAACAGCAGAGGCGACAGAACACATCCCTCTCTAACTTCCCTCCTAATTTCTACTTCTGCGGATGTGGAACCTTCGATCCTAATTCTGGCTTTTTGGTTCCAGTACAAGTTTTTTAAGAATTTGATGTCTTTTCCATCTAAACCGACTTCTTGCAAACGTTCTAATAGTAGGTCGTGTCTGACTCTATCAAATGCTTTTTCGAAGTCTATAAAGCATATAAATATATCTTTCTGTTGGTCGTAGCATTTTTGGGCGAGAACTAGTAAACTGAACAGGGCTTCTCTCGTTCCCATGCCGGCTCTGAATCCAAACTGATCGTCTCCGATGATTGTTTCGCACTTTCTATAGATACGATTATGTACGATTTTTTAGTAGGACTTTTACTGCATGACTCATAAGGCTTATCAGACGGAACTCATTGCAGTATTGTGGGTTTGGCTTTTTTGGTAGTGGGATGAATATTGACTCCAGCCAATCTTGGGGTATTTTACCTGTATCATAAATGCGATTGAATAAAAGGACAAATAATTCGATATTTTCTTCGCTGATTAATTTGAACGTTTCTGGGTATATTCCGTCTGGACCTGGGCTTTTATTTGTTTTGAGATGATTAATTGCATTTATGATTTCAGATTTCAGAATTGTTGGCCCTTCGTTGTTATTTTCCAATCTTGGTTCTTCTCGTATGTCGTGAAAAAGAATTTTTAATATAGTTTTTCCCATTCTTTCAGTTTATCTTCCGTTGATTCTAGCAGTTTGTCATCCGTGTTCAGCATGGTGTGAAAAGTCGTTCTCTTGGTAGTCGATGTAAACTCTTTTACCTTTTCATGTAAATTTAAAAAATCGTGCCTTTGTTGCAGTTCTTCTTTTTCAACGCATTTTGTTTCCAGCCATTTCTCTTTTGCTTCGGTTATTTTTTTTCGAATTATTCTATTTAGTCTTTTGTATTCTCCTTCCTTGTCATTTTTTCCTTTAGATTCTCTCCGTTTGTTCATTAATTGTAAAATCTCTTCTGTCATCCATTCCTGTTTGTTATTTCTAGGTGTTACTTTTAGATGTTTTTCCGTTACATTGTTCATTTGTTCTTTAATAGTTTTCCACAGAACGGTTATGTCATCGTACTCGCTAATTCTATTGTGGTCGATATTTCCTAAATTTTTGTTTAATTCTTTATTTACTGTCTGATGTATGGTGTCGTTTTTCAATAATTGGATGTCTAATAGTTGGTGTTGAGGTTTTTGTTTCTTTATTAGTTTCCATCTTGCGCGAACTTTTGCAACAACAGGATTATGATCGGAATTGATGTCAGTTCCAGGATATGTTTTTGCACTGATGATTGCATTGTGATATCTTTTGTTGACCAATATGTAATCTATTTGGTTACGGATTATTCTGTTTTCATTGTGTTGTGGTGAAGTCCAAGTGTACAATCTGCGAGGGTGTAATTTAAACCATGTATTTGTCACTACCATGTTGTGTTGTTGGCAGAATTCGGTCATTCTCTTTCCCCTGTCGTTCTTTGCTCCAAGTCCGAAGTTTCCGATCAATCCAGAAACTTTTCCTCTACCTAACTTAGCATTAAAGTCACCTAAGATAAATGTTAGGTCTCGTTTTTTTGGTCATCTTTATTAGTTTTTCTACGTCAGCATACCACGCTTCTAGCTCTTCTATGGGTTTATCGGCCGTAGGGGCATAAGTTTGAATGATGTTAATATTTACTGGCTTTCCGGATAGTTGAATAAGAAAACATCGGTCCGAAAATGGCACAAAGTTTGTGACGGCATGGTTATATTTGTCTTCTAAAATTACTCCAACCCCGTTACGATGAACCGGATCGTTATTACCCGAGTAATAGAAAGTTTTGTTCATGGTTTTAACTTTACCTGAACCTGGCCATTTAACTTCACTCAAACCCAATATCTGCAACCCTAAACGTTTCATTTCGTGGCATGCATTTGCTAGTTTTCCTGTTTCGAACAGACTTCTAACGTTCCATGTTGCAATCTTAAAGTTTTTATTTAAAATATTTAGGCTATTCCTACAATATATAATATATATCCTATAATAACAATTATCTTTCCGTTTCTGATTCTTTTTCTTTTAGTTCTAGTAGATTCTATTGTACTATCGCTATAATATTCTTTAGGACTGTGTCTATATAATTTTTACCCATAGGTACTCCATTTAAAAATAATTATTGATTATTGACACAATTTTGCCTTGTACTATATTAGAAGTTTGTCGGAACGGTTATATTATTTTTATATTTTTCTGTTTTACAGTCTTGTATAAACACTGTTGTAATCTTCTGCCATAAAAACAGTGCGATCATGCATTTACAAAACAAGAATACTATTTATTCCATTCTTTTAGTAAACTATTTACCATTTTTTTCGGATCTTATCTTTGTGATGAATATATAGGGCGCAGATATTTTTTAGTTGGTAAAAGCGTGGTCAAAGTGAAGAATGAAAGAAATGGTAACAATTTGAATTGCACTCTACACTGGAAGGAATAAAATAATTATTCAGATCATTAGGGAACAATGTTTTTTCGTTAATATAGTGCCTGGAGTATTATAGCATGTTACCATTTCTTTCTTTTTATTTTTTTAAAGCATGTCTTGGCAAATAGTTATTCGTAGAGTTATTCGTATGGTTATTCGTAGCGTGGCTTTTATTGCGAGTACATTACCGTCGTAGCAATCAGTAACAGTACTAATATTTTTTTATACTGCACCGTGTGATTTGTTTTTATTTTAAGACATTTATTTTTAATTATTATGTAGTGTTAGTCCAATTTTTGAGACCAACGAGTCCGATGAACCTTTGCAGTTGTACTGCATAACCCACATCTTCTTGATGTTCCATGAAGAGGCAAATCAGCTACTCTATCGTATCTAACTTCAATAAGTACATATTTTTGAAACTATTTACTGCATGTTTTGGTCCCTTTTTTGGGGTATCTGTATTAGCACCAATAAGACCTGTAACAACGGCTAATCGGAATTCTTTCAATGATAATGCACGTCCTGGACTTCTCAATTTAAATATGATAAACGCATTAGTTACTGCTAAATCAAGTAAATGGAAAAAAATGCGATGTCACCATTTCTGACTTTTTCTATTTATTTCGTATAGACTCTTCAGCATATCTGCCTTATCCACCCCACCCATATATAGTATTTTACAACTGTTGGTGCAGCCACAATTTCTTTGGAACCATCCTTCTGTCTTCTTTCGACAGATACCATTTCAGTATGATCATGAAATTTGGACAAAAAGTTGATCCCCTTCTTATCTTTTAACCTAGTGAAGACCATTTTGGTCTACAATATCTTGTGGCAAATTAGCACGATCAGCTCTTACTGTACCACATGCGTAAATATTGTTCTCCAATAAATATTTATTTTTGTGAGATCTTTCACAAGACGTTCCGCAAAGGGTTAATGTTTCAACTTAGCTCATTTGTTTATCAATCTCGTCGCCAAATCTTTCTCTTCATAAACTACTTTTATGTGTCTCCATAGATTAATAGCCGAACTGAAGTTCCAAGTTTATAGGCTTCAGTCTACTGACTGGTTCGACACTATGTTGATACGTTGACACGGTTGGACTGACTCACAACAACTGCGTGTTAATAATTGGAGATATTTCTCGAGATTCCTGGGTGTTTTATTTAAAAATTTAAAAACTATTTGCACCCTGTACTTTAAAACTATTTGACATATCCTTGTCGTAGTTGGCATAAAGTGTAGGTACTATATTACCTACTAAATTATCACAGAAGTTAAAACACTTCACAAATGTGTATTTAGGTATAAAACAAACAAGTTAAAACTTTTTAAAAAAGTGTCGTCACATTTAAAGTTCTGGCAGAACGTTTTCGATCACTACGGATCATCTTCAGTGCCTAGTATTTGTTGCTAACAATATGGTGTCTATAAGACTTCCATGTTTGGGTTGGTAAAGTGTCACATTTTACATTAGACAATGTTGAAACTGTAGGTCGATGACAATGGATGTATTTAAAATTAAAAATTTACTTTAGGGACTACATGTCTCCTAAGCTCGAATACTTGCACTTTGTCAGTTGAAGCGACGACACAGACCAAAATCAAAATTAGTGGAATTTACCATTTGCTGCTACAGTGATTAGCGAATATTCTTGTGAGTTAACAGTGATTTCATATGCATCTAAGGGATTACATTCGGGTGTTCTAGGCGGCCACGAGTGTACAGTACCTACACTTCCTGCTACGTATGACAAGAATATGTCTAATAGTTTTAAAGGACTGGGTACAAATAGTTTTTCAATTTTTAGTGATTTGGGTTAACATTTAATATTTAGATCCCAGGAATCTACAATTAAAATATTTCCAATTATTAATTAAACATCCAGTACATAGAAAGAGGAACATAAATCACAAATCCAACTTCAAAGAACTGTATGTTCATTATAATTTCCTGGTGATTGAAAGGTTTGTGTTATATTCCAGTATATTACGAAAATTCTGCACATGTTCATAGTGTAGTCTAAGTTAATACCAGCTTTATTTTATCATTAAATTTTTCTTGATATTTTGTTTACCAAATCCGAAGTCAGTTTGTTATTTTTCACCGTCAAAATGATTCTGTATACTAAAATATTTGTTTCCATAGGTGAGGTCAGATACTGGCAGCTAAGTTTATATGGTACTGCGACGCCACCTGCAGCTGATAATCCATCGACCGGTGAAAGCACCAACACTATTCCTGATTCGTTCAGCGAAGATATCTTTCGCAATTCTATTTATAACTCTGTGGAAGCTGGAGCAGAGGTAAATCTCAATATACACACAATGCAAAAGTCTAAGGATATTTTAATAATTTGACAATACCAATGACAGACATTTCAATTAAATTTGCTTGTACTATAATTATTGTTGATGCAGACACTCACTTCTTATCAAAAAAAATTGTAAAAGTGATAGCAATACGTGTTTAAGAATGTTTTTTATAAGGACAAAAAAATCGATAATATTTTATGTTTTGTTTATTTTTAATTTTTGGTCACTTTATACCATTCTTGCTTAAATAGGTGAGTTACAGATATTTCTTTTCTCCTTCAAGCTGGTATGCGACAAACTCAAGTTGCTGACCAGCTGGGTGTCTCCCAAAGCGTCGTAAGTCGTTTGTGGCCTTGGTTTAGAGATACTGGGAGTCCAGCCGAGCAACATCCAGGACGTGGTCGCTCTCAAGACCGATATTTAATTTTAAATGCCAGAAAGCAGCCAACCATCACTGGACCCGAGCTGGTTAATGAATTACAGCTTGCACATAATGTAACAATTAGCAGCAGTACTGTGAGGAATCGTCTCCATGAAGCCAATCTTTGTAGTCCGCGACCACTGAGATGTCCACCTCTGTCTATAGACAATCGTGCTGCAAGATTAATCTGGTGTCAAGAGTTTCAGAATTTCAGAATTTTCTGTTTTCTGATGGTTTATTTAGTTCTTCCATTTCTGGGAGTTATTTTTCTAGGTGTTCTCTTTTCTTTCTGCGATGTATTTTCTTATCTTCCCTCCTCATCATTCTATATCCCTCCTCTGCCTTTCGTGTTCAATGTCGTTGTTGTAGTCGTTGATATGCATTATTTTTCCTCTGTTATATTACGACACTCTTCATCGAACTACTGTCCTTCAGTTGATTTGGGCTTTTTTTGTAGACCCAGAGTCTCTTTGGCCGTGTCTTGTATGATGTTTTTACACGCTTTCCATTCTCTGTTTATATCCTCGTGCTTGTGTCTATTTTCTAGCCTTCCTTTTATATATTCTTTGTATTTTGCATTTTTGCTGTTGTCTGCCAAGTTTTTTATTTCATATTTTTCAATTTTGGATCCCTTTTCTTTTTTAATGTTTGAGATTCTGGCTCTTATTCTACTTTCCACTCCACTAGATAGTGATCCGAGTCTGCATTTGTCCCTCTTCTGCTGCATACGTTTATTACGTCTGAGTGATGTCTAGAGTCAATAATAACATGATCGATCATGTTTACTGTGACCCCATCTGGAGATTTCCATGTTCCGTTATGAATATTTTTTTCGCTGTAAGCATGTGCTGGCAATGACCATGTTAAGGAAAGTTGCTAGATTTATTAGTCTGATGCCATTTTCATGGGATACCTCATGAAGGCTGTGCTTACCTATAGTTGGTAGGTATTGTTGCTCTTTTCCTATTGTTGCGTTGAGATCACCATAAATAATTTTGATGTCATTCTTTGGGCATGAATGGTATGCAGCTTCTAGTTCTTCATAGAATTTTTCCTTGACATCGTCTTCCTTTTCCTCTGTAGGGACATGCACATTTAAGGTCGTCGTCGTTTGATCAGTCCGGTTTTCTTTAATTGAACATTCGCAACATGTGTGTTTTCTAGGATAGGGTTGTTAGCCCTATGCCTAACCCCCTTTTCGGAGGACCATTTCTCCCTTCCTCGTCGGCTCTGACCCTACGTTTCACTGGGGTGGGTTACCCAATCTTCAAGGTGAGGATAGGAATTGAGTAGGAGAGGCTAGAGGTGTTATCAGGAAGCAACACCTTATATTGCGCATCACTACTCCTTATTTTAAGTTTATATTTTTTACATTGTATGGTGGTATGTGAAACATGGGTGATTTGCAATATATTTTTTTGCTCAAATTTTCTGCTTTTTTCGCAATTTATGGTTTTTGACATATTAAACAACAATTTAAACTACGAATTTTGTATAATTTTTCTTAAGTTTATTACAGATAAACAAAATACGTCTATTTATAGAAATATCCCTACACTTTTGCGTTTTGTGTACTTCAATATAATAAGCAAGTTTTGCTAATATTGCATAAACTTATCACTCCAAAATATTATATTGAGCCGCAAAATAACAAATTTGCTTTTGTTGCAGAATCGTAAGGATGTCCTAGAAGTGGAAGAAAAGGAAGCGTCAGGTTGTGCAAAAACTAAAGGCAATTTTTGTTTAGGTTTGTTATGTTTTGTTTCAATACTGTACTGTTACTCTCTCAATCTCCACGACATCTTAGCCATACTACTAACGTCCATAAGTTCATTAATAATCAACAGTAAAAGACGGAAAACTCCCGACGTAACAGTAAGAGACCAGCAAAATTCTGACAACAATTTTCACAGGTTTTCCAATCAAGTGTCTCGAACAAACTGCGAATCAAACTTTTATTTATTATGAGTCAAAAAAGTCGTCGAATCTTCGAAAAACTTTTTCAGTTGTACAGAAAACTTAACGAAAGTTTATCGAAGTAAGTAGAGTATTTTTAAAATTACCGACTCTATTCCTGTAATCGCAGTGATCATATTTCAGTTATTTTGTTTATTTATTTATTCACCATGTATATATTCGTGGTGTTTTATTGTACAGTACTAAAAGACTTGGCGGCAATCACAAATTTACATTCAATTAAAAAAATGCATTTAACTTTGTAAACTTTTTTCAACTCCAATTTGTTTCTCTTTTTTAACGAAAAAGAGCTCATTCCACTTTTTCTTCTTTTAACAAAAACAAAACATAGTATGTGTTGCCTACGTGACTTTTTTTATTTGAAAATTTCTTAATTATTCTGTCCTCACTCAATCTGCCATTTCAATCATATTTTCTCTTGTTTTTCATAAGATTTCCCTTATTTTATCAATCTAAATTTTCTTCTTTTCATTTTCACGCTCTCTCCTTTTTTTATATCTATCTGTCTGTTTGGTTTATCTGTTGACCATTTTTTTGCAAATATAAATGGGATAGAACGTGTCAAATGCCAATATATTGAATGTAATGTGTGTTATGTACGCCATTTCTTTTTTTCCAATACTGTACCTGAGATATAGTTACTTAAAGATGGTTTTGTTGATGATGCAGAATATTTATTTTTATTGATATTTGTTTTTTAATACTATATAGCATTATGAAGGAAGTATGTGAAAATACTTCACTGCCATCTACTTAAATATTTAATTAATTCATTCTGGAAAAAATTTATTTAGGAGGTACATACACACTCATTCACCATACTGAATTCCAAATTTAGTCATGTATCGTTCATAGTTTAGTGACATTTATCTGATTGAGAACAACACTTTTCCTATGACTTCAGATTAATTTGCTGATTTCTTTGATTTAACTATGACGGAACAGTTTATTATATTCTTTTTTGAATAATATTTTCACTGTTGTTCTAAATCATATAAATTACATTCCTCAATTGCTTTTTTATAGTAGCAATAATGCAAAAAAGGCTAATTCAATAAAACAAATTGAATAATGACATGTGCCTTTGGTTAAAAGTAGATAAATATAGAAGAAAATTTTCTCCGTAATCAGATCAGAAAAGAAACAAATCAGTATGGATTGACTTCATATTTTAGTCAAATATTTTGTATTAGGAATTTTTCGATAAATATTGACTTTAATGCTACAAAGTTTGACCGACCATTTTGAAGAAAAAAGTATTTTCAAACATCTCTACGAACATTTCCACTTCTTATCTTCTCCAAACTCTTTCATTCCCCAACAATACACAGGGTAATAATAAATGTCGATAGTGCAATTCTTGATACGCCAATAATACCTGTCTTTTAATAAACATATCTTGCAATATTTTTAATTAAATTAAAAATTTATTTATCATAAATTAATTTAAATTTAATTTATATTAATAAATATCGATTTAATGTTAATTAAATTCTTGCAACTTTTACCAATTACGATCAACTTCTTTGGTTCTATTAAATATCTGTCTTTTAATAAACATCTTGCAATATTTTTAATTAAATTAAAAATTTATTTATCTTAAATTAATTTAAATTTAATTTATAGTAATAAATATCGATTTAATGTTAATTAAATTCTCGCAAATTTTACAAATTACGATCAACAGTAATTCCCCATTTATTTGGTTCTATTAAATATAAAATGTTATTCAGGCACGCCCATAATATTAAGATGAATGTTTATATAGTGTGAAGGCCTCTTATGGAATATAATTATTTTTGGGGCATTTTTGTTATTTTAGAGAAAACTGTAATAAATGCAGGAACACCTCAACTTTTTAACGAAATTCTATATAATCTGAATACAAATATAAATACGTAGGTACGGTGATTCACATAAGATTACTACTGCTGGTACACTTTTTTTTCAGTCAAACACACTACATCATTTTATAGTTTTGTTAAATTTCTTTGATAAGGTTACTTCAAAAAACTTAACGTTTATGGCAAACTCGAATAACATAGGGTGAAAATTTGACTTCAATTATGGAGTTGTTTTGTTTTTATCCTTTCTCTGATATCTACAATACTACTAGGAGGTATTTCGCATATTATACTATTAAGGTAACCCGCACTAAAAATCCAAAGATGTGAGATCTGGTGTTCTAGCTAGTCACTGCACTTATATATGTTTGCCAAAACAGGAACAACTTCGTCTCGAAAAATACTCAAATATCTTTTTTCAAACGTCAAAGTTTTTCTATAAAAATCAGACGAATTTTATCATCACTTATGATACCCGCTCATATTGTATTTATTTAGGATATTGAGTGTGTTTCACGCCTCCAATGAGGGTTCTCCGTAAGCAATTTTGCAGATTTGACTCCCCATTATCTATGGACGTTGAATCATCTGAAAATAGAATGGTTCCAAAGCTCATTTCTATTCAGCTTAGTCATCAATCTTTCACAAAATTCTATGTTACGATCGGGATAATCTTCTGTTAGCTCCAGAGTAAAAGTTATTTTATAGGGATGAAGACGCCTTATGATTGACGTCACTTGACGGCTAACTTCATTATGTAGGATCTCTCAGCATTTAACGAATATCTTTTACGAAATGCGGTTGTTGTGTCGATAGTTTTTGTTCCTTCTGGTCGAAACGGTTTCTAAAACAGACATTTTATTTGAACCTGGTATACTAAAGGCTATTTTATTAAGGCGACATCGTTTCTTCCCTTAGCAACAGCAAGCTCTGTTAAAGCTGTCTTACGTTGCTTGTAAGATTCTGATTGGGGCCATTAAGACCTCTTTCATACAGATACGTTCATTTTCGAAACCTCTTCTGAACCAACTTTTTTTGTTTCGTGTTCATTTTCTGGACCAGATCTTTGGGGCATCTCTTTTCATCTCTATGCCTTGCATCTCATGGGCAGGATGGTGTTACACCTCGAAATTGAGAAGACCAGGTTGCAGTACAAATCTCAGCAGAGGATGTGTCAGTTGTGCAACTGTCTGGTGATTTGCAGATTGATCAAGGTATATATTGGAACTTGTGTCAAAGATGAGAACTTTCCTACCCAGTCTGTCCTGCGTTGAGTGAAAGTGGACTTAATTGAGCTAATTTAAGGAGTTTTCAAAATATATAATTATAGAGGATGTCTCTAAAAAAGAGTAAATCGAATCAACCTGTATATTTATATTTTTGTTAGATTATACAATTGTTATATCGTTGAGATGTGGGAGCATATATTAAACTTTTCTTATAAGGCCAAAAGTAGTCCATAAATGGCTTCCACACTATATATATTTATTAAACACGAGAGTTCTGGGAATATTCTTAACATTTTTCTTCAATATGAAGGTCACATTGTAGATTAACGTTGAACGTAATAGCCGTAGCCATTTTTATAATTAAAAATGTGCCAAATTATCAATTCAAAATTAGATAAAACAAGTTTGTGGTAGATCAGTAAATTTTAGACTTAAAATTTAAGTGCAATTACCCTATGTACTAATAAATTTAGAGTCGTATTGCCACCGTCTTTACTTTATTAAGTTCTACCAATATTATATAAGGTACTGTTTACTGTGATTGTTTTATTTTTTTGTACATAACTCGAGAGACTTTTTTTTATTTATGTTGTTATATACGGTGTCCCCCAAATGGGATTAAAAATGTGGATGAAAAGTTTTAGAATATGAAATTATTGCTTGTGTCCTAAACTGCACTCTATAGCTGGAACAACTGCTAAATCATCCTACAAAAATGTTCGAACTCTTTTTAATCTCATAATTTGTTTAGCAGAATTATATTTTAGTGCAAATGATTGATTGTATTATTTTCCTTAATTTTTTTGTGATACATACACATATAAAGAGTGTTAGTAAATAATTGCTACAAACTTTAGGAGGTGATTCTGCATGAAAAAATAATGACAGTTTTCTATATAAATATATGTCTGCAAATGCTTGGTTTTCTGATATACGGGGTGTTGAAATTTTCCTACAAACTGGCGATTTATTTATTGCTCTGAAAACGGTTAAGATATGCAAATAAAATTTGGTGAGTTTGAAGAGGTAGCTATTGCGCATTTTTTGACATACAATTAAACATTTTATCCCCCTTTTATTATATTATATACCTTTTATAAAGGATTTTAAATAAAACAAAATTTAAACATTTTATATTTATTGTAATGGTCTCAATTTTTTTAAAGAAAAACTGATACGCACCACATATTTTAAATTAAAAATAATTTTTGAATTTCTCGTTTAATTTGTGACAAACAATCTCTGCTAAGCCTTTTTCAGGTAAGTTTTTAATTTTACCAGTGTAGATTTGAAATTCTGAAACAAAACTAGATTCATTAGCACGAATCCAAACTTTGTAGCCCCGTTTTACAGACTTCTTGGGCATATACTGGCGTAAAATGCTTCTACCTTTGAATCTAATCATTGGCTCATCTATTGACTGACATTTACTTGGCTTGTAATATCGAATGAAATTGTCAGATAACTTATCGAGCATTGGTCGCATTTTATATAGTTTGTCGTAGCCAACTTCACCTTTCTTCGATTCAAGACTGTTATATTTATATGAATATGTCCTCACGTAGATCTGTCCTCGAAGACCAACACTCCTTGTAGCTTGGTAAATGTTTTATTCCCATCAGAATGTTTATCCCCAAGAAACACTTCATTTCTTCACGATTAGTGGGAGTAAATTTGTTGGCATTTCCTTGGTTCATTTGGGTTGCATAGAGATTTGTTTGAAACTCTAATACATCTAACAGCTCCTCTGATAATAACAACATGAACAACTTCAACGGATCTTCAAGTCAATCGGGTGTATCAGGACCCACTTCTTCAACACAAGTTGAAGGTGTCTTGTAATAAGTTTGAATATTTTCTGATCATTCTTAACATTTTTCTTTGCATTACCAATATTATTTATATTTTTTTTTTCGTTGAAGTTTGTTTTTGATTTTAAGCTTTCTTTTTCTTTTCCCAGAAACAGATGGTGGCGTACAATCATCCAAATCACTGAAAACACTTTCGTTATTTTCTTTTTCATGTTCATCTTCGTCAACCATTTGATTTTTTTCTTCTAACGAATGTTGAGTGCTCAGGATGCCGTTATCTGATTCACTATTTCCAAGATCGTCAACATCAGAATCAATATCTGACGCTTCTGACTCTCCGTCAGATGGAATTTCCTCAGTCAAAGCAAATACACCATTATTTCCCATAGTTTTTAAATTAGTTTTTGTCCATTGTTTTCTTTCTGTAATAAAACTGAAAAAATTTGTCATGAACTGTAAAGTCTTTCAAATCCCGTATCAATAAATTACCCCTCCCCAACCATTAGTTTAATATTTAGACAGCCACGGTGCACCAAGTATTTATACCTTCAGCCTTCGTTTCTACTGTAAAATAAAAACAACAACAAAAATAATAAACAGTACTTGTGGGTCCATACGGAAACGTGAGTCCATACGGAACCACATCTTTTAGACGACATGAAAATATAAAAATATACACAAATATCAGAATAAATTGTATACGATCTCTTAACAACCATTAATTAACTTAATTTATATGTTCTTACCTGCCAATATCAATTTGTTTACGCTCAGTAGAAATTTTAGTAGTTGGCGCGCAAAATAGCGAAAATCGTGTCACATCTATCACCTACTAGAACATACTAAAGCGCTCCAAAACCTGATCGTACAGCATGGCCGATAGTATAAGAGAGGCGATTCTAGAATTGGTCTGTGGTAGGATAAAAATTCGTGAAATTGTGGTTCCACTATGGGACCCCTGGCCTACAAAGGGTTAAAGAAAGAAACATATGCGTTACGATGTTTTATTTTTTGCATAAACACGGCACCTCATATAAAAAAACCAGGAGAGATATTTTGTCACAAATTGAAAGAGAAATTAAAAATTCTTCATTGTATCTCAAAAAATTACTCAATAACTACCTCTTAAAATCCACCAAATTTCATTTGCATGCGTCAACCTGTTTCATAGCAATAAATAAATCGTCAGATTGTAAGAAAAAATATCTCTGGAAAACAGAAGCATTTTCGGAAATGCATTTATATAGAAATACTCATTATATTTTTATGCAGAATCGCCCCCCTAACATTTGTCTCACTAATTTACTAACACCTTATATATAATTTTTTTGAAATGACATATATACATATATTATCTAATATTTCAATGGCGTCTTCCAGTGATATTAATTTTTGCCAGTGATTTAATTAAGTTATTGACACGCAAGTTTTTCTTTGAAATTTATAAACTTTTCATCCTACTAAATACACAACTTTTGAGGCACACTGTATACGAAAAGTAGTTCCTGAAAGTATGTTAACCATTAATTTTAAGAGTATGGAATCTGAAATTTATCCCGGCAAATCGACAGTGTCCCATCAATGATGGCGTACTGAAACTGAAACAGGGCAAATCAAAAAGTTAACGATAAACCAATTCATGTCATAAAAGTTTTTCATGGGGAAAAGGTCGAAACATATCACGATGATATTCATTTGCTTGCAGTATAACACATCTTGCAGGTTTCATTCTCGCTATGTTTCAATATTTAATACTTAATAATTATAATCAGTTTTAAATGATGAATTGTTTGCAAATGTGAGTCTAGTTTCAAAAGGTAAAAAGAAAAATACAATTAGTTTTACTATAAATAAGTTGACCGGTTTCGGGCTTCATAATTTCAGCGCATCATCAGGTTCATGATACAATGTACTTAACCACTAAAAAAGAGAAAAGAATGCTACCGTTGTTACAGGTTTCTTAGTATAAAATATACCAATACTAAGCCTACAATGAACAAAATTTAATATGTGTAAATAATCTTACACTTATGTATATTATATTAAATTTAGTTCATTATAGGCATAGTATTGGCATAATTTATACTTAAATACCTACAACTTCAGAATTATTTTCTTGTTTTGTTGTTAAGTAACCTTGTACCTGATGATGTGCTGAAATTGTAGAGCGGTGAGTTATAATAAAACCAATTGTATTTTTTTTGTTTTTGCCTTTTGAAAATCAGTTTCATTATGTTCTTTAATGGGATTAACTGTAGTTAAGTCTATAAGGGTCTCATAGAGCGCTTCCAACCTCCAACTTATACAAAAAGCATCAACTAATTCGAGAACGTGTTTTTTAGTCAGTTTTTTATCTAGTATTATATTGAGAAATAAATAGGTAGGAGGTGATCTGAGTCCTTAAAGATTTATTTGTTAAGTTTGCCAAAACTTAAGCTATATATAGGTACATAAAATCTCCAGGCATGTCACATAATTTGGCAAAAACAGAACGGTCAAAAATGTATATAGTTCGTATTAAAAAAATGGGTGTATTTAACTTTTATATCACTATTTTTGGTTTATACAGACACTCTTACTCAAGTAAAGCATCGTAAAATGCTTCGATACTAAAAGGGATGTTAAATCTCGACAGAAATAGTATTATTAATTAATTAATTAATTGATTAATTAATATTATTTATTATTATTATTATGAAAGGGCTATTAATATCAAAGATTTATAAAATAATAATTGGGCTCTAAAACTTTGTATATAACTGATATTTCCTTTATATTATATTATTATTATTACTTTAAATTATTATTTAGGTGTCTATTTTTAAATCTGTAGAGAAAAATTAAGTGACATGTTTTAATAAAGCTTCCCCTAAAATAATAACCTTAACATTGTAAAGTTAGTACAAAATTTTATCATCAAGTAATATCCTAAATTCCAGATGTTTTGATTTTTATTTATTCGTGTATTCAAACATCAGGAAATTTTGTATAAATCACGGTAATTGTCCGATCTGTCATTATCTTAGTAGTACAGACTGTAATAGGTCTCAACTTTTCTAGTCTTTTTGGTTCTACTGGTTCTTCCAGTTGTGAAAACCGGTTGTCACGTGATTTACCGCCATGATTTCTTTCCCATGTGAGTAGTGCAGTATTGTAGTTTACCTATTTTAATAATATTTTAAAATTGTGTGTATTATTTTTATTATGTTTGAAGTTATTATTTTGGGGGCTCATATACATCACTCGTGACGATATTATTGCCTGATAGGCAACAAGTTTAATGTGAACTGTTTTGTTTTAACTCGGTCAAAGTGGATTCTGTGGCCTAATTGTAAGAAATTTGTAACAGCGCGATCACTTTTTATTCAAACACCCTTAATAGGTCAGAAGCTCAATAGTTTGGTACCACTTCGCGGCACTAGTCAAAAACCTTTTACCTGTGACGATATACATCGACTGATTCCTTTATAGTCAGAAAGGACTACCATTTTTCCATACTTTTTTTCTTCTGAAACCTAGTCATACTTCAAATGAATTTTTCAATCCATACGAAGCGGTTCAATATAAATTAAGTTGGTTGCTTGACTATTTTTAATATTTTTTTTAATTTGATTTTTTTTTAAATTTATTTTGCCGATGGCGGCCATTTTTGTTTCATCGTGTTGATCATTTTCACGAAAAATATGACTTCGACTTCGTTCTTTAGCCAATATTTTCGCTTAGATTTGTCCTAGAACAATAGATCAAAAACCAAACTGTTTGTAAAAGTATGCTCTAAAAAAGTGGTCCATAGCATTATTTAATTACAAACTACCCTTAATGCCTTAAATGAACCTCAAAGTTTGAATAGGTAAACTGATAAAATTCAGTTTTCAGCATTTTTTAACAACATAAGACAAGCTAATAATGGTTTATAATTTTTTTCTGGAAAAAAAATACATACATACTTTAAGGCTGTTTTCGCAGTTATAGCATACTGCGATTTGAAGTGGGCGTATCACTTACTTTTCTACACTGCTATGTCAGACCCTACGTGACTTCCTAATAGTTTGGATGTTTATTCAGTGGCGCCGGCCCACGGGTTGTTTAAAATAAATGCATTATTCTCCATTCAAATTAGTTTTGTCGGAATACTTTTTTTTAGATTAATTATCGTAGATAATGTTTTAAAAAGAATTAATCACATTTTTAATTTATATGTCTTAGCTAAACATAGTATTAAATAAAAATTTGTGAAACGTGACTGCAAAAAACACCATGGTGTTTATTTATAATAAATTTAAATTTTGTTATATTAATATTAATATATAATTAATATTTTGTTAATATTTGTTAGAGAAAACTGATATTAGCGTAGTAAAAATTAAACAAAAAATATTTTTATTTATCTATAAAAAATTGGTACCTGCGAAACCATCATAATAGTAAATGTATTTCGCTGGCAAGTATTTCGAGGCGACGCACTGCGAGGAAAAAGTTCTCTGAATGGAATATACATTATTTTAATATATTTATAGGTTGCAGTTACATAAGAAAAGTATCCAATTGATGAATAAAACACAAATCGTGGATAGTTATTTCATCATATCAGTGGCATTTCAGCTCGTCATCAGCCAAAGGCTTCTTCAGAACAATCTTCCATTCGCCCCTGCCTCTGGCAACTTTCTCCATGGTTTAACTCCGATGGATTTTAGATCATTCTCTATGTTATCTTGATACCTAAGTTTTGGTCTTCCTCTGGATCGTCTTCCCACTGGTCCTCTTCGGTCGAAAATTTTTCTGATCGTTTCATCTTCATCTCGCCTAATTACATGTCCTATCCATCAAAGGCGTACTAATTTAATAAATTTTACAACGTCAGGTACTACACCTGAAGAAGCATCGTAGTTTACTTTATACGATCTTTTTGACCAAGCACCATCAGCTATAACGGTTATTAACCCATTTCCGTCGGAATCTACTTCACCAATTTCTTTGGCTAAAGCTAATTCCTCCCGTCCAGCCTCTTCTAAGGAATCACAAAGTGTTTGGCCGATGATATCTGCAACTGTTTCCGTATGTTTTGCATACTGCCTGTAGGAAATCACAGGTATATTTAATGCAGCGTGCTGCTGCTGTATGTCTAAATAACCAGAACCATTCAAGTTCAGTGAATTGTTACCAGAATCCTATGTTGCTATCTCCTTTTCAATATTCCACATTTGACATTTAAAAGTCAATGTACTTATCAATCCGTCCATTTTTTCTTTGATAACCTCCATATTAGAAAAGTTGCATGAAAATGGAGAATGATTATTCAAACCTTGAATAGATATATATATATATATATATATATATATATATATATATATATATATATATATATATTATATATTATATATATATATATATATAAGTTAAATAAAAGCTTTTAAAAACGGTTGTAATATAAATAATAAATACTAAAGCAGCAATTGCTCTTTTCCTTGACATAGGACGTTTACTGGGACTCATTTTTTATCTTGTCTCTTATAACTTATATCACTAACCTAATGTAATACTTAAAAATACGCGTAAACTAAAGAACTTTTAACTTATACCACTAAACTAATAATATATTACTTAACATACACGTAAACTAAATAATTTCAATGTTTTCAAAATAAATAAGAATACTGTAAACTGTAAAAACTAAGCAAGTTGATAAAGAAAATACAATAATGAAAGAACTAAAATGGATTCTAATTCAAGCGAACTAACTGACCGTACCCATAGAGAAATAAAAATAAGACCGTACCGTACGCTCATGAGATTTGACGTCACTAATGCGATAACGATCAAGCTCAGCGACAATGATGAGGAACACGTTTCACTATTAGATTTCAGTATTTTTTAGCAATATTCTTCAAAGTTTGAATACGCTTTTCTCGATTATTACTGGACATAGAAAGGTGAAAAAAGAATCAACGATTACAGAAAAAAAAACTCTTTCAACTGATGGGCGTGAAAAGTTTGGTTATAATAGAACGTTAAACAGTATAATCCAATTTTTCAACAGAAAATTCAAAAAAATAAAAAAAGTAAAACCATCAGTTTAAAGGCAACATAATTTCGTATAACATGTCCAAATTTCGAGACATTTCGTCGGTAAATAACAGAGAAAAAATTTTGGTGCACCGATAAAACAGCCTTAAAAATCACAAGCAAGTTCCTCTAGTAGTTCTTATATATAACGAGTTTATTACAGCTGCCGCCGTTTCTCGCAACCTAGATTCCAACGCTTGCGATCGTTCCAGTCATCTACTTGTAGACCCTTATCTTCCATTGCACCTTTTACTTCTTGTCTCCACGATCTTCTTGGTCTTCCCTTTTTCCTGCGGTGGGTGGGGATCCACTGTAACATTCTCTTTGGCCATCGTTGATCATTCATCGTTTCTACATGGCCATACCATTTCAGCCTGTTGCATTCTATAGTTTCCAGGATGTCAATGTCTATGCCCATCCTCCTCCTCAATCCTTTAGCCCTTGTCAGGGCGTAGTGACACCCTAAATATTATTAGTCTGCTGTCTCCATTGACTGCGATCTTGTGCCATATGGACGGCTTCATGTAGGGATTTTTCCACCAAACTCTTCATTTGGTCCACCCATCGTATTGGAGATCTTCCTCTTGGTCTTCGGCCTTCTACCTTACCTTCTACTACCAATAGTTCCATGGTGCCCGTTCTTCTAGCTATGTGGCCGAAGTAAGTTAGGTATGCTTGGTTTACTTTTTTTAGTAGCCTGTCTTTTATATGAAGCTCTTCCAGAATTGACAGGTTGGTTCTATGTTCTGTCCAGGACACGCGTAGAATTCTTCCTATGCCCATACGCTCTCTGATTTCAGTATTCCTTACTCTATCTCTTCTAGTGAGTTGGCAACATCTTCTCCAATAATTCATTTCCATTGCTTTTATTTTGAATGCGTCATTTTTATTTTTTACCCAAAGCTCTGAACCATATGTAGCAATGCTTTCTATGATACCTTTGTAGTATGTCTTTATAATCTATATTTAAGTTAGCTCCAGCTATCATTAGTTTAATGTTTTGATGATAACTGCATACACATACAGTATGAGTTGCTGAGGCGCCGGCAATAACACACCACTTGGGGCGGAACTCGCAAAATTTTGATCTGCCAATTTTTATGTCCGGATAATTCTCTTTGAATTTAACATACAGCTCATTCAAGTTAGATAAAAGAAGATATTTTTGTTTGTGGACTGGCTTTCCTTATAAATTTCCGTATAAATTTGTATTTATTGTGAAATTTGGTGAAAATACATTAATTTTTATTTCATTAGACAGTTTATTTGAATTTTAATTACTCCACTCAAATTACTTATTTTTTGCCATTTTCTCAGGCCTATATGTCTTAAGTCTACAACTTAAAATTTTTAGCCCTTATTTCACTCATTAGGAACTAACATTCAGCACAATTTCAAATTTTTACTTGCTTGCCTATCAGAGATATAAGGGGTCAAACTTTGAAATTTTTCAAAAAATTACATTTTTGAGATTTTTTTGAAAAAAATTGACTTAAGTCTCAAAGCTCAAACTTTTCTCATTTAAAGTATGTATGTATGTCTTTTCCAGAAAAAAATTACAAACCATTATCAGCTTACCTTATGTTGTTAAAAAAATGCTGAAAACGGAATTTTATCAGTTTACCTTTTCAAACTTTGAGGTCCATTTAAGGCATTAAAGGTAGTTTGTAATTAAATAATGCTATGAACCATTTTGTTAGAGCATACTTTTACAGTTTGGTTTTTGATTTATTGTTTTAGGACTAACCTAAAATAAATTTTTTAAAAATAAAATAAATGCAATTTTGTACTGTCTATGGACTGAAGTATAAATGGTAGAAAAATAAAAAATATTAAAATCAAGCATCCACCTTTGGACCACTTGGCATGGATTGACCCTAATAAGTATTCGAAAAAACAACTAAATCATCTATAACCAAATCCAATCCTGCTCGATTTAACAAAAAAAATCTTCAAGCAAGATGACATCGACAAGATTCTTTTAGATTCGATACCAGGATTCTAGCATAATTTTTGATCAAAAAAACATGGAGACCTTTTAAAGTATATTAGGAGGAGGAGGTGAAAAGAAGTGGTGGTAAACTGGTTCAGTCCTTATTCTGATACCTCGTTGCGGGGTTGATAACTGTGTTAAGATTTTTGTTAAACTATTGCAACTGTTTTTTATCACACAATTATAATATGAATTAACCCGTCCAAATATTTGTTATTCTGTATTTTATTCTTGATTTCCTTGAGCCACGCTTGCTCAAGGACTAAATATAGTACAGGGAGGTGCTATAAATATTTGGAGAAATGTTATATTAATTTTAAAACAAATTTTATTCTATACAATTCGTCATGTTTATCGAAATTGGGGTTCTATTCAGAAACGATCAACTAACTGTTGTAAGTGGTTAATGGTTGAAGAAGTGGCTGCGAGGCATGTAAAATATTAATCGAACTTACATTCATAGAAACGATATCAAGAAACTTACATTGCATGTACAATAACAACACATAGGAATATGCGTATGGTTCGGAAACTATCATCCATCGCATCTAAATAAAAGCTTCATTTAATGCTCTGACTTATAGACCAGAAGTTGTTTCCAAAATTAACATATCCATCTAATGTTTTATCATTTTCTATTATGTTGTACCTAAACCATATGTTGCTTGAAGTATAAAACTCTAAAATGGCATTTTCAGTATTTTTGAGGTACGTTTCTGGGATGACTTTATTTGAAGTCAGTTTATTTGCTTATATGAACTCAGTTCTAACATAAAAAAAACTGGTTCTGCTGTTAGTTATTTTAAGCAAAGTTGTCCTATGAATACTCCTCAAAGTATTGACAGTACAATGTTAAAATATTGTACATATAGTATTAGACGCAATTTGTGTTAAATCACCATATGATTTAGTTTTCAACGTAACAGAAGAAGATACATACATAGGAAACTTCCAATCTGAAGACCAAAGCATTAAATTAAGTTAATATTTGTCCTATAATGTGCATTTAAAATCATTCATAGGGTGTCACCGTTTCTCTCACCAGGTCACTCCTTTGTTAATTTAGTATTTATTTCAGTTTGTGCCATCCGGTGTTCCATCCCCAATAGATTGCCAGTAAGTCCTTTTAATCAAAAAATTTCTTTCTACACTAGATTTTTATATAGTTTATTTTGAGTAAATTATTCTTTATATTACATAGATATTTATTGTATTGTATTTCCTCATAATTGTCTTCCTCTAAAGCGTAATGCATATCTGACTGCGGAAGTTACCAAACTAGAAGGCGTTTGTTGTAATTACACAATATGTTGTATGTAAATAATATTTGTAACCTAAACAAAATAAAATATAAATTATGCAAACTGATTTTCGAATTTACCATTCCTAGAATTGGTCCTTTATATTGTGAAACACGCAAAATTTTGTCATTTTGTTTACCAGAAATCACTGTTGTTAAAAAAATACATTTAAAAATAATTATAATTGTTCAACAATTAATAGTGATAACTGGCAACAAACTGACAACAATCATACAAAATCCTCATACAGCTGTACCAAATATTAGATATAAGTACTATTGGCTCATAAAGCCAAGTATTTTACAAATCCATCATCTCGACTAAGCTAAAGGTAATCCTTCAGGACGCCAAGTGACATAAGAAGAAGAAGGTATTAAAACTGGTAAGTTTTTGCCGAATTTTTTGTGCATGATTGTTGTGGTAAAATTGTTGTCAGATTTGTGGTTTTATTTGATTTTTTTTATTTTTTGATCATATTTTGAACTAAGAACTGCGCAACAAAACGTATTTGATTGACGTTTTTGTTATATTGTTGCATAATTCACCTGCCTTTGATGTTTTCCTCTAAAAAAGCATCCTCTCCTACACTTATCATCATATTTATCAGCGGCCATTAAGTGTATGAATGTCCGTTTTAATTTTTCTTTTTGTTTTAGTGTTCTAGTGAGATTAATTATTATTTAAATGAGAGCATAATCTTCCAGTGCCAGAAAAAAGTTCAGTGTCGGACTGACTTGTAATGACTCTTTAAACGATCATTCAAAATATTACGATCCAAATACTGAAAATGATTTGGACCAAATCTTTAAACCAAATTGGAAACAATAGGCAGACATATTAAAAAAGCTGAACTTAAAAATATCTTTCAAGATAATTTCCATAAAAAACATAGGTTTTTGCATGATTGGATTGCATCTTCTAACTGTACTAAGTAAAATTCTTAGATTTTTTAAAATAATAGCCTCAAATCTAAATGGGTTTTAAAAGAAATACTTACAATACGAATTAACCTGGAAATATTTTTTAAAAAATGCAAGCGGCAATGAGTGTGACATATATGAACGTCATGGAGTCAAGAATGAAATATGTCAAATGTCAAACTTTTACTTTAGTTAGATATTATTAGAAAAACCATTTTTAAACTCACTTATTTTAAACAACCAAAAAGAAGATTATATACATGGAAAGCACCTGGCGATAATCAAAACCGCATAATAAGAAACCTGATTGATTATATATTAATTGACAAACGTTATAGAAATGGAATCAGGGGAGTTAAAACATATCCCTGGCGGACATCGGTTCCGACCACAATCCTGTTGTTGGTAAAATTTCAATTAAACTAAAGGAAATCAAATACAGGGAGAAGATAAAACCTAGTCTCGAAAAACTTAAAGATCCAATAGTACAGTCAGAAATAGAGAAAACACTCAATAATACACTCAAAGAAAAGTTCAGTGAAGCACCCACGGAAGCAGAAGAAACAATAGAAAGTATTTGGCACACGTTCAAAACAACAATCACAACTATACAAAGAGAACAACTACAAGACAACATCAGAAAAACAAAGAATACATGGATGACAGAAGAAGTCCTAGAACTGATGGACGTAAGGAGATCTTACAAAAATCGCAATGAAAAAAATATAAAGAAACCCAGAGAATCATCCGAAACAAAATCAGGAATACCAAAGAAGAATGGATGAGCAGCAACTGTGAGGAACTGGGAGATTTACTAAAAAATTACTTTAATGCATACAAAAAGATTAATTAAGTCACAAATATTAAGAAAAAAATCACTACACCAACTGTAATAGATGATAACAACCAAATAGTATCTAGTCCAGAAAATGTAGGAGATATGTGGGAAAAATACATCAAAGATCTGTTTGATGACGAGAGAACACAATCACAAATGAATATAGTACAAAAAACAATACTGATATATTAACATCGGAAGATACAAAAACAATCAATACGGCAAAGCCACTAAAAGCCTCAGATCCAGATGAAATATACGTAGTGATGATAAAGCTTATCAATGAAGAAAATCTTCAGACGTTAACACTATTATTTAACAAAATATATACCACTGGAATCTTCCTAGAAGACTGGCTTAGATCGAAATTTATACCTATACCCAAGAAAAATAAAGCAAATAGACCAAACCACATGGTCAAACCACCTATCGCTTCCTAAAGCCGGCCACTCACTCAAAATTAAGCCATGTCGATTTCTATAATATGATCAAAGCAAATGTTTAGTTAAAAATGTATTTTTGCATTATCGACAAATTTTAAACGGTCACACACGCTCAACAAATTGATGAGATCAACTCTGTAGTACTGCAGCACGATTTCATTGGATACACGGTCACACACGATCAAAATTCTTGTCAATTCGTCGAACTCGACGAAGTTGAACAACGCCGCTGTATCGTGAGTGGCCGGCTTTAGGCAAGCCCATCTTTCGTTTATCTAAGCAGTCAGATGGATATTTTGAGCGGTGTTGCCAATCTCATTCCTCTAGATGTTTCTCAAATAGGGTGTTAACCATAAAATATTTACAGGAAAGAAAGGAAATAACTACAAACCATTAAGTTTATTTTTGTTATTAGTCTGTTGTAGTAGATTGGTAAAAACTTAAAGATACGAAGAAGATATAACTCTCAAAAAGATCATCAAATTGGATTATTACACGGCGATTGGCAACATTGACTTTGGACGGCATTATAGACTATGGTGCCTCCTAAAAGGAGACAATATAGTAGACGAGATAGTAGAATGATATTTCATACAATGTCTATCACCGGGTATGGATTTACTTTTGTCCAAGTTTTATATTGGTCCACTATTTCAAATGCAGTTCAAACAGACATATATTAAATTGTATGATCCGTTTTAAATTCGTTCAATCTGTATATTCAGAAAAGATCTTTCAAAATGCTCTCGAAAATATTGAAGAAGGAATAAAAATCAACGGAGAATACTTAATTAACTTAAGATACGCAGAGGACACCGTCAGGAAGAAGAAAATGGACACACATTCGATATTAAGAACAGCTCAATTTGCTGTAGCTATAGCCAACCTTCAGTAATGGAGAAGGCACTTTAAGAAGAAGAAACTCACTCAGATTTCAGGGTTAGACCATTTTTTGCAATGTCAAGCTTTTAACTCCCTCCCTGGAGTCTTCATCAGGCCATATATATTGTAATTATTTATCTACTTTTAGAATGCGACAATTATGTTTTGGAGTGCAGTTTTTAAGACATGCTTTTATTTAATTTATAGTATGTTAGTAAGGTAATGGACATGGTGTAAAGAATTGGTCAGGGGGAGGTAAATAGTATATGAACTACTATTACCAGTATTTGAAATATTGTTTGTGGTTAATTCAACAGTTCGTTGTACAAAATTATATTTACTGTGCCCTGCATAAATCATAAACGATATTTTAAATATATAAAATTTCAAAACACCTTTCGAAATTATTTTATTTGGTGCATGAGCGTGTTTCCACGGTATAGCTTTTTAACATTCATTCATTTAACACAAAGATGACAACAAATTAATTTGATAAAAATTTCATTTGACTTGATGAAAAGTGAATATCAAATATTGTTGATTCATTTAAAAAGGATTGATCTTTTTTCTTGTCCTAGTGTTTTCGAAAATTTACAACTTTCTCACCACCTTATGTATAGATGTTCGATTGATAAAATTTCCTTTCTCATCATTTTTTCTTTTTGAAAAAAATTCAAATTGTTTAAATTTTAAAGAAGTTAAATGGGTGGTATTATTATATAAAAAATATTAAAAATTCAGTAATAATTAAACATACAATTTCATTAACCCACGTACACTAATAACGCGCTTTAAGAAGTATTTCTATCTTTCGCATGTTATTTGTGACTCTTTATTTAAATATATGTAGTAATTTTCTCCCTATTTCGTAGTCTCTTTCTGTATATGACCAAAATACTGTACGAGGGTGGATTGATATAAAACTAGCCTTTGATATAAAAAACAAGTTTTTTTGGAATTAAATCGATTTATTTGTCAACATAGTCCCCTTTTAGCTCAATACACTTAGTAAGACGATATTCCAGTTTTTTTATCCCATCCGAATAGTACTTTTACTCGAGCTCTTCAAAATAGGCCGAAGTTTCAGAGACTTCATCATTTTTTTGCTTTCCAAACCGGGGGCGTTTTCGACGCAATTCAGCATCGAATCGATCCAATAATTCTGCGTAGTACTCACCATTGATTGTTTTTCTTTTTTCCAAGTAGTCGATGTGGATGCCCTTCGCATCCCAGAACAGTCGCCATCACTTTGCCCGCCGAATGTGCACTCTTTGCCTTCTTCGGTAGCCCTTTGCCGCGTTTGCGCCACTGTTTCGACTGTTCTGTGGTTTCCGGTCTGTAATAATGCACCCAGATTTCATCAACAGTGATAAATCGGCTAAAAATTCTTCGCATCGCGCTGTATTATCGCCAAAAGCGTCTCCGAAGTGGTCACACGTTTTTGCATTTGATCGGTTATCAGCAAACGCGCCACCCATCGCGCGGATAGCTTTTTCATGTCCAAATTATGGAGAATAGTGTTGTGTACGCGTTCGTAGGAAATGTTTAGGACCTCTATTAACTCTTAGGAGCTTATTTAGACGATCTGCCATAATCATGTCACAGATTTTATTGATCATTTCCGGCGTGGTGACTTCATTTGGCCTCCCGGGACGCTCATCATCAAAAACACTCGTATGACCACGAACAAATTCAGCTATCCAAAATTTTACTGTTGCTAACGAAGGTGAACCTCACCATAAACTTCGTTCATGTCGGCTTTGATTTGCACATTCGTTTTACCCTTTTTGTGGAGGAACTTAATCACCGAACGATACTAGACTTTTTCCATTTCTTCGAAAACACAAAAGTAGCTTGCTTTTTACGACTATAAAAACCAAACTAATTGTTTTTAAAACTTAAAATGTTGACAGACGTCATGTCATGAATGGCAAATGTCAAACACCAAAACCAATTCGGTATCAAGTAGCGCCATCTATCACAGGCTAGTTTAATATCAATATATCCTCGTATTCTTTCTTATTTTATATCTTATACTGTTATAATCTTTTTCTTAACATATTCGCTGAAAGTTTTCGAGGATTATTCTTGAATACATTTCTTCTATAAACACTTACCACCGCAGTTATCTTCTAAATAGTCTGATCTCGATATTTGTCGCTTTTCTTTTCTATTTGTCTCGATATATTTATAAGTTGTTATTAAAAATTAATTCATAAATTTATTTTTTTGCAGATTGTTCTCCCAACTACGTGCTGTACAAAGGCTTTTGTATAAACAGCTGCCAGGAAAAATTCTACAACACGATTTTAGATTTCGACACCCCAGAAGAAATAAAGCGATACCTTAAAAACCAAACCTGCTCACCTTGTCATTACACATGTAAATCCTGCAAAAGCTCATTAGACACTGGTTGTTTAGAATGTTACAGCGACGCTGAGCTTGTGATATCGTCATCAACAGAATCATATTGTTATCCCATCCATATCGTCTCGGAAGTACTTTCAGAAAAGTGGTACTATAGAATGTTTATAGTCAGCATCATAATGCTTGCATGTAGCATTCCTGTGGCTATTTACCTTTGCATTAAGAGAAGAAAAATAAGCCATTATAGAGACAATGTATCTTACGACGTCGTACATGATATTAGAAGAATGGAAAAAAATGTTAAATCGACTGTTTACAGCGATGACAGTGAGTGACAAATATAATAAAGACATTGAATATTCTTGTAAACAAGAATTTTAACATTATATTATCACAGCAACTTATAGACAGCTTAATATTTTCGTCAATGCCAATTTTAGTTCTACGTAATTCTCCTGCTACCAAATAGACTATTTTTATCGAAACTTCCTTCAATAGAAATAGTCTAATTGTAATTGCGGTTGATCATTTCTATAGCCAAACATTTTTTTAATGATTTAATTGTTGTGACAATATATATTACACAACGTACTATCATGGCTGTTCTGTAAATTCTTAGTAGAGGGAACGCAAAAATAATTTAAGTTAAAATATTGCTTATATAAAAAATATTCAGTAGGGGAAGTGATCCACATTTAGCTTATTAACCTTTAGAAACCAAACATAAATAAACTTCAAGGGCTAATCGGAAACTGGTATTTTATTAGACTGTAGTTTATTGGACACTTGTTTTAAGAGTTAAAAATCAATATTTAAATAATAATTTAACCATTTTGAGTTTTTATTTTCTTTTGACAAATAGCTGAAACTACCCTATGGGAGGAGTAGTTTCAGTTATAAAGGGGGGGCAATGTTTTTTTACTACTGAAATGTCGTCGATCGTAGGAAACAAGAAACTGTTTGTGTTACAATTACGACGTAGAAGTTTAATTACGTATTCCTCATCCTTTTTTTATTTAATTAGATGGCTTTGATAAAGACCAATTAGCCAGATTCCTCATCCTGGAAAGAAGTTATTTGACCCACATAAAAAATTTCTGCCTTGAAAACTATAAATTTCACCAAGACAAAATTTCCCAAATTAATATGTTAATTCTTAGAGATGTTTAAAGGTTTGGCTTTCAGCTGAAGTAGCATCATACGTTCGTTAAAGGGAATGAAATTTGTCACTAACTCTTTTAAATTATTGTTGTTAATAATACCAACACCATGGCTGTGTTTTCCAGTGCTTTTGTCTGAGTAGAAAATAGTATTATTATCCTTGGTTTAGCTTCCAGAATTTGGCCATCGAACTTGTAAAGGGCCCAATACTTGTATGTCTAATCTATCCATTTCCATTTTCCTGCTTCACAAACTGTTCTTATATTCCACGTTGCTATTCGTTTTAAATCGCTTACACTAAATTTGTTTTCCCGCCGGGTTTTCTTCGCACCCCTGTCCCATTAAAGGGACGTCGGGCACTCGGGGCCACTGTTTGATTTACGTCCATTTGTGGTTGTTCTTGAGAAATCCTTAGGGATTTCCTTAATTATACATAATAATATACAAAAAAAGTAAACAAACCTGCCGTTCTCTTTGACACCCAACTTTTTGGTGCTTAATTTAGTAAAGCGCAGGCAAAATCGAAGGGTAGTTTCCTTATCTGTTTATAGTTTAGGCGGTGGTTTATGAGCGGTGTATTTGCTTGTATAATATGTCGCCTCCTCCTCACTCTCATTACCCGAATCAGCTCAACTAGAAAGAAGCTCTTCTTTTGATTTTTTTTTCAAAAAAATCTTGATTCTAGATTTTATGGTTTGTCTTCTTAAGGATTCCCCAAACCGACGCGAAACTTTCGCAGCGGAATCGCGGCGAATCGTAAGGCACAGCGACTTAATGCATGTGTTCAGACAAGTTCGGACGGAAACCGGAACGGTCGCGGCAGAACAGCGTTGACGTTTCATGAAACGCTGCATGCACGGTTTTTTCCGCTGCAGTTATAGCAAGTTATAGTTTCGCGTGAATTATTAAAATGGCTGTTACAGAAAAACTAATTGAAATTGTGAAACAATATCCTATAATTTATGATTTAAGTGACGAAGATTATAAAAATATAAGAAAAAAGTATAAAGTCTGGGATAATATAGGGTCATTTCTAGGAGAAAATGGTAAGTTTTCATTATATATTATATATAATGAATTTAATAGTGCTCCGCCTGCGAATGTTCCGCAACGGTTTCGCGTCGCAAAAGTTTCGCGTCGGTGTGGGGAATCCTTTACATGATAATCTTGGGCTGCTTTATATTGACTTAAATGACCTGTCAAAATGGCTTGGATTGCGAGTTTCATGTTATTTTTATTAATGTCATGGCGATCAGTCTTTCTTATGTAATTCATACATAATCTTATGTATTAAATTAAATTCAAATACTCGGTACCGTTTAGAAGTTATGTTTTTCCGTCAGTATAAAAAGTAAATAATTTATTATCAATGGCACTGTGATTGAAATTTCAATTTCAACAATAAACTAAGCAATATAAACATATAAAATTAAAATAGAAAAAATACCTTATTTAAGGTTAATACCTAAAAGACCTTAGAAGCACCAAATATTATGGTTCAAGAAACTCTCTCAAGAAACCAAAATCTACAACTTTGGGCGGTAAATTCAAATGTAATTCGGATTTATTGCTAATAGGCGAATGTACCCTATGGCCGAATGTGGACCACTCTCCCCTACGTTAATCGGAAGTGAATCTCAGTCCTCAAGTAGATTAAGAATATGTCCATACTATGACCTATTAACCCTGAAAATGATATATCATTACATCACTAGTGGCATAGTATATCAACACTAGTCGCGACAGTTTACACTTCTTGATAATTGTTTTTATCTGAACTTTTCGCCTTTTCTACCTTCATTCTCAGAGGCCCAAAAAGCTGTTAATAATTTTCTTAATAATAACTTACGTATTTGTTGATGTATAATTTTTAAATTGGACACCTACTAATGCTAAGAAGTTGCAGAATAAGCCAAAATAAGTAAAAAATAAACAGAGTGTTACCTGACAATATAAAACGAAACGTACTGACTCGCTTACTTGAAAATCTCTTTAGCATAATTTTTATATATATTTTATTGTTGCAGGGCGTTAGCAAGTAGAATTTATAGTAATCATCATATCTTGACAACCCCTGCATTGTTTTTATCGACAAGATGTGATAGAATAAATATTAGTAACGTAATTACTCAGCTCAATAATGAACTATTAGTGAATTTAGATTGTTTAAGACTTTTATACAGTAAAAATATACATTCCTAATCACATCCAGCGAAGGGCAGTGTTTGTGAGTGTATACCAAAATATATTATTTTAATTGTAATTGTAAATTTTTGCAGATACTGCCCTATTGATATATTTCAAAATTCTCAGTAATTTAGGAATGACTGGGCATGCTTTTATTTTTATTAATTAATGTATATTTTAGTAATATTTATATTGTAAATATAGTAGTATATATGTACTTATAAATTGTTAATATTATTATGTGAGATATTATTAAATGGAATCCTTATCCTTTAACATTATTATACGAAATTATTGACGATGATATATTTTCACGTATGTTGTGCAAGTCATAATAATGCTCTCCTCCATTATATAGTTTGTGTGCCAACGCTTAATTCATTAATTTTAGAAAATCCATAAAAAAATTAAAGAATAGAACACGAAAACTGGGAATACTGAAAGATGAAAATGAGAAACAGAATATATCAATGAACTGTTCAAAGACAATAGAACAGAGCAAATGGAGATAGAAGTAAAAGAGGATATGGTTTTAAAGATATTAAAAGAAGAAATTAAAATGGCATTAAAAAACAGCAAAAATGGTAAAGCATTAGGTCCAGACCAAAGCCCTATAGAAATCTTAAAATGCATAAATGATGAAACCTTAGACATTATAGTAGACTTATTTAACTCAGTATACAAAACAGGACATACCGAAACAATGGTTACTCTCCACCTTTCGTGCTATCACTCAAAATACAAACGCTAAATATAGCAGTCAATACAGAACAATATCACTAATAAGTCACATTCTCAAATTATTCTTGAAAATAATACATGGTCGTATAAATAAAAAACTGGAAGACGGAATAGATGATATTCAGTTTGGGTTCAGAAACGGACTAGGAACCAGAGAAGCGTTATTTGCTTTTAATGTGTTAGCTCAAAGATGCATGGATATGAATGTTGATGTACATGTTTGTTACGTTGATTTTGAAAAAGCATTTGACAAAGTAAGACATGAAAAATTAGTCCAAATTCTAAAGACAAAAAACATAGACCAAATAACTTACGTTACGAATAATAACAAACTTCTACTGAAATCATAGAGCACAAGTCGTAATAGATAACGAACCCAGTCCAGAAATTGAAATCAGGAGAGGAGTTAGGCAGGTATGTATTATGTCCCCATTACTACTTAATATATATAGTGAAGCCATTTTTGAAGAAGCATTATATCTCAAAGTGAAGGAATAATAATTAACGGAAGATCTATTAACAACATAAGATATGCAGATGATACCGTGATTATGGCAAGCTCTGTTGAACAAACTCCAATTACTGCTAAACAACACAAACAGTTTCTGTGAAAAATATGGACTAAAAATGAATATAAAAAAGACCAAATACATGATAATAACAACACAAAATATACCAACAAACACACATTTGGGAAATGTAGCGATAGAAAGGGTTGATAAAAACAAATACCTAGGAACCTGGATTTCAGACAATAATGATCAAACAACCGAAATAAGAGCCAGGATAGAAATAGCAAGAAATGCGTTTGTAAAAATGAAAACAATTCTCTGCAACAAAGACCTTCGATTAGAACTGAGAGTAAGAGCACTGAGATGCTACGTGTTTTCGATACTGCAATATGGACTTGAAACCTGGACATTGAAGCAAGAACGTAATGAGGGAAGTGTTCGAGTTGCCGCATTTTTCTGATAAAAATGTAACAAAGAGTTGTCTAGCATGAGATCGTAAAAGATGTCAACTGAAACATATTATTCACAAAGATATCTGATATGGACCATTGGTGAATTATCAACCGATCTTATTAAATTAGGATCTAGTGTTCGTGTTGCCACTTTTTTTTTAATAAAATGTAACAAAAAGTTGTCTAGCCTTAAATTGTAAAAAGACGTCTACTAAAACATATTATTCACAAAGATATCTGATATGGACCACTGGCGAATTCTGAACCAATCTTATTAAAATAGGAACTGGTGTTCGTGTTGTCACTTTTTTAATAAAATGTAACAAAAAACTTGTCTAGCCTCAGATTGTAAAAAACGTCTAAAAGGTAGGATCTAGTGTTCGTGTTGTCACCTTTTTATCTAATAAAAATGTAAAAAAGTTGTCTAGCATCAGATCGTAAAAGACGTCTACTGAAACATAGTATTCACAAAAGATATCTGATATGGATTACTGGTGAATTATGAACCGATCTTATTAAATTAGGATCTAGTGTTCGTGTTGCCACTTTTTTTTAATAAAATGTAACAAAAAGTTATCTAGCCTTAAATTGTAAAAAGACGTCTACTAAAACATATTATTCACAAAGATATCTGATATGGACCACTGGCGAATTATGAAGCGATCTTATTAAATTAGGATTTAGTGTTCGTGTTGACATCTTTTTAATAAAATGTAACAAAGTTGTCTAGCATCAGATCGTAAGAAACATCTACTGAAACTTATTATTCACAAAGATATCTGATATGGAGCATTGGCCAATTATAAACCGATCTTATTACATTAGGATCTAGTGTTCGTGTTGCCACCTAAAATAATAAGAAAATCGATCGACAAATCTTAATGGTCTTCTTTCCGGAGTTAATTTTTAAGTATGTTTTTAATGGCCAGTTACCCAACAGGAGTTTAGTTTTCAGTTTAAGTATCTTATAATGGAGTTAATAAAAATGTTTGTTCAAGTGTGTGATGGAAAAAAGACAATCATTTCGCTTTCATACTGACTGTTTGTCCCATACTAACAAAACCTCTCCCGGCGGTCGTGTAACCGTACCGACTAGCGGTGGATGCTGTTAAGAACAAAATTTGTTCGAACCAAATTGGTTACGTTTGTTGTTAATATATGTTTTTTTATAATATATTTACTCAATTTCATTCCTTCGCTTGCCTACCATTTTAATATTATTTTCTCTGTCAGCAGCACCTTTTCCGTACTGACTGCTGATAAGACTGCATTTTGTTCAAACTGTCCTTTTAATTTTATTCTGTATATTATATACTCTGGATTTTTTTAAATAATTAACTTATGATCGTAGATAAAATATAGTATGCAACTCGCAAGAGTTTGGTCACTATTCTTTAATAATTGATCATAACGATACATTATACACATTTCAACGTTGAATATTTGATGGCCCCTTTATAGTATAAACGGTGGTCCACTTTTGCCGAACAGAAACACGCCAGGTACCACATTGTGGGAGTAGTACTGTAAACTTAGGGTGTCTGTCAAACTCGCTTACAAACCGGGCTGTCACTTATTGAGTTGAGTTCGTAAAGTATTCTCTGTATGTTTTAATATGCATCGGGGTATTGTTGTCTGATGGTTATCGAAGAATTGTCTGTGATCATATTCCCACTAGCACTGTAACATGAATTGTGTTTTATCACCTTACCTTGTATATATCAGCATCTAAATATACAAAGGAGACAACGAACGAATAGAAGAAAATATTGTTTATCTAATTTGGGCAGTGGGGCACTTTGATGATTAGCGACAAGATCTGTGTCTAGCCGTGGATAATAATAATAAAATACCTATATAAAGCATTGGAGGAAACAATCGTAGACCTATGTAGAGTACTGGGAGAAAAAATCTGTGTCGAGCACTAGACGAAAGAACGAAAGCTTATATGTAGCAGTGTATAAAATATTGGTTCTCTGTCAACCAGTGGACGTTCAATTAGTGAATAGAAGAAGGTAACATGAGATGAAAAACAGATTAGCTAAAGAAAAGAAGAAGACGAAAGAAAGGAAAAGAAAAAATGATTCGACTTGTCAGTAAGCGTGATGTCACCCGAACACCTGAGCAGGTGCAAACATCAAAGGATGCCGCTTTTTCCCACGGTCGGTAAAATTTTACCAGCCCCAAGTGCCGCAACATCTACTAATACACAATAATATGTTTCATTTAATTTGTATAAATGCATTATAAAGCGTTTTTATGAAGAACATTTGTTCGGAACACACGGTAACTGTAATTGAACGAAAGTGAAATTTTGGCATACATTGGTAACACTTATTTGACAGTTGCGGTGTTGACACTTTTTGTACTTTATTATTTTGAATTTTAAAGTGAATACCTCTTGTTTTATATTTTTACCTATTTAATAAAATCTGTTCTTTAACAAAATCAGTGTGTTTTATTTCAAAAATGTCACGTAAGAATTTAAATAGTCGTTGTAAAGAGATGGTAATACTTTTGCAATAATTATGTGATCTATTTGATTTAAAATGGAGTCAGGATTTTTTTATACTTTGGCAACTATGTCAACTTCGATCTCTGACGTAGATAATGACGTGCATCGGTATGTAAATTAGATGAAGTATATGTAACCGTTGGATGTAAGTGCTCTTCTCAAGGAAGATGGCTTTATGCAAAAGGGACCTCCAAAATCTATTTCGGTGTTTTCGAAAGGTCTTTTTGGTGTGACTCATTCACGAGGGAGAAGAACCATGATTTGGTTTGAGCCGATGGCATTAAACCTAAAGCAAGAGTTTTATACACCTATATTCATCAAGAGGCCAATATCTTGAGCGGACATTGTTCAAGGTGGTTCGAGATACTGCATGTCCCAGACGCTGGTGCTCTGGGATGAGCAACAGTGTAGTGAAGTGATTATGTGCAAGGACAGGTCCACACAAATTTGTCCCTGGAAGAGGCCAATGAGAACAAATCCTTAATCTTAGACAAATTATAGACAAATCTAGAGAATTTGTGAAATCTAGAAACATATTTGTACTTCGTCGATTACTCGAAAGCGTTCGGATAATATAGAGTGGTATAAAATGTGGGGAATGCTGAGAGAAATGGGTACCCCCGAACATCTAATACTCCTTAGTGAAACAACTTTATGTCAACAACACAACAAACGTAAGAGTCAACTACATATACTCCGATAATTTTAAACTAAAAGCCGGTGTTCGTGAAGGATATATTATCTCTCCCACGTTATTCTATATATATATATATATATATATATATATATATATATATATATTTACATCTGGGCACAAATTTGCGTCCGTTCAGAAAGCAAACATATTACGTCCCCCATAAGCAATGATCCTAGAAAAAAACTAACAAAGTATACTATTTCTATAGAAAATTTAGTAATGTATACTTTTATTTTTCTTATTATTATTTTGAAAAAAAAATGTATTCAAATTTTTTATTTTCAGATTATTTTGCTTCTTTTTATATTACTATCTAATATGAGTCCCCTTATATACATCTCGTATATATACATTACTATTTTACATCCACATATGAATATATATTTCATTTTACTATTCATTTTACGTCCCACAATGTTGCCAAGTTAAAATGCACAAACAGTTTAAAACTACGACAGTAATTTAAAGAAAACATTTGTCAACAGCACCGCGTCGGCGCCGAGCCGCACGACGAACTTATATTAGTTATTTCTCTAAGTTATAGGGATCAATACATCAAAATTATATAATGCATAATTTTTTTTAAATTATTATCACTTAAGTGCAAAATAGCGTTTTTGTGATCGAAAATTCTTGAACATAGTAAATTATTTAAATTATAGATAATTATTTAATAAAGAATTTTTTAAAACATAGCATTAAACTAAATTAAAATTAACATACTTCTTAAAATATACTCGGTTCGCTCAACTGAGATGCGTTTTGACAGATTCACAACAAAAAGTTTCTACTTCACGCTAATAACAGCCCGAATAACCTTACTGTTTCATTAAAAAAAAAAGAATTATTGGAAATAGTGGGAGTGTGTACTAAACTCATAAACTTTGTGGAATTTATTTCTTTAAAATATTTTTATTTTGTACAATAAATAACTTTCTCATTTGTTATCAATACATTATTATTATGGTGTAAATAAATAATTATTGATTGGCATAAGATTTATGTCATTTACGTTTGTTTACTCTTAATATTTGCTAGGAGTACGTGTGCTAGATTGTATAGTACCTTATTTTCAGCCACATCTAGTCTGTCAAAATGTCACTAACTTTGTAAAAAAAAAATAATTACTAAAATTACTAGAAAGTTGTGTCTCAGATTAGCGAACTGACATATCTGTATTGTTTGATATCAGATAAAGTATACTTTTTTATTATAGGCATATCATTTAAAGGCCTATGATTTTAACACTTTGACTGCCATGAGAAGCATGCCGTGATGCACGGCCAATTGGATTTTGTTGCCCCGAGAATCAGCTTTTGATTCTCGCTTGTATGTAATTTTTATGGGTATGGGATAGAAATATGTCCGGCTGGAAGGACCCTCTTTTGTTCACTATGGCGGCAATTTAAGTGTTGCAAGTATAATTTTTGAAGTTTTTTAGGAATAATTAAAAACAATACTATAAGCTTAAATTTTTTTATTTAATGGCATAAATAAAAAACATAATGTAACACTCATTTTATGTACCTTTTTTTAAATATTGATTTTGCACAAACACTTTGATTTTTAACCAATTTTTATTAAGAAATAATTGCGGATGCAAAGATTTTAATTCTTCACATTCGAACCTTTTTGGTGCCCGTTTTTGATCTATATATTTTGAAAAGTAAGCTTTAACAATGTTTTTTTGTTCAATTGTCCAGGGAGTTAGTATTCTTTTCTTTTTGGGTGCAAATGTCTCTATTGTTTCGTCTTCCTTTAGTTCTTCCGTTACATTAACTTTTTTAAAATCGTCAAAATCATTTTTTTCTAGATCATCACTTTCCTCACTAGATTCATCTTCTAAAAGATTTTGCTCCAAATTTATAGATATATCGTCTAATGTTTTTCCTTTCTGTCCTCCGGCTTCACCATTTTCCATTAGGATTAGTAGTTTGGAAATTTTCGCCGTTTGGTACACATCGTCTGGTAATCGATAAGAGTTTTTATGAACGGCAGCTGTGTGTCCCATAAAACTGGACAACTGTTCAATTTCATTATCACTTAAATTAAATAATTGTGTGAGCGTTGCTAGATGTTTTCTTAATCTGGTGCAAGTTATGGCTTGAGGATTTTTAGCACCGCAAGCGACAGCATATTTGGCAATTATTTTATATCCACAGATAGGAGTAGAGTGACTTGATCTGCCAAATAAATAAGGGTTGTCATCTTTTACAAAATTAGATCTTACTTTTAATATTTCTCTAATGTGATTTTGTATGTCAGTGCTAAATAGAACAGGAACACCTCGTCCCCGTTTACCTCTTATGACAATACGCTTCATATTTTTTAACAATATTTTTTCTGTTTCGCTAACAACTTCTTTAAATTCCTTATAACTTTCATTTTTCTTTTCAGATTTCACGTAGGTATCCAAAAGCATTCTTTGCAGTTCCCCTGGTCTTTTTCTGTTTAAAAGTATAACTCTACAATATATTGTTTCTAATAGAGTATTGTAAGCAGCAACATTATGTGAATCTATTTTGAGTACTTGTAATGCCTTATCTGCTTCTGTAACTAAATGTTGCTTGAGTAATTTTAGGTCACTGGCGAGAGGTACAATAGTAATTTTATTAAATTTCTTTAAATTAAGGTCATTACCAGCCCGGTTTGATATATCAAATCGCCAATTTGAATGAAACAAATTTATTAATGTTTTCAGATTTGATTCACAATTAGCTGTTTCAATGGTAGGTTCATTTTTTGATATCATATGTAACGCAATGTCACAACATTGTTTTAAAGACGTGCCTATATTTAATGCATACGTGGGCGAAACAAATAAATCTTTATCTGTATCATATTTTGCTACTAATTTAGTAGCTTCTACTAAATCGTCATAAAATTTTGGTTTTAGAGCTTCAAATAGATTACTTGTACAAGCCTTAATTTTCTTGAATTCTATTAGAATTCTAGATAACTCTCTCATTTTTCGACTTGTAACATTAATATGATGTTTTTCGCGATGAATCTTAAGGTATCTAGCACCAAATGCACATATAAGAAAATCATTTTTTGCTTCTAAAGATATTTTATCTGGCCGCATTCTTGGGAAGACCTCATCTTTTAAACGCTGGTCAATTTTTTTAACATTCTTTAACAAGAAATTTTGGCCTTCTGCTTGAGAATGTTTAGATGATTGACCACCTAAACATGTTTTTCTATGTCTATATAAAAATTTAGATCTGTAAAACCCTAGACAGTTCGAACATGGTAGAAATGACTGAGAAGGTTGAAGTCCTTGCTTAACCGGCTTTACACATTCTTGTGAATTTTTAATGAAATTTCCTTTTTTCTTTAGAAGTGAAAGTAATTCTCTTCTTTCTTTGGATTTCTTTTGTTTTGACAGTATACGTTGCACTTCTAGTTCACAAGAATGGTTTCTTTTTAAGTGTCTTACAAAATTGATGACGTCCGTTTCACAGTAATAGCACATATCTTTTTTCCTTTCATATTTTTTAGTTTTAACTATGATTGTTTCATTGTTAACTTCAGTGCTTATATTCTCGCCTGGGCTATTTGAAGTTTGCTCCTAAAATTAAAATTTTACAATTAATTTTTTTTAAAATCTAATATATTAAAATTCACTTTTATAATATATATATAATTTACTTCGTTACTATTCTATAAGCTTAATTTCATTTATAAGCACTTTAGTCAATAACCCTGTTTTCTAATGTCGTAAGTATAATAAATTAAAACACTTTAGGAAGAAAGACGTAAAATTGTAGTAAAAATTCAATATAACATATTTTATAATATGTTTTCTTAAAAACATTAATTTTATTCAGGAAAAGAGAAAAACGAAAAGAATAGTAACATTTAATGTGAGAAGCTTATATGAAGCGGGAAAGGCCGCAAATTTGATTCAGGACATGGAGAACATAGATATACTGGGATGCAGTGAGGTTAGATGGCCAAATTCAGGTTCTTGTGTGATGAGTAACTATACAATATACTACTCTGGAGAAGAAGGCACACAAAATCAAAATGGCGTGGCAATAATTACATTTAAAGAAATTGCAAAATCAGTTTCTGGTTCTCTACCTATATCAAATAGAATAATGCTAATAAGAATAGATAGCAGACCCGTCAACATGAATATCATACAGATATATGCCCCAAGTAGTCAAAGCACAGAAGATGAAATACAACAATTTTAATAAGATCTAAACAAAACTCTATTGCAGACAAAGAAGCATGAATCCAACATAATATTAGGAGACTTTAACCAAGATTTGGAAACTCCAAGATTTGGAAAAGGAGGAGAAGGTGTCACGATGCGTGAGTTTAGCCTCAGAATAAGAAATGAGAGGGGAGATATGTAGACTGCTTCAGTTCTGTATAGATAATCAGTACAGAGAAATGAGAGGACCCAGATCTAAACAATAAATCTGAAATTTCTCGTGGAACCACTTTCTGACAACATCCTTAATCTCCGTCTTTTACAATTTATAAGGCAAGGAGACGACGAATAAATAAGACGAAAGGGTTACATTCCGTCTATTTATCTAGGAAAAATTCAAATGAAAGTTGATTCCGTGTACCTACTCAAAAATATGAGTAGAAATAAAAAATTAACAAACAGCTGGTTTCAACTCGGTTCAGAGGTGATGCACCATCCCCATACGTCCGTGTCTCTCCAGACGTCTACAAACAGTGACAAGAGTAACAGAAGACTACCTTAAACAAGAGACGAAAAAAAAAACAAACCATGGATGACAGGAGAAATTTTAAACATGATGGACGAAAGAAGAAAATACAGAGGTAAAAATGAAAAAAACATACAAATAAATACACAAGAATATCAGAATAAAGATCCAACAAGCCAAAGAATATAATTTATAATTTTACTTGCCTTTATTTCATCTTCACTAGTATCCGATTCTGGAAAATATTCTGGATCAATATCGCTATCGTATATAGGAGAGTCCGGAGATCTGTTCAAATCCTGTAATTATTACGGATTTGTAATTAAGATACATTTTTTAAAACATATTAGAAAATAATTTGAACTGACCACTTTGTCTTTAGTTATACAAAAAAATTTTAATTGTGATATTTTTTTTTAATTTGATATTTTCAACACAAAAGTTACTTATGTACGTACTTTTATTTTTCCAATATTGTCATCAGTAATTTTATTTTCCTCAGGGAATGGAGACAATGGCCTATTGCAGAACCATCTTTCTTTCTTTTTCGATTGAAAAAACTGGACACCCCGCTAAAAGTATATTTAAAACTTAATTTTGAATGTTATCGTGAAGTTTATTAGCGAAATTATAACTATGTTCTACGAAACAGTTTAGAAAAAGCTCTAAATCCATAGTACTAAGTATTACAAATAATTTAAGGGCCTAGGTGTAAAATCTTGGTCCAATGCTATTTAAATGCATTCATTTTTTTCAAATCCTAAGAAAACTAAATATTTTTGAAAAATTTAAATGAAGATTACATTACCGACGGCCGAAAGTCCCTTAGAAACAAAAAGTTTCTTTTTTAAATATTTGAAATTAAAAGTCACTTTTTCTCTTTTTTTTTTCAACCCTGTAGCTTATTAAAATTTAATTAAATTAAAATACATTATAGACGATATAGTTATAGCTTTCAGGGACTTTCAACCCTCGGTAATAATGTAATATTGCATTCAGCGTTTAAATTGTTTTAAATATAAAATTTCTACTTACATCATCTGAAAAAAAGGGATACGATGTTCTCCGCTTGGCTAACATTCTTAAATTGTCTCACCTCACCTCACAAGCACAGTCACAATTTGAATAATCTTCGAAAATTCGTTTATTAGTATCTATTTATAGATGCACAGTGTTGCCGTCAGTGATTTAAAAGAGGAATCAAAATAATGCATTAAATGAATTAAAAATATACACTCCGTATATTGGTTTTGCGCTCCCTCGCGGATATTCCCTGAATTAAATGTGAATATTATCTTTCACTTTTAATACTTAATTGCATCCTTTAATTTTATGACTACAGCCATTTGGTATGGTTGAGAATTCTGTCTATAAGGTTAAAACAATTACAATATAATCCGAAAGAGTTCTCTGGATAAACGATGTCTTTATCTTCAACAATAACCGAAAAAAATAGAAAAACTATTTTGCTTCCGATATACGGATGCAAAATAGTCATGGACGTAAAATGTTATGTGCAGAGTAATAAGAAGGACGCAATATAATGCTATGGATATATATATATATATATATATATATATATATATATATATATATATATATATATATATATATATATATTTATATATATATATATATATATCGGAAAAAGGAGTACGACCGTCAAATTCCAATATATAAAAGGATCACTCAACAGAGTGGTGGGCTCTTATATCGGTCAATTTGTAGGTGGAGAAATGAAAGACAAAGTTGATGTGCCACTCTATCTATTTTGAAGACGTTTCGCTTTCGTATTATGAAAGCATCATCAGTTCATTCTAAAAAGTATAATATAAGAACCACACAATCATGGAAAAGATGTTACAGGTGTTACCTTAAAAAGACATCTTTGACTGCTACATGTCTTTTTAAGGTAACACCTGTAACATCTTTTCCATGATTGTGTGGTTCTTATATTATACTTTTTAGAATGAACTGATGATGCTTTCAGAATACGAAAGCGAAACGTCTTCAAAATAGATAGAGTGGCACATCAACTTTGTCTTTCATTTCTCCACCTACAAATTGACCGATATAAGAGCCCACCACTCTGTTGAGTGATCCTTTTATATATATATATATATATATATATATATATATATATATATATATATATATATATATATATATATAGCGAACACATCATGCGTATTGTATTCGACAACACTTTAGTACTAGCATCATCAACAAATGACCTTGAATACATCATGAACAGACTAGATACTATTAGTCGTGAATATGGACTTAAAGTTAATGTACAGAAGACCAAGGTAATGATAATCGATCGAATTAGAAATAACCAGCAGGAAATACGAAACGTAGCGGGGCTTGAAGTGGTAAACCGATTCAATTACTTAGGTTCTCTTATCACAAAATGGTGGATGCGAAGATGAGATACGTCGACGCCTTACAATGGCCAGATTAGCAACGGTCAAACTTGCTAAAATCTGGAAAGATACGGACATAAACAGGAAAACGAAACTGCGCCTAGTACGGACGCTTATCTTTCCTATAGCTACTTATGCGTCAGAAACTTGGACCATTAAAAAGTCCGACTCACGTCAAGTCCTGGCTGCATAACCTGCGAAAATGGTTTAACTTAACCACTACCGGACTTTTCAGGGCAGCAGTCAACAAAGTCAGAATAGCCATGTTAGTGTCCAAGATTCGTAACGGATAGGCACCATAAGAAGAAGTGTTCCTGATAAGGAGTTGGACAACTTGAAATATGGTTTCCAGTTCTAATTGCAATGGTGGAATTCTAATTGAAATGAAATGCAATGAAACATCCTTTCTCTACGTAAAGAGCGAAAAAGATAATGATTCCTGATTTTATTATGACATGATGATTTAATCATTTGGAATTTTTCCTTCTTTAGATAAACCTAAGGAGTGGCTTTAACTGTTCCATATTGTCTTCCTGGATAATCTGAGGAATTTTTAATAAAAACTACAAAACATTTTTGCTGTTTTAATCTGAGACAGATTGTAATGGAAACCTTAAAAATACATTTATTTTGTAAAAAATATCAACCCCTCTATCACTTTTTATATTGCACGAAAAATAAAAAAATTTGATAAAATAATCTCAATATATACAACTTTTAAGACAAAAACATTAAAGTTAATAAAATTTATCTACATCTTGTTCAACATAATTAATTAAAACAATTTTTTGGTAACAGGATTTAATACAACTTGAACATTACAATTTTTTTAATGAGATTTGTATTGGATGTTTGGTATATTGCAATATCTCTTGTCTCTGCATGAGATTGAATATACTCCAACAGAGAAAAGGAAGCCCGAGACAGCTAAAAACGATGCGGTCCCACCCAGAAACTGAGTAATTTTGAAATTTGCGACGACGATGAACAATTTTCTTAAGGTTTTTTTATCTCCCTGTCTCAGTATGTTTGATTTTATTTAAAGAACGTAATTATAACCATTAACAACCTTTACACCCAACCAACACCATATCGTAGTGATCTTCTTTTCTTCTGTTAAATGGTGATAGCTACAAGTTGTGGACAATTGGGGATATCACAGTGAATATCGGCTGCACATCTTCGGTTTTCTCTCGACTCATAGTAGTCAAAGAGCAGCGGTTTTTGACAAAACTTGCATTGCTAAAAGTAAAAAAATGGTAAACAGTCTAATTTATATACAGTGTAGGTAAAAGTTTATGGTTGGTATGTACCTTACGTGAGATGGAGTGAGAAACACATATTTAAAAAGAGAGAGATATATTAGGTTCCTTTATATCGTCGAAATAGCATTAGAGGAACTAAGAAAAGAGGAGAAGTTCAACGTTGCCAAACTTATTGGTTTTATTTGACCTGTTGTCTTTTTAGCATTTTAAAAACGTTCTAAGATAATCAAATTTAGGCAAATTAATTTAAATGGCAGCTTACTATTTTTTATTTTTAATATGCCACAATTTTCCTTTACAATAATTTAACATTTTGATTTCCACTTCGGAAATCTAAACATCAAAATAAGCTTTTTTAAAGTCACATTGTGCCTTATTCCCAATAAAAATAATAAACTGCAATATGACACCACAATAAAAAAGCTTCTTATAAAATTATTTGGCAACGTCGAGTTGTTAAAGTAAGGACCTGTAGAAAAAACAGTAGAGTCGTTGACGTTTTTATCGTTAACGAAACTGAACCGCTTTTCGTAAACAAGTAACAAGTTGAAAAACTAATTAAAATATTTAAGCCAGTACATAAACAAACATGCTTTGTTGAATCAAAGAAAAATATACTGAAATACTTTCAACGGCTTTTCAAATTTGCTGTAGTTGATTTATAACTAAGTTTTTCTTTGCAAATATTGCATACAGCATTCTCACTGTTAATGTCTTTCCAAAGTGATGCCATAAAATACATCTTTACGCGCAGACATGTTAAACACACAATTAGTTAATAAAGTAAATATTTAGTACTCACAGAATAAATTCACATTTACGTTAGACAAAACTCAACTTCAAATAAAAATTCAGTTTGCTGAATAATATAAAACGTGAATCGGGTACTCCCATGTGTTAATATTTCAAATTAAAAATAATCATTGCGAAATTCATAAAGTCGAGCATAAAAGCTGCATCTTCTACAAATGTACATTTTTTGAAAATACAATTATTACGCTTGTACTAGGTAAATGATTTTAACTAAGAAAAAAACTTCTTAATTGAATATTTACAATAAATAAATCCTTTAACGAACTATCAATAAATATTTCAGCTTCAGTGTAGCGTTATAACTGCTACATTGCCTGCTTTCTTTCTTATGTTAAAATATTTCGTTAATTATATTCTCCAATTTCCATATCTTCTGTCATAATTCATATTCTTCTATATCCTCCATTGTATCTCTTATTTTTCTATATATTTTCTAGGATATAGATTGTATCAGAATTATGTCGTTACTTAATTGATTCATTATTCTCTTTTCATTTTTACTGGTATTTGGTATAAAAACCAGTTGGCGTCCAAATCTATTTCCTTTATATATATATCTACAGTATTTCAGTATCTACCTCTCCTATTTTCTTAATAATCATCATTTTTATCTTTTACTCAAGTTTCTAAAGAGTAAATTTTATTTTCGTCTCTATTTCTGTTACTTTGGAACGAGAGGTGCCATCTTTATTCTCTGTTTAGTTCAATGCTGTTGACATTTCTCCCTTCCCGTTCGATACAGAAGTCGATATAAAGGCTTCTATTTTCTAGAAATGTAGATTTTCTTGATGACTTCTGTAAAAGTATAATAACCAATTGTTGTGTCGTCTCCTGATTAAGGAGGTAAGAGTATGATACATTTTATCGATTTTTTGATTCTACCTGTTGTATAAAAATCTTTTTATAATTTTAACTTTGAAAATTCTAAGCTCATTATTTATGATTATGGTATGACATGTAAGTAGATACATATTTTGTGGATATTTCTTATGTTTTTTATTTTATATAAAAACTAGCGATAAGAAATATATAGTTTCTTTAATATAGTATGTAAAAGTTTTACGAATATTTTTATAGTCTTAAATACTAATTTTAAACCCTTAATAATATCTTTTTATTTTAATAATAATTAACTTTTGACAAACTACCATTTCTATATAGAAATGTTTCTAAATTCTAAATTATCTAGCTTTTCAATAAATATTTCGTGTCATTTTTTTTCCGAATTCACTTTTTTAATTAACATTAGATTATTTCAATTGTAAAAAGTAATTACTATTTGCTTTAAAAATTATATATATATATATATATATATATATATATATATATATATATATATACATATATATATATATATTATATATATATATATATATATATATATATATATATATATATATATATATATATCCTTACTTTTACTTATTTGCCTATGATAAGTACATAAATAAGAATTGTTTCTCGACTTGCTTGGGTGAATAATGATACAATTTTGTTAAATTTGATTGGTCAAGTTTTCATCCCCCAAGCAAGGTCTCTCATTTTGGTTTCACCATTTTCTGAAGCAAGGTGTGTTTTTCTTCGTTTTAGTCAACCTCCGGGATACATTTCTCAGGTGCGGGCCAAATTCTTTTAACATCCAGAAGACCAACCGGCCTGAGAGTGGCACCATCATTCCGATAGGAGAGTTGACTCCGGGGCAAGAAAATCCACAACTAACAACATGGCTTGCTAACAACCATAGCAGAAAAGACCAGGATAAAACCTAGGATTTGGTGACAAACATTGTTCTTTAATATAATGTAACACTGTGGCAAGAAGTTGAATAATTTTTATTTAAATTCAATACTATATTTAAACATTTATTTGTCTTTTTTTTATAGTTTAATAAACATGTGTTAATTTAACTGTGTATTATTTCTTCTTTTTACTTGTTTGTGTGTGTTGCTCCAGAGTAGGCCATATTCACGTCCTGAGTGAGCTAGATACAGAGTGTTTCGCATAACGTCTAATGTAGCAATTTTGCAATTGATACATTAGGGGTTATAGCGTTAAAAATTGGTCCCAACAGGGAACGATTTGTCGCTCCAACGTTGTTAGTGATGTTAGTCAGGTTGTAGCAGCAAACTAAGGTTTGCGGTTACAAGTTGACAACAGCAGCTCAACGTTGGAATATTACAAATTGAGCCACGAAGGGTTACAAATTGGTATCCAATGAATATTCGTTGGCATGTCATAGATTGATGTCCAATTAATGTTCGTTGGAACGTTACAAATTCAGAACAACATCAACTAGTTGGTTTCCAGTGAGAAACCGTGGATTCGTTCACGACAAATAAACGGTTGAATAAAACAGTTCGGTGATTCAATGCTCATCTCTAAATAACAGAACTACTTCTATGACATGTCATGCGTATATCACGGTAGTAAGTTGTTCTTTCATAAAGCATAATAAATAAACACGCAGTCAGTAGGTTAGTCTTAGTAAAGCATTAGGAAGGAGCAGGTGTATTGTATAAAATTTAAACTGGACGAAAAATTACGTCTTTTAATTAAAAATAAGATATTATTTGGTATTTTCCAAATATCTTTGAAACTATATTTTCGTTAAATTTTTTGGAGGTATTTATAGTAAGTGTGAAAATAAGAATTAGTTCTTTAAAAATGAAACAAAAAAAGATAAAATTAGTATAAAATTTGTTCTATAAAAATGAAATCAAATAAAAAATAATTCCAACACTACTGTTTAAATTAAAAATAACTCCAAGGAATTAGGAATTCTAAACCAAATTCTTAGGTAATTAAATGTTCAAACAGACCACCAAATTGTAACAAACAGTAACCAAATCTATTATACAAAGTATTCCTCATGGCGTTGATTTTATCTGCCGATATGTTTTGGCTAAGTTGGATTATCTTTTCCTTTAGTTCCTCCAAGTTGTTGGTTCGCTCGAACTCATGCCTATACAATTTTGTTTTTAGCATCCCCAAAAATAAAAATCTAGAGGAGCTAACTCGGATGACCGAGGGGCCATTTTATTGTACCGTCTGTACTAATGACACGTTCAGCAAAAATTAACGATAAATAGTATCTAACGACTTTTGCATTATGTGCAGGACAGCCGTCTTGTTGAAACCAAATTTCGTTTAAGTTAATTTGAAGAGTTTGAAGTGCATGAATAATTTGATTTTACAGTAATTGGAGATATTTGACTGCGTTTAAATTGCCTTCAATGAAAAAAGGACCAATAATATGGTCTCCCAAAATTCCAGTCCAAACATTAAATTTTTGTGGATACTGCATACGCACAGACACACTCAAATGCTTATTCTCCTGAGACCAATAACGTACAGCGGATAAATTATGTTTCTTGTGAATTGTGAAGGAGGACTTATCTGTAAACAAATATTTTTTAAAAAATTATTTGCGTGGCATCTCTCCATCATAATTTCACAAAATTGCATCCGTTTAAATTTATCTTCAGGAAACATTTATGGAGTTGTCTGAACTTTATAACAATGGTAGTTGTTTCTTTTCAAAATATTCCTCACTATTTTTGCATTCAAATCAACTTCATCGGCAATTAGTTTACTTGAAAGTGAAATCGTAGGCTTCCAAGGCCAGAGTCAGAATTATAGTTTATTCGTCTTCCGGGTTTGGACCGTGTCATTTGTGAGTGACCCAAAAGTGGGTTCATCTCGACGTTTCGCTACAATTGTATGTAGCTTCTTCAGGAGAACAAAGAAAAGAAAACAAAAGACAGGAAGATGGGTAGTTAGCAACGGTAACTCAGTTACTCAACGCAACCAGAGGCGAATACTAACTACCAATATGGGCATTTGGTCACAGTAACTCAACTACTCAACGCAGCCAGAGGTGAAAACCAATGCCAGGACAGGGATTCACGTCCAACAGCTCAGAACACTAACGCGTCGAGAGGATTCACTCCCCGCCTCTCGACGCGTTAGTGTTCTGAGCTGTTGGACGTGAATCCCTGTCCTGGCATTTGGTTTTTCACCTCTGGCTGCGTTGAGTAGTTGAGTTACTGTGACCAAATGCCCATCTTGGTAGTTAGTGTTCGCCTCTGGTTGCGTTGAGTAACTGAGTTACCGTTGCTAACTACCCATCTTCCTGTCTTTTGTTTTCTTTTTCTTTGTTCTCCTGAAGAAGCTACATACAATTGTAGCGAAACGTCGAGATGAAACCCACTTTTGGGTCACTCACAAATGACACGGTCCAAACCCGGAAGACGAATAAACTATAGTTTACTTGAACACGGCGTCGCTTCAGCCAATGCACAAACTTGAATTTCTCTAATTTCTCGTTGTTGAGAAATTTTCTTTTCGTGAGGTTGATCTGATGGGCAACATTTTTTACATCTGTCATTAGTACAGCCAAACTTCTCAAATTGATTAATAATGGCTTATACAGTTTTTTCTATAGGTATTTACCTATTTTCAAAAGCCATAATAAATGATAGTTTATTGTACTGAATTGCCCCCAAAGTACCATTTTAGTATTTGTAGCCGTTCTTCTGTTGTATAAACAGTCGGCACATTTATTTCTTATCTTCACACTTACAAAGTTACCTCCAAAAAGAAATACATAGCATAGCATAGCTGTCTCGTCTCGACGAATAGCGATATTGCCAAAATTATTTTATATTATTCAAAATTGGGTTACAATTTCGTCAAATAAAAATGCGAATCTGTAAATTTTTCATGCATTTTAGAAATTTTGGACCAGTAGTTGTGTCAATTAATGTTGCATTTTTAATATCATCATTAAGTTTTGAGTGGCAATATAACCGCAACACTGATCGCCAATTTTTTAAATCAATTCAGTGTTTTAATTCAAAGATGTAACAAGGCAACCCTGCCGCTGTTTCTTACGTATAAGCTAAGCTGGATCGGAAATAATCGTATGACGTTCCTTAATGGGCGTGTCTAAAAAATGTGGAGGGGAGACCAAGGGAAATATATTTGTTATCTTTGTCTATTCGCTGAAAATATGATTTTATATCTGTGTTAGATATCATGTTAAATTCTACCATACCGACCATAAACTTTTACCTACACTGTATAAATAAAAAGATACATTATTTAATTAATATGTACGTTTTACAAACGAAGAAATAAATTTACAGGCAATCGAAAAATGAATATATTTAAAAGCAATTTAAGTGCACTGCACTTTCTGGTCCAAAATATGAATATCTATCTAAAAATTTGTGTTTTGAATATTTTTACTGATAGAAAAAAAGGCAATTCAATATCATCATCACAGTCATTAACATCTTAGTAGATGTGTTGTGGTTCATAATTGGGCTTCAGCAGCTCGGACAGTTTGATTGATAATATTTCTCCACTGGTCGCGGTCATCAGTTATATGTATTGCCTCAGTATACTGTTTATTGAGAAGCTTTTTAGTAATGTCCGCCCATCGCTGTGGAGATCTTCCGCGTTGGCGTTGAGTCTGAGGCCTTCCTTGGACCACCAACCGCTCCATTTTGTGATCACTTCGATGGATATGGCCAAAGAACTTTAAAATCCTAGAGTAAACGGTACTGGAGAGACGCTGATCCGGTTTAATTTCATCCAGAACCGAGATATTTGTACGGCGAGCCGTCCATGGAATTCGAAGCAGGCGTCTCCATGTCCACATTTCAAAGGCGTCTATACGTCGTCGATCTGATTCTTTGACTGTCCATGTCTCGCATGCATAGTAAAATATGGAAAAGACCAGAGTTGAAACGAGTCTCTTTTTGTTTGTCATAGTAATGTGACGATCACGCCAGACCCCGTTTAGTTCACTCATTGCTGCTCTTGCTAGTTGAATGCGTCTTCTAATTTCGGATTCACAACTGCCTGTGTTGTTAACTAGAGCTCCAAGATATATCATAGATGAGACTACCTCGCATCCCGCAATAGTTTGGGTTTCAGGAAACTGTTGTTGGCGATCAATAACCATGATTTTGGTTTTGTTGTAGTTAACCATGAGTCCAAATTTAGCACTTTCTACCTCGAGTTTTTTTAATAATTTAGTAATTTCTTCTGGAGTAGAGGCTAGAAGTGTAGTGTCGTCTGCGAAACGCAAGTTAGATATCTTAACACCACCTAGGTTTACTCCTCCCTCCCAACCATCCAAAACTCTGCGCATTATGAACTCCGAATAGATGTTAAATAATAAGGGAGATAAAACGCATCCTTGGCGTACTCCCTTCTCCAAAGTGCATTTGTCAGACAGATATCCGTCCATTCGAATATATGCCAGGTTATCTTGATACAGTTTGCTAATAAGGTGAGTCAAGTGTTTAGGTACACCCATTGTCGTCAATATGTTCCATAGTTTGTCCCATCTAACATTATCAAAGGCCTTTGTATAATCGACGAAACATATAAATATCGGGATCTGGTATTCTCTGGCTTTTTCTATGATGTTTCGTACATTAAGGATTTGTTCTCTAGTACCTCTGCCCTTTACAAATCCAGCCTGCTCAGGTGCTATTTGCCAACTTATGAAGTTTTCTAGACGCCGTTGCAGTATGTAGAGGATCACCTTACTGGCGTGTGATATTAGAGCTAATAGCCTGTAGTTGTTACAATTATTTGTTGAACCTTTCTTATGAAGAGGTATGATTATGGTCTTTCTCCAATCCTCAGGCCAGACGCCTGTGTGCCATATTTCATTGCACAATCGATGTAATATTTTCACTCCACATTCCGGAAGATGCTTCAAGACGTCTGCAGTAATGAGATCATATCCTGCTGCTTTGTTTAACTTAAGTCTTTTTAAAGCGAATTCCACCTCGGAAAAAAGTATGTCAGGTTCAGACTCAAAACTAGTGTGGTGTGTCTCTGTTGAAGGAGAATGGAAAGTGGAGGTCTGGCAGTCAGGTACAAACGGGGCGTCCGCTGGCATCTGGTCCGTATTGGCGTATAAAGACTTACAATACGCCCTCCAAACATCAATAACCTTGTCCAAATCCGTCTGTACATTACCTTCATCATCTTTGATAGACCAAGATTTCTGCTTGAATTTACGTGTGAGTTGTCTGACTTTATCAAAGAGTTCTTTGGTGTTATTTGTGTCGGCGTGTAGTTGAATTTCTCTGCAGATTTTCTCTATATGCTTGTTTTTGTCTCGTCTACAAGCAGCCTGAATAGCTCTAGATAGCTGTCGGTACTGGGAATTCCTGAGAGGGTTCTCGATTCCAGCAATTTTAAGTTTTCTACGTTCTTCAACGAGGTCAAAAGTATCTGCAGACATCCACACTTTTTTTGGTCCGGTTGAGACGGCATTAGACTGTGCCTCGCAGTCAGTCAAGGTCTGTATCAAGGTATTTTTAAAAGATAACCAAATCTTTTCGGAATCATGAGTGACGATAGTTGGTAAAATATTTTCGAATCTTTCATTACATTGGATTTTAAATTGTTGTGTATCTTTTATTTTTGATATCCTCTTGTTTCGGATCCTAGCACATGCCTTGAATTTTTGCTTTAGCGTTGCAACAAGAAGTTGGTGGTCAGAGCCGCAGTCAGCGCTAGGTCGTGTTTTACATTGGCTAATAGATGTTTTCCAGCGATGTTTAATCATTATGTAATCGATCTGATTTCGGTGTCGTCCGTTAGGTGAGATCCAAGTGTACAATCTTCTGGGGTGGTGCCTATACATAGAGTTCATTATTGTCAAGTCATTGTCAACGCAGAACTGGATAAGGCGGTCTCCCCTTGAATTGCGTTCACCTATTCCATATCTACCCACAATATTTCGTATATGTTCGTCAGCCATAGTAACACCGATTTTTGAGTTTAAATCACCCATGATGATAGCGATTTCTTTATTTGGGATATTTTGCAGATATGATTCCAGCTCGTTGAAAAAATATTCAGTTGTATCATCATCAGCAGTTGAGGTAGGCACATAGACCTGAATCAAATGTACAATAGAGGGAGATCCATTTAGTTTTAAGGAAATTATACGATCACTGATAGCTTGATATCCCAGTATATAGGGAGAAAGAGATTTTGAAACCCAGAAGCCAACACCATTGATACTTTTGTTAGTGTTGCCGGAAAAGCACATGAAATGTCCCAAATTAGTTATGTAGTGCCCCTCGTTGCGGAAGTGAAGAAATAACATAGTAGTGACAAAACAATAGTGGACAATGATAATAGTGGACAAAACAATTTTAAATTGTGGAGTTCGATCCTGAATGAGCCACCGAAAGTCGTGTGTTTATTTTGGTTTCAATTAATTTGCAAATTTTGTGCAGCAATTATTAACAGTTTATTTATCAATAGTTAAGTCACAATTGATGAAATATCAGAAAGTGAACACATCATATTATTTTTGATTACTCTAACGTGATAAACCAGTGTTTCGTTGAATTGTAATTCAACAACCATTAAAAAGGTACATTTATTCCAGCTTCATTACCTGTTTAATTACTGGTCAGGTCCGTATTATTTTTGAACACATGTCTCGTGTTAAAATAAAAAATGAAACCTAATAATCAGTATCTCTAACACTCCACGTTTATAGCAATTGCAGACATCATCATCAGTGGTGCTACAGCTCTAGTTGAGCCTTGACCTTCCCCAGTCTATTTCGCCAGTCGTTTCTGTTCATCGCCAACCGTTGCCAATTTGCCGCGCCGATCTTCCTTGCGTCCTCGTCCACACCGTCCCTCCATCTCAGTCGTGGTCTGCCTCTACTCCTATTTCCCACTGGGACCGATAATAGAGTTCGTCTGGGTGGGTAATTTTCATTTGCTCTTGACACATGTCCAGCCCATCTAAGCCTACCTATTTTTATGAAGGATATTACATCTCTACCATTTACTATTTTTTTATACTTCTCGTACAATTCGAAATTATATCGCCTTCTCCAAATACCATTCTCACAGAATGCGCCCATTATTCTTCTTAGTATCTTCCTTTCGAAGACGAGCAGAAGATTTGCGTCTGTTTTGGAGATGGTCCATGTTTCTGACCCATATGTCAGCACTGGTAGGATGAGTGTTCGATATATTATTAGTTTGGTTTTCTGGCTTAAATTTCTGTTTTTTAGCTGCTTGCTTAGTCCAAAATAACATTTGTTTGCTAGCAGTACCCTCCGTTTAACTTCTTCAGATGTGTCATTATCGTTTGTTATGAGAGAACCCAAATATGTAAACTTATTTACTACCTCAAAATTATATTGGTCTATACTGAAGTTTTGTTCGGCGTTTCTAGCTCTATCTCTGTTATTTGGAATAGATGCTAACATTTTGGTTTTTTCCTCGTTTATTTTAAGGCCCATATTTTGTGCGGCTGTCAAGAAGGCGGAAGTCATCTCTTTAAGTCCTCGTGTAGTACGTGCAATCAAATCCAGATCGTCAGCGTAAGCCATAATCTGCGTTGATTTATTAAAGATTGTTCCCCTATTGTGTAACTCGGCATCTCTTATAGTCTTTTCTAACGCTATATTAAAGAGAAGGCACGCCAGCGCGTCTCCCTGCCGTAACCCTGCATATGTTTCAAACGCTTGTGACATATCGCCTTGTATTTGCACTCTGCAGATCACTTTACTCATAGTTGTTTTTACGAGCCTTATTAATTTATGGGGAATGTTAAGTTCATTCATGGCTTCGTATAATTTACCTCTTAGGACGCTATCATACGCTGACTTAAAGTCCACAAAGAGATGGAACGTGTCAATATTAAATTCATTGGTTTTTTCTAAGATTTGACGTAGCACAAAAATCTGGTCGATTGTTGACCTACCTGGCCTAAAACCGCTTTGATACTCACCAAGGATTTCTTCCACGTACGTACTTAAACGGCTGTACAGGGTATTGGAGAATATTTTGTACATTGTATTCAGAAGAGTTATACCCCTATAATTTTTACATTCCAACAAATCTCCCTTTTTGTGTAGTGGACATATGATTCCAGTGCACCATTCCTCTGGCATTTGTTCTTCTTCCCAGACTTTGACTATTATGTTGTGAATTTGGTGCATAATGCTGTTACCTCCATGTTTGATGAGCTCTGCGGGGATACAATCCACTCCTGGGGACTTGCTATTTTTGAGTCGTGTGATTGCGTCTTTCACTTCAAATGTTGAAGGAGGTTCTACGTGAGTGTTATTTCTTGGTCTTTGGGGTGACGCATCATTTTCCACTTCGGTACCAAGTAGTTCTTTGAAGTGCTCAACCCATCTGCTTTGTACTGCGTCAGCGGTACTGACTATATGTCCATTTTTTGTCTCTACACAGCAATTGCAGACAAATACTAATAAAAGTACAGATTGCTTCGTGTAAGAGTAGTAACAACGACTATTCGAAAAAACAGGAGGAAGAAAATCAAATAGTATAAGCAATTTATTGGGCACTAATTTTTGAGCGGATAATATTTAAAATTTTTCAAAATCTATAGGAATATTCCATAAAATTTAATTTTGTAATTCTCTAGCCGCCGCAATAACCGTTATGGTGGATATGGCTGTATTTTCTAAATAAAAAAAATTCAATTGTAAAAATAAAAAGAGAGCATCTCAAAATATTTATCTATGAATTAATTATTCATTCTATTTGCTTTACTACAGTTTAAATACTTCTCTTAGAATTGGTCTTACAAATGGATCAATTTACTAATAATAAAAAAATATGGAATTAAGACAAATTCAGTTATGAATGTTAACGATGGTAACAAAATAGAACAGGAAACTATTCTATTATGGTGCAAGGAATTTTATTTTACCTGTCCACATTGTTGTCCCGTTAATGGAAGCTCCAGGTCATGCCACACTTCCTTTAAATCTCGAACTAACGTGTCCATCAATTCTTTGGAATGATGCGGTGTGGGTGCTAATCTCAACTTCTCCTCTCCTCTAGCGACGGTAGGATAGTTGATGGCTTGAATGTAGTGACCCTTTTCTTTCAGTAAGGTATCACAAACGGCGCCGCATTGTAGAGGGTTTCCGATTTTTATTGGGATGATATGACTGGGGGTGTGCTCCACAGGAAACCGTTCTCTAACAATGAGTTTCTGAGGTATTTGACGTTGGCTGGTGTTGGTCTCTTAGTTGTCTTCCTTCATCCGACGCCAAGATTTCAATAGATTTACATGCTCCTGCCAGAACTGTCGGTGGTAACGATGTCGTGAATATAAAGCCTGCTGCGTAGGATCTCACCATATCGATCAAAGCAGAGGTACTAGCTAAAAGAAGAAATTACCAAAATTTAATAAAAAATTCGCAGATAATAACTCAGTGTGTTACAACTTGACTTTGCACCAATTCTCTCATTTAGAAAAACTTACCAACATAACCACCAACGTTTCCAAAAGCCTTGCCCAGTGTTCCCGATATCATATCCATTTTGTGCATCACGTGATCTCTTTCTCCAATTCCAGCGCCATGCTCGCCGTATAAACCAACCGCATGGACTTCATCCACGAATGTTAACGCTCCATATTTATGGGAAATATCACAAAGTTCCTAAAATATTCAAATATGAGTCCTTCAAAGAATCTTTATCTTCCTATATCTATAAATATCCAAATAAGTGTGCTGTTGGGTGTAGCGTTTACGCTACTGATTAACCCCTTAAGAAATGTCTTATTACCTGCCTACATCGATTTTAAATCGACATTTTCCCCACCACGCGCAGTTAGTCGCTTTGAAAGGAATGATCGATTTTATGCGGAAGCGGAACGATCAGTTTTGGTCAGAACTCAACGCAGCCACGTCAACCGGTGAAATTTTTCACCTTCAAAGTGACGGAATTGGAGCAAGGAAGATAATTTGGGGAAGAATAAATAATTCATAAATAAAATACATATCTTATAATAATAATAAGTAAATTTTTAAAATCAATAAATCTAAAGAGTTCCACATAAAAGGAAGATTTTTTTGGCGTGCTGCGACTCCATGTAAGTAAATCATTTCATACGTATTATCTCTTTATCATATAATCAAATTTATCATTGTATTTAGTATTTCTTTAGAGATTAATTTTTGAGTTCCGAAATAATTTAAATATAAAATTTCCTTGATTTACTTGCAAAGAACAGAAGGTCATTTTTTTTATATAGTTAAACTTAAATTCTGTTTTAGTCCATGTCGTTATCGTTAAGTTTTTTTTGGTTTTTTTTTTACTCTAACTTTTTTGGTGGAATATAAAAGGTTCGACAAATATTGGACAGCCTTCTATATTCTGCGCATGTTCTTTTCATGGCGCAAGCCTGTCATGTCTACGAAGTAAATTCGGAAGTTCTGACATGTTGACATAACCTAATGTTTTGATGTTTTGTTTTGGTGCAGTCAATCCATGCTGCTACACTTTAATATTACATATTTATTAAATTAAATAATCATTTTAGATTCCGTCACTTCACTTGAGATATTCTCTTCAGAATATTCCCTCAAGGATATTAGTAACTTTGAATCCTTAAATAGTTAGTAACCCGTGGATTTTGCTGTCACCCAGAGACCAGTGACTGGTTGTGGCTTTTGTGCCCAGGATTCGTCTTTACAGTCATAAACTGATGTAGCAGTGCCAAGAGGAGTTTTTCCTAGGACTTATGGGGCTGTAAAGATAAGTTGTTTGACGGTGTAATTTTTTTTTTTGTTACTATCTATTTTACTGTTAAACTCATCATATGCATATGATAAGGTGAATACCTTTATGATAATTTAATTTTTGATATAATCTAATTCTAAAATATTGGGGAGAAGAAAATACATTACATGTTTTTATTGGGTTTTTAAATAGGATATACAGAGTCTGACCAAACTCACTTTTTTTGATATAATATTTTTGTTAATACAATACATTTGATATAATACAATTTGATATTGAGAGAGGGACATAAATTTAATGTGGTTTTTTTTTAAATATGATATAATGAGTATGGAACAACTCACTTTTTGGATGTAATATATTTAATAGAATTGTAACAGATTTATCAAGTTTGATATCTTTACAATATTCTAATTTGTATCTCATTTTAGTCGAACTAGTTAAATTTAAATTACTACCTTTTTGTGTTAAGACTTTGGCTATGATACGGACTATTCTTGAATTTTTACTGATATTTTATACTTTATTTGGCCAGTGGTAGTGATTATTCGTTTGTTGAGGGGCTATTAGGTCCCATTGTATCTGTACACCATCCACTACCACTGTTATTTGGCTTTGCATTATATGTAAATTGTTTATACACATATACCTATATACATTTTTTATAAATATATTTATTGTTGCTATTTTGAGTTTTATTTCAGTTCTACTAACCAGTATATAACATAGCAAAACAAGATTATTATTTAGTATTTTTGTATTTCAGAGTATTATCTCCAGATTCATTTGTTACTTCAAAATCTCAACTATCGTTGAGTTGGCGCCCTTCTTTTCTCTTCTTATTGTTCTCTTTCTATAAATTTATTCCCAGTGACCTTCTTCAGTTGTATCACGTTTGATATTACCAGGTCTCATTTCTTTCTTGTCTCATTAGCTCATTATCTCTTGTTATTGTTGTTTATATCTTTAAAGCCACAATCCAGTGCATTGAAGCTAGCCCGAACACTCACTTGAGATTTAGTGTCTCTTTGGCCATTTAAATTTGTTCCTCTGAGCTTAGCCATATTTTTAGTATTTTCATCACCTCTCTTCCAGTTCTTCTGGAATTTGGAAGTCCTACACTTCCAAAAACCCAATACTCCCGGAGTATTGAGCGTTTCATGGGATCGAGGGATGTGTTTCTAATCAGCGTAGAGCTGAGCGGGGAAAGAATGTTTTGCATGGAGTCTTAGGACTTTGCACCTCCTCAAATCCTCCCAAAACCGCTGATTGTAATCGCGGGTGTGTAATCTTTGATTAAACCCCTTCACAAGGTGGCCTATTGAAACTGAACCCAGCATATCTAGACTGGAGATAGTCGATAAACGATCCAATAAGTCGTGAGACACCCGTGGTGAAGGATATAAGGCAATAGGGTGACAGTGTCTCAAACGGTTCCATTGGGGCAACAGTTCGCACCCCCATCGTATTTAGAGCTTACCCTCGCAAGCAGGCTTGCGAGAGGTAGATTGTCTTTCCCTAACTATTCGTTGGACCAATTTGGTGAACAAACGGGAAAAAGAAAAGGCGCAGGACCAAAGAGTTTAGCCCCAAAACCACGGTACCTAAAGCCCAATGACGAGGAACTTTCAGAGAAAATCCGAACGCCGAAAGACCAGGAAGTTCTGAAGAAATCTCCCAAACTGAAAGGCAAGGAACCACGAAGTAACGTTAAAGTAACAGCGTTGGAATACGTTGAGGTTGTGACTTTCAGCGAAGCTGCCGCTTCTGTTAAGGTTGCGGCAGTACTAACAGGATTCCCAGAAGCCAAGATGGATGTGAATAAGCTTTAACGCAGTCCAGAAAACCATCTTGGTGGCTTATGAAGAAATTTCGAAAGCAGGACCTCAGGTTCGCTTCCTGAAGATTATCCACAGCCCGGTTTCGTAGAACTGAACTGTGCGAATGACACAAGTGCGAGGTGGTTGAAAAAGCGATTCTGAGAATCCCCTAAGGCCTTGGGAGAGTGCATCTCTCAGGACTTTGGAGAAGGAAGATATACTCAAGCCGCGCTCATGCACTGTCTTCGTACAGAATGAAGATGGGAACATTTTAAGTTCAAAAGGATCCTTAATAAACTGAGAATAAGTAACCATGAGCTCAGGCACATCTGTGGACAGTCTGGGGTAGCAAACCTTCAGACAAAGGAGTTTTATTGACCACAATAGATTCTGAATCTCGAGAATAGCACCAGAAACTACAAATGTCACCCTTTTTCGGAGTGGAAAAGTTAACTTTCCGATCCAAGTAACGGTAGACACAAACGCTGGAAGAAACATCACTGGCAACTCGCTCGTATGAAACAGAAGAAACTCCCTTCGTATACATATGGAGGTTCAAGAAAAAGAACAACCTTATTCAGATGGAACCAGCCCACTCGTAAGGACTACTGCCCAAGAGGTATTGGACCAACAGAAGACGGAACGTCCGCTGTGTTACAAGTAGGTAGCTCACAAATCTCTGAAATAATAGAGGAAGTCACCAGGACAAAGAACAGGCGAAACAATGAATTACAAAACATTTGCCAAAAATTTACGGCAAACCTAATAAGCAAAGCCATCAAAGCCATAGTAGATCTGCTAATAGGGCAGTTGTTATATAAATGTTGAACAGGCAGTTGAAGCCGATGGGATTCGCAGATGATGAATTATGCAGATTCTGTCACACAGAAGAAGAAATAGCAGGGCACATTTTATGTCAATATGACAGCAGGAACATGTGCAGTTTTTGGTATTAGGCGAAGAAAAGCCACCGCCAAAGAGCTACTTAGAAGCTCTAGTGCTGTTTTAATTTAAAATCATTTTTGGAAGAGGGATCAGTCCGTTCTTAGTTTTATTATTTTTTTTAACTACATTTGTAAAATGTTTTAATTAGAAGAAAATTTTAACCAACCAAAGAGTTCTACACGCAACCAATAGAGAGTTCTACACGCAAATTGTATCTGTTTTCTTGACAAATATACCTCCCAATCAATAAGTCACCAGTGAGTCAAGACTGCTTCAAAACATAAAAGAAATATCCAGATAATAACGTTACAAACAATTATGACAATATTTTAACAAATATCACACTATGAAAATCTATAATTATAATAAATCTAATTCTGTTTAATTGTATATACTAAAATATATTTACCTCCAGTGGACAAACAGCTCCTGACATGGAATGCACAGTTTCAAATGCTACAATTTTGGGAACGCTTCGATCAACTCCTTGGAGTAGTTCTTCTAAATGTGCTGGATCATTGTGCCTGAATATATGCTTAGGAACACGGCTATTCCTGATCCCTTGAATCATAGATGCGTGATTTCCAGCGTCAGAAAATATATGACAACCTAAAAATTAAAATAAAAATATAAAAAAATGGCTGTCAGTATTTTTTGATGAAAAGTACGTACTATATCAAATTCTGACCTCTTATGTATTCTGTGTTGGATGTTTGTATGAAAAAAAATGTATCCTAGTTGTGGTTGAAAAACGTAAATTGACAAAAAATTAAATGTCGTTTTGTGCGTATTGGGTGTTGCATAATATGCGTTGTGTGTAAGATTGTAGATTATGTTTTGTCGACCTATTATTACTCCGCTATTATTGGTATATTCTTATTGTTGACTTCTTCTTTTAGAATTGGCCCCCAATCTACATTCTGTTGATGGGTTTGCTACACATTTTTCTTCGTTGAATTGGATGAGGGCTACTTCTTTGACTTTTCTCTTTTTTATATCTGTTTTTTCCATGATTATCGATTTATCTTTCCATTGTGGTCTGTGCTCGTCATCCCATGCATGTTTGCATATCTGAGATTTCTCGAAGTCCCTGTTTTTGATGTATGTTTCATGCTCGTTTATTCTGATATTTAATGATCTCGTGGTTTCTCCTACATCGAAATTGTTGCATTCACAAGGTATGTTATAGATGCAGTTTTTTATCTTTCTTGTGTGTTGTTGGGTTTCAATCTTTGACTATTCTCTTTTTCAAGTCGGTTTTCTCCATGATTATTGATTCATCTTTCCATTATGGTCTGTGCTTATGATCCCAGGCATGTTTGCATATCTGGATTTCTCGAGTCCCTGTTTTTGATGTATGTTTCATGCTCGTTTGTCCTGATATTTAATGGTCTAGCGGTTTCTCCCACGTAGAAATTATTGCATTCAGAAGGTGTGTTATATATGCCGTTTTTTATCTTTCTTGTATGTCGTTGGGTATGGATTTGAACCTCAGTGTGTTGGTTGTTTTGAATGTTGTGATATTTTACTTGTTTCCTATTTTCTTCAGCTTTTATGATAAGCCCTTTACATATGGTATTGTTGTCATCTTTGAGTCCCTTCTTGTGAATGTTTCTGGATTGCTCTTGGTGTTGTGTTGTTTTCTTTCTTCAATTTTGTGGAATTCCTTGCTTATAAATGACAGTAGTAGTCATTTTTAGTCAGAACCTTTGTTAGCAGGTTTTTCTCTTTTCTAGAATCTTGATAATGAAGTAATTTTGGTAAAAGAAATATCTGATGATAATTTTGATCGAAGAATATAATTGCTCTTAACTAAATAAAAAAATGTATTTACCTGGTAAAGCTTTAGCCAAAGTGTATAAAGTTGAGTCATTAGCGACAAAGCACGAAGTAAACAACAAGGCAGCATCTTTATTGTGTAGCTCAGCAAGATTAGACTCTAACTTTTCATGCAGAGTAGAATTGCCTGAAATGTTACGAGTACCTCCTGCTCCAGTTCCGTATTTTTCCAGTGCATCTCTAAAAAACGTAAGACCTATGTAAGAAACAGATCACGTGTATCTTTAAATTATTTTAACAAATTTCTAGCGATCACTAGAATGCATTAATGTTAATATTAAAAGAAATATACCAACCGTACAGCAGCTTTTACTTCAGGATGAGACGACATTCCTAAATAATCATTGGAACACCAGACAGTTATTGGTGCCTGTCCCCATGAATGTTCCACAGCTTTTGGAAATTCTCCCGGTCCGGCCAACCGATTGACTTTCTTAAAAACTCTGTAGGAATGTTCCTTCTTCTTCTTCATGATTTGTTGATGGAAGAACTGATCATAGGCAAACACGTCATCTAAAAATAGAGTAATCTTAAGTTTTCAGTAAAATTTCCCTAAATCGTATTTTTTATAGATATTTTAGGCTGTGGTAAACTGAATTATAATTTTTGTTGTATTATATTTCCAATATACTTTCAATAAAAAAAATTATAAACATCAGAAAAACCCGCTGACTTCGTTTAGATATACACACTTATTAATCAGTTTCATATCGGTCCTTTTTTATCGTTTACTGGATTATTCTTGTTGATCAAATGTTTTCTGATAAACTATTCATGAATAAAACTAGGAAATATAACTTGCTGAATGGTCATTATAAGTTTCGTTAGACTGATTTATAAATAGGATACTGGTAAAATACTTAGCGTTATCAAAATGGGCAGTATTTCAGCATTCAGTTAAATGTGAATATGTGCGTAAGTCGTATTTTTTTTTAATTCCACATTTGTATATTTCGATTTGCATAAAAAGTTTTGTATTTTTCATATTTAGGAAAATTTTTACGCGATAACTAATATTTTAACGCAATGGTTCTCAACTTAGGGGATTTATAAATAGGATACTGGTAAAATACTTAGCGTTATCAAAATGGGCAGTATTTCAGCATTCAGTTAAATGTGAATATGTGCGTAAGTCGTATTTTTTTTTAATTCCACATTTGTATATTTCGATTTGCATAAAAAGTTTTGTATTTTCATATTTAGGAAAATTTTTACGCGATAACTAATATTTTAACGCAATGGTTCTCAACTTAGGGGGCGCCCCCCCCTGGGAAGGGGGCGTGAGAGAATTTCAGAAGAGGCGTGAGGTATAAAGAAAAAAAAAATTAAATTAAAAAATATATGTTTTAAAGACAAGAAACCACATACTCACTAGTTAAACCTTGTTTACTTAATGCTTGTAGTACCGTACTTAGTGAAGACAGTTGTAAGAAAGTAAAAAAAATCTCTCTCAAACGACACGTTAAAACGTAGAATTGATGACATGGCTTTGGATTTGAAAAATCAACTATTGCAAAAATTAAAAGGTTCACCTTTTTTTTCTTTGTAGTGTGACGAAACAACTGATATTTCAAAGCATGCACAGTTATTGTTTTACTGTCGATTTAGTGACAGAAAACGGTTCCTGGAGGAAATATTTTTTTTTATTAAAAAGAAAACATTACCGCATCCACCAACAGGTTATTAGCAGCGTTACTCAGTAAACAAAACTTTAAATCTGATGCAAAATATTGATTGACCTTAGGTAATTTAATAAGTTGTTTACGGGACAGTTTTCTCCTAATAAATCTGGTAGAGTATTTGGTATATTGTTTATTAAACGTTCTCTATGGAATTTTGGACATTCAATTAACAAATGCACGACGGTAAGAGGTGTAGCACATAGGAGAAAATATTGTTTTCAACATCTCTTGAAATATCAACTAAAGCCATTGACATATTTTCTGCTCTTGAAGATTTTTAGTAATCAATGAACTTGGGAGAAAGTAATTGGGATATGTACTGATGGGCCCAAGCCATGATAGGATGTCAATCTGAATTTATGGAATTGGCAAAAAAGAAGGACCCTAGGATAATTGGTTCTCACTGTATCATTCACAGACAACCTTTAGCTAGTCAGACTTTACCCGAACCTCTCAACGTCACATTAAACTTAGCAATTAAAATAGTGAATCATATCAAATCCAGCGCATTAAACACTAGGCTCTTTCAGACACTATGTCAAGAACTGAATAGTGATCAGGAAACCCTCCTGTTTCATACAGAAGTACGGTGGTTATCCAAAGGAAATATACTTGCAAGATTATTCAATTTAAAGTCAGAAGTTGAAATTTTGTCAGAAGTTGAAAAAGGTTGGGAACCACTGGTTTAAACTAAAGAAATATCGTTCCATAAGCGAGGAATAAATTTTAATGTATTTAAATGGAAAATAAAATTATAAAGTATAAATAGGCTACTAGTATTTTTTGGATAAAGAGATCCTTTCTCGGGGTTAAGAACCTTTACAATAAATAAAACATCATGTCACAACCGATGAATGAATTGCTGTTGAATAGAATTCATAAGTTAAGCATTTTAAAAAATTATTTTTTAAGATTATTTACATCATAAGCCGTGGTTTCTAAGGGTTGAAAATTTGTATTGAAGTACAAGTTATCATTGAATATGTGTATTTTACTTAATTCAATCAGATTTTATTGCATAAAACGCTTAAATACGTATTTTCCTTTCTTTTCCACTTAGGGGTAGTTTAACCCCTTAAAAACAAAAAGCACACTTCGCCCATATATAACTTTTGCAAAGGAGGGTAAGAAAAGCTTAAATTCAAAATTTTAGCTACATATATGCAGTCCGACAGAATTGGAAGGTAAGGTCCTATTTTCCACCCACGTTACTGGACTACTAGAATGAAGGTACTATTTACTATGAATGAAGGTAGGAATAAGTTATTGTTAAGTTACTATTAGAAAAACTGTACATACAATATCTATTAAAAGTGAGATCTAAAAGTTTATCTGTTAGTGAAAGTAAATTCCATTCAACATTTTGCAATCCCGTCCTTATGGTATGATTAAACTTTTGGTACAAGGTTATATCTGAATAAAGTAAAAGTATCGGTATTGATACCATTAATTCTATGCTAGTTTGTAGACATTTACACAAGGTTTTTTATGTGTATTTATATGTAGTATATTACTAACAATTCTGACAGAAATTTAATAAACACATCCTTCCGGAAATCTACCACATCTATAAATTCCAAAAACACCTGAAAATATTTATGACAAAATATTTGTCAACGATTTCCATGTTTATCAAAGAATTGTGGTATCCCAAACCACGAACAAATAATTACGTGGACAGTGATCAAAAACATCAACAATTTTTATATAAATGTAACATTTTCGCTGGTAATTATGACCAAGCAATTTATTTTATATTTTATTTTAGTTTTGGTGATAAAGCAATTTTTTTAATATCATTAATAATGTGTTGAAGTATTATTTGTTTAATTATCAACAAGTAACTGATAATACATTTTTTTACTATTTTTTATTTCATTTACAGCACCAATTTACTATATGCCATAAAAACATCGAAATATTTTTATCTACTTTTAATAATTCTTATCTGTTAAAGCTAATAATAACTTTATGACAGATCATGTTTCTCAAAGATTATCGGACCGCTTCTTACACAGATAAATTCGTATAATCTTCTATAATTCTTCTTTGTTTTCAATAATTACACATACACACAGACATTTTTTGATAAAGGTATTTAACAACTGCTTTTGATAAATTTGGTTGTCAAAATAGAAGGAACTAAAAAGATTAATTAACAATATAATAAAACAGGCAAAACAAACGGGCTTATAATAAACAAGGAAAAGACAAAAGACATGATAATGGGAAAAACAGATAACGAAGACAACTTGAGCTGTTATTGTTTTCCATTTCTTCCTATTAGTAGCCTTGTCCTTCCATCTTTCTATTCCCAGTGTTTCTAGGTCTTTCTCTACTTCTTGCTTCCATCTACTTCTCGGCCTTCCTCTCCTTTTTTTGTACCCATTGTATGCATCAGAATCATTTTTGGTACTCGAGAATTTGTCATTCTTTCTATGTGCCCTAGCCACCTGAGTCTCTGAGCCTTTACTACTCCCACTATACTAGGATTCTTGTACATATCTTCTAATTCTTTATTTGTTCTTCTTTTCCATGTATTGTCTACTATCTTGCCTCCAAATATCTTTCTCAAAACCTTCCTTTCCCATATTTCGAGCATACCTGTTTCGCCTTTGTTCAGTGTCCACACTTCACTGGCGTAGGTTACCACTGGTTGTATAACTGTTTTGTAAATCCTTATTTTGGCATTCCTAGATATCTGTTTACTTTTTAATAGCCTGTTTAATGAGTACACGCATCGGTTTCCTGCCATTATTCTTGATTGGAGCTCCTCTCTAATATTTGGTTTGCATGTGAACATCGACCCCAGGTATGTAAATCTTTCCACTGCTTCAAATATATATGCTTTTTCACCCTCTACTTCTATTTTTAGATTTCCTCCTTTTTGTTCACTGTCATCTATCCATTCCATGTATTTTGTCTTACTTTCGTTGATGGCTAAGCCTATTTTCTTTGCCTCTCTATCTAGCCTCTTTACTACTTCTTGTAGCTCCCATTTGCTTCGTGCCAGTATTACTACATCGTCAGCAAAGGCTAGACATTGGTGCTTTCTTTGGTATAACAATCCCTCTCTGTTGACATTTGCATCTCGTATGACCTTCTCCAAACACAAGCTGAATAGTATCGATGATAGGGGATCTCCTTGCCTTACTCCTTCACTGACTTCAAATTTTTCCGACATTATATTATTTATTTTAACTCTGCTCTCAGTCTTGGACAACGTTATTTGTATCATTCTTATAAGTTTTCTACTGATACCCAATTCTTCTAGTGCTTTGCTCATTTGGTTCCGTTTTATTCTATCGTACGCTTGTTTGAAATCAATGAAGAGGACCCTTGTCGGCAGATTGTGTTGGTAACTTTCCGCTTGCAATTCTCTGAGCGTAAATATCTGATCTGTTGTACTTCTACCAGGTCTGAAGCCACATTGGTACTCGCCGACAATGTTTTCTATCACTCCTGCCAATTTGTCCTTTATACACGCTGCAAGAATTTTGTATGCAGTATTCAATAGTGATATCCCCCTGTAATTTTGACAATCTGTCCTATCGCCTTTCTTATAAAGTGGGCATATAATTGCATCTGTCCATTCTTGTGGTAGTTGTTCTTTAATCCAAATCTCCTTTATTAATTTGAAACATTTGCTCCTCTAGCGTTTTCCCTCCATATTTGAACATCTCTGCAGTTATATTATCACTTCCTGGACTGTTGTTATTTTTTAATATCTTTATTATTTCCTTTATCTCGTTTCTGGTAGGGGGTGTTTCTTCTGTCTCATTTATTTGGTTCCTAGTTTCTCCGTTCTTATAGGCTGTGGCTGTTCTATCCTGTTTTCGTCATTTAGCAATTCATCGAAGTATTTTTTCCATCTAGCGGCTATTTCATTTTCTCCACTTATTGCGTTTCCCTCTTTATCTTTGTAAAATATTGTTTTCTGTTGGTATCCCTTTTCTTCATTTTTTACTCCCTGATATAAATTTCTAATTTCTCGATTTTTGTAATTTTCTTCTATTTCTTTCAGCTGATTTTTCATGTACTTTCTCTTTTTCATTCTCAAAACTTTTTTTACGATTTTTCTTTGTTTTTCATATCTGTTTCTTGTTTCTTCCGTATCACTTTTGATCATATCCATCCTTAGTTTACTTCTTTCTTCAATTTCCTTCTGGCATTATTCGTCAAACCAATCCTTTTTCTTTTTAGTTATATTTTTATTGCATTCTTTAGCTGCGTTACTGACAATCTGCTGAATTTTGTCCCAGTCCTTGTCTATGTGCCCTTCTAGGTGTATTTCATTTAATTTTCTATCGATACCTTTTCTATACATTTCTTGTTCTTCTTGCGTTACAAGCCGCACTGGTTTATTTGTGTTCTTATTTTTTCTTTTGCGATTTTTTTCTTCTGGTATCAGTTGAGCCATTTTAATTCCTAACATGAAGTGATCCGAGTCAGCGTCTGGTCCTCTGTATGTTCGGAGAGGAAAATACAAAGAGCAATATATGGAGATGTGAAAATAGATGGTCAATGGAGAAGAAAGAATAATAAAGAACTTAAAGAACTATATATTGAACCCAAAATAACGACGGTAATCAAAGCACAGAGAATAATAAGGACAGATTGAAATAATGGGAACGGAAAGAATGCCGAAAATGGTACGATCATTCGGTATCACGAAAACCAATACAGAAAAGAAGAAAGGTAGACCCCAGGAAGAGGTGAAAGGACAGCGTATATGAAGACTAACAAAAATGTAATATTCAGAATTGGAAAGAAAAAGCATTTGACAAAAATAAATGAAAAGAAGTGGTAAATAATGTGTTTTCTATAAATCAATGTAAATAATATTTGTAATAGAAAACAACTTTTCAGCTCTAAACCTTTGGGGCCTCTTATAAATAAATACCTCATTGGGTAGATTATAAAAATTTAATTAGTTTATTTGTGACTTGTTTATTTAACCGAGTTGTTTAAAAAATTTAAAATCAATATTTATTTTACAAAAATTTCACTTTGCTCATATTATTTGTAGTAGAAAATGTTATAAAATGATAGTTAACTTAAATATTTTTGTATTATAGTTAAAAATAATATTTTAAAAATAAATTTTACAAAAAAATTTATTTTTTATTTGAAATCAAATCTATACGTGTTAATTTTTGTTAAAATATGTTTATTATTTCATAATCACTTTTCTTGACTAAAAAACATTACAAATATATTTTAAACAAATTAGTTGTTATATACTTTGTATAATTATAAATACAATAGTAATATTAAGTATGTAAATTGTAATATACGTTTTTGAGAAAAAGTAATTGTAAAAATAATAAACATAATTCAATAAAAATTAACAGGTATAGACTTGGTTTCCAATCCAATTTCCTTTTCTACTAATAAAAAAAAAGAAAAAGTAAAATTTTGCAATTTAAATATTTATTTCTCTACAAGAAACAAACTTTAAACACAAGAAAAAATACAACTGAAAACATTTTGATTCATACCACAAAATCAGCAACTATGCCAACAAAGCAAGTGGCGGAATCAGAAGAGATTCCTTTACACTCTGCTTTAGAAGCCGTAGCAATTAAAGTTCAATGTCCAACTCAGCTTCTTCTTCTTCTTCACGTGCCATCTCCGCTACGAAGGTTGGCTATCATCATGGCAATTTTGACCCTGGAGGCTGCCGCTCGAACAATTGTATGGAAGTGCAAGCAAACCACTCCCTGAGGTTTCTCAACCATGACATTCTTCTCCTACCTATGCTGCGCCTAACTTCAATCTTTCCTTGCATAATTAGTTGTAACAGTTGATATTTATTCCCACGTGTAATATGTCCCAGTATTGTAGTTTCCTTATTTTAACACTCAATACGACCTCCTTTTGTTTGTTCATCCAGTCTAATACAACTTGGTTAGTTATCTTATCCTTCCAGGAGATTTTTTAACATTCTTCGGTACGCCCACATCTCAAATGCCTCCAGCTTACCCATACATTGCTTATTTAGTGTCCACGCCTCCACCCCATATAACAGGACAGAGAAAACATAACATCTAAGCATTCGTATGTTTAGCTTTAGGCTTAGGTTTCGGCTACACAACATTTGTTTCATATTGTTAAAGGCACTGCGGGCTTTCTCTATTCTTATTCTTATTTGTCTAGTGTATTCGTTTGACTCGTTAATATTTGTTCCGAGGTAATTGTAATTTTGTACTCGTTCAATGAGATTCTGTCCTACATGTAAGTTGATATATTGATACGTTTCTTTGTAATTATCATGAATTTGGTCTTCTTTGTATTCAGTGACAGACCAAAGTCTTCACTTGCTTCTACCACTTTGTTTAGTAATCTCTGTAGGTCGTCAATATTTTCTGCTATGAGCGCGGTATCACCAGCATATCGGATATTGCAAATGGGGTGACCGTTGATCTTTACTCCGGCTTTTTCGTTCATAAGAGCTTTTTTAATCAGTGTTTCTCAGCTATTTGTGTGCAATGGTTTTTATTGCATCAGATATGATTTTGTCGCGAAAGACCTAGAACATTTAATTAAAAAACCTAGACTTATTCTAGGTGACTTTAATTTCCTGGGGATGTTATTCCACATACTAAAGAGGAGAACAAATAGAAAAATTTCTTAATGAAACAGATTTTGTACAATTAAATACAGGAGAAAAAACTCGGTTTGAACTCTGTTACCGGCAATCATTCTGCTATTGATCTGACTATATGTGAAAGTTTCCTAGCTTCTAGTATAAACTCAGAAGCATTAACCCATACCTACGATAGTGATAATAATTTCACAAGAACAATGATAAATTTTTCAGAAACATGGAAAACTAAAGATGCAAATTGGATAGCTTACCAATAACATATTGAAGACTATCTACCTAATTTTGGAACAATAGGAGATAATATTAATGTTGTTACAGACAAATTTACCTCAATGTTAACAGAGGTAGCCACAAATATTATAGGCAAAACAGCAAAATCAAAACGTAAACATTCAGTACCGTGGTGGAACAAACAATGTGAAGAGGCACTTAAACAAAGTAAGCATGCATTTAATGTATTAAAAAAACATCATACACCGGAAAACATAACAGCTTTTAAAAAATATAGAGCCTACGCAAGGTACGTAATTAAGAAAAGTAAACGTGAATCATGGCAAAATTATGTTTCCACAATAACCGAAAATACTCCTGCATCAGAGATCTGGAATAAAATCCGTAGGATTAAAGGCATTTTATATAGCAACAAAATTAACTCTCTTGACATTGAGGTAAACTTGATTACAAAACAACAGTAAAATAGCCAACGCTTTAGCGAACTCATTTCAGACATATTCAAGTGATTCCGTACATGACCCATTATTTGTCGCAAAAACAAAAAGAAAATAGAAAAAGAGGTCAAAATTACAGATTCCATCAGTCCGCTAAATGTTGCAATAAGTATGCAAGAACTAAACGAAGCACTGTAAGAACTTAAAAACTCTAGCCCTGGACCAGATGAAATTCCAAATTGTTTTTTAATTAATCTTCCTTTAGCTGCTAAACATCTACTCTTAGATATATTCAATTTTGCATTTTCGACTAAACAATTTCCTAAATCCTGGAGTAAGCTACAATAATTTCTCTTTTGAAACCTAACAAAAACAAGTCAAACCCGGAATCTTATAGACCAATATCCTTAACATCTCTTCCTTATGTAAATTACTAGAAAAATATCAATTAGTTGAATTGGTTGAATAGCATCACTATGAAATTTATAATAACGAAGTTTTCTAAGCAGAATACTATGTGTGACACAATCGAAAGCCTTAGTAAGATTTAAAAACGATGCAAGAGTATCAAGATATTTTTCAAACCCTTCCAAAATATTGCAAGTGAAATGATCAATAGCTAATGTTGATGTTTTATTTTTCGAAATCCGTACTGGTTTATGGCAAACAGTTTATTAGATTCAAAATTTAGGTTAATTTGATTTTTTTAAAATTCCTTCATAATTTTTTTATAAGATGGGCAACAAAGAAATGGGTCGATAATTGTTATAATCATCAATAGAGCCTTTATTCTCAAACAGAGGTACTACCTTTTGCAGTTTTGAAAACTTGAGGATAAGTATAACAAGATATTGATTGATTTATTAAAGTTGTTAGAGGTTGAACAATTATATTTTTAATTGTTTTAAGTTGTCCGTTTTAATCTGTCTTTTAATTTCAAATTCGTTATTAATACAAGGACATCTGTTAGGCCAGCTTTTATTTCAGTATTCGAGTGTTTTATGTCCCTTAATTATATATGATCTATTCTAGATCTGTGCGTGTCGGCAAATTATAAACACATAAATTATTTAATAGCCTATTTATTATGCTTAAACGTTCAATTAATGTTTTTGACTTTCAAATCGTAAGGTATATTGAATAATATTTCAAGGATGTCTCGCATACAACAAACAAAAATATGTAACAGGTATTTTGGCTAGTATAGCAATTGCTATAATCTTTTCCATCCGGTTGATTCTGTCAAATGATAGGGGAACAGTAACATTTTATCAAAGGCACAGCGATATTAATTATTAGTGAATGTGTGATAGTGCTCTACTTTGTATGGTTACGTATATCGAAACAATTTATCAAAATATTTAAATATAATTGATTTCTAATTTGAAAAATCCAGATTCCTAATTGGTTCATTTGTAAAGTCCAAAAAACTTAATTGAAATATTAATAATTAGATATCCCTTTCTACATTCCCGATAACAAAAACAGGAAATAAACATATTGCTGTTGCGCGTGAAAAGGGGACAAGTCATAAAATGTGAAAACGAGAAAAACACTATTTAAAATTTTACAAAAAAATGATGTTTTTTACAGATGTTTTGAATGATAATCTATTTGAAATTTGTTTTTACATGTACTTTTCCAACAAGGCTTAACATTTTTTTGCTGAGTATTTAAGAAAAAAATATGTTTAAAACGATATTTGTTTGACTTACCTCGTTTTTCACAAATACTCAAATGACTTACCCCCTTTGTAAGTGAACATAATAATGATTACACAGGATAATAGAAAATTTGATTAAGTTAATACAAGCTTACTTGTATTTATGCACTAAAAACATTAAACATAAATTACTTATGCATACAAATCTAGCTAAAAGATACTTCAAACTTTTAATCGTCCTCAGAAGTTGATGAATCCGGGAGCACATCAGCTAAGTCTTTATCTGTGGGTAGATTTTTCTAAAAATCCCACAGTGATTCTGATATACAGGGCAGTAACTTCATCTGGTGCTTTTTTCTTTTCTATCGTTATCGACACAGGCTTATTATATGCGTTCTTGGGAAATAAATTTATATCTGCTTTCCCCTATTTATTAAATCTACGGTCTTAAAAGGTTCTTATTTGTCAAAGGACAACTTGTATTAAAACTGGTTAGATTTTTTATACCGTAACCAACGAAATTGTCTTCAGTTTATTTTGTTATTTTGAGTATCAGTTTTGCGGTTAACTAATACAGAATTAAATAAGCCACCAAAATTAAGAAACGCAGAGCGCTTCCTCCCGCTTCCTCCGAATTGACGTTTCCTCCCTACTTGCCGAATTAGTTGAGTCTAATCATGTGGATGTGCTATTTGACTACTAAATTTTTTCTTCTTTTTTTCTATTAAACTATGATCCGTATTGCACTCCATATGTGTATGACGTATTCAATAATTAAAAACTTGTGTTCAATAATTTTTTAAATTTGCAGAGCATTGTAAAGCAGTTAAACAAGCTGCTGTTATGAACCTGTTCTTATTCTGGCCAGGACAGCACTCTGAATACATTATTACGTGTTCAACTTTAGGATCTAAATCTTTTGTTAGGTATTGATATAGGCAGGAACTAATTTCATTTCCGCCCCGTTTTGCTAAGGATTCATGCCATAAATAGTGGGCTTGTGAGTTATCACATTCGTGAACGACTCACGAGTCGTAAAACGACTCACCACTTTGGAGGTCTGGTGTTGACAGGCATTGCTGGAGATCAAAAATAATGGTTTTCATTTTAGCATTATCCTTAGAAATTTATCATCTTATTTGTTTTTATATCCTTGATCAGCTTGTAAGTGGTGTTCCAAAACGCGTATTTGCGTTTTGGAAGGAAACGTATCTGATAGTGTTATTTTTGATTTGATGGCCCCTTTGCTTGATTCTGGAAGGTATTTGACAATTGATAATTGGTATACCAGTGTCAATTTGGTAGTCGGACTGCTCATGAGAAATACTCATCTTACGGGAACATTGCGGTCTAACCGAAAGGGAAATCCTTCTGCAGTGGTGGGTTCTAGACTGAATAAAGGCGAGATCAAAGCTCAGCAGTCAAACCATGGAGTAACCGTTTGTAAATGGAAAGATAAGAGGGATGTGTTAGCGCTCAGCACATGTCACACAGATTCAATGGTTGAAGTCACGCGACGACACGGAGCTGCAATCATGAAACCGGAAATCGTGGTAAGTTACAATAAATCAAAAGCGTTTATTGATCTCTCTGACCAGATAAATGCCTTCTCTCCATATTTGAGGAGAATTCTCAAATGGTACCGCCGTCTCATTCTGGATTGCATACTAGGCACAACCATGGTAAATGCATTTGTTACGTACAATGCAAACAATCCAAATAATCAGCTTAGTGTACGGACTTTAGGCATAAGGTTGCTGAAGAACTCTATTCCACTGAAGAAGCACCCTTGGCACCAGCCCCACCACCTGTCAGAGAACACAGATTGCAAGCTGTTGAGGGAGTTTATCAGAAAGTAAAGAGGATGTGTGTGTACTGGTTGCTATAAACGTCTTAAGCGTGAACAAGATCGTAAATATGCTGCAACTCACACCAAAAAAGTCATCACCAAATGTCCATCTTGTGACAAATTCTTCTGCCTTTCTTGTTTCAATGAAAAACATCCTTAAATTAAATGACATACATAAGTTTTATTATAAGCATTGTATTGCTAGTTTTGTTGGTTCGATTTTCATAGTTTGTTTTTGTAATTTGTATGATTCTTTATTTTGTCCATAATAAAAAAACAATTAACTGTATTATCTTGACTAAATTATTCATATTTTCCTTCCAAAATTCTGTAGATCATTGTATGCTTAATACAATGCTATCAGAAAACCAAGTTGATCAAGGTGTAGCCTGGTACCACGGCAACATTTTCTCCAAAAGAAATACATTGAAACGTGATCCCAATAGGAGCCACACGTACAGAATTACAACAGTGTCGTATGGCTCCCATGGGGATCACATGTACCCAAGTTCAAATAGCAGTGTGATCCCTATAGGGGTTACATGCACCGGACTATAGGATACTGTGATCCCCATAGGGGTCACGTGGCGCCCAATACGTTAAACAATTCTCCGGGTATGTCCCCTGGTCCGGGTGCTTTGTTCCTCTTCAGCTGTTTAATTTCCTCTGTTGTCAATCTTATCGGCAAGCCGACTATTGAAATTCTATCTTGGTTTTGATTTCTATGTTCTTGAAATTCGACTCTTTTCTTTACCAAAAGTTCTTTGAAATACTCTTCCCAGTCTTCAGGTTTTATGCTCTGTATTACTTCTTTATTATCTTCTTTTCTCAATTTTTTTATCAGTTACAGTACCAGTAACAGCGATTTTGTTGTTTATTTTGCAATAACTTTTCTGTTAATCATCCGATTTTAATTTAGCATATCTCATTTGGTTTATATTTTTTTTCTAAAAAAGTTGTCTATTAACATCAAATCTCTAAATAGACAAGTTTTTAAGTTATGAGCTAAATAATGGGTTTGAAGTTTTGATTGTTTATTTAAAAATATTTTTATTTAAAAAATTGATGAATTCCGTAGATGAGAACCTTTTTGTAATATCTCATACTACACATTTCAACGAACCATTCTATATATGGCGTTCATAGATTTCGAAAAGGCTTTCGACAGTGTCGAACATTGGGCAGTGAAAAGTTCTTTGATTAACAGCCGAATTGACCACAGATATACGGAACTAATAACCAATAAGGAAGCCAAAACAACAAATAAAGTATATGAAGGAACAAAATCATTACAAATAAGTAGAGGCGTGAGACAGGGTGATACAATATCACCGAAATTTTTCAATCAGGCTCTTGAAGATACTTTTAAAAGATTAGAATGGGAAAAAAAAGGTATAAAAATTTGTGGACAACGCTTGAACCATCTAAGGTACGCTGATGACATTGTATTGATAACCGATAAAAAAGAAGAATCATGTGAAATGATGAAAGAACTGGACGTAGAAGCTGGAAAGATAGGCCTTAATATGAATTACAGCAAGACCTAAACTATAACAAATACAGATGAAGACATCACAATGAGAATCGGACAAGATGAAATAGAACAAGTTAAGGATTATATATATATCTTGGTCAAACTATAAAACTTAACAAAGAGAACCAAACAGCAGAGATCAAGAGACGAGTTAGACTGGCATGGGCGGCATTTGGCAAACTAAGCTACATTCTTAAAAACAAAAGATATCCACAGCATCTTAAGACCAAAGTATATAATCAATGCGTACTCCCTGTTCTTACTTATGGTTCCCAAACGTGGACATTTACAAAAGCAAACATGGACAAAATCATAAAAACCCAAAGAGCAATGGAAAGACAAATGTTGCACATAAGACTAATGGATAAGAAGAGAAACGAGTGGATAAGAGAGAAACAAAAGTGAGGGATGTTAGGCAAGAAGTTGCAAAATTGAAATGGAGATTTGCCGGACACAATATAAGACAAAAAGAAGACCGATGGAACAAAATTCTTATAAGTTGGAGACCGTGGGAATATAAACGAAGCAGAGGAAGGCCCCAAATGAGATGGGCAGATGATATCAAGAAGCACGTGGGCTCTAGATGGATGACTGTAGCGACAGACAGAGAAGAATGGAAAAGGATTGGGGAGGCCTATGTTCAAAGATGGACCGAAGAAGGCTAATTAGATAGATAGATAGACACATTTCAACTGTTAAACCAGTCTATACTATATTTATTTTTTCTAACTTAGACATGAGACAAAAATTAACCAAAAACAAGCGACCAAAGAAAACGGTCATTCGGAAAGTATGGAGTTGGATCTCGTATTATTGAAAATATATTTAGTATGAACACACCAAAACGAAAATTAGCCAACACTTCATCGACATATGCATCAATCTGCATATTTTAAAATAAAAACAATAGCATCAGAACAATTGAGACGTCATGGAAAATACTGGCAAACTATATACTAACTAGTCATGACGAACTAAAAGAATATGACTAGGCATCAGTAAAAATTAACAACCAAAAAAAGTTGTCTTTCCAAGGTAACGTTAGATTTGTTATTCAGAATCCTCTCGAAATAAATAAAAAATATATACGATTTGAATAATAAAGAACTGATAATTGATTATGTCCATATATTAATTTTTAATTAGATTTAGATTAACACCTTAGCGAATTTTGAACGTTTCTACATCAGCGTGATAACATTACTACAATTTTAAATACAATGCCTATTGCAAATTTTAAAGTCTTAATAAGAGCTAAAAATAATTTAGTGATACGCGATATTAAAGATTATTTCCATATAATAAAAGGAAATGAAAATAAAAAGCGGGTACAAAATTCAAGTGGAATAATCTTTAGAACATTTAAGCATTGTTGACTTTATGTTAACACTAAGGAGATCTACTTCCAGATTCATTATTCTTGTACTTACAGATACGCTATCTTAATTAATTTTGTGTTTATTAAAATATAGAATTATATCATCAAACCAGATGTGGCGTAATCAAAGAAGATATTAAATTTGTCTTGTCACTGTCATTTGAAAAAATTATGTACATGCTGGAGGCTGATTTATGAACATTGTAAATGTAAATTCTGTACCATCTGTGAATAAGTCGATAAATCAAAAATATAAACTTTTCAGTATGACCATTTTTATACATTTTAACAGTTTTAAAGAATAAAAAATTTAAGATCAATTTCGTATTCGTAGAAATTGGTAGGTAATCATGCAACAAATGACGTACATAATTATGAGCTGTGAATATATCACTTACGCTTAAAAAAATCCAACTTACCCACTTATTTACGCCAAATTTCTGTGTTCTTATTGAGTTACCGACTTATTGTACTTAAATTCCAGGACAAAAATGAAACATTTTTTTATACTTTATTTCTTTATAATACATAACATCAACTTTATTTGGAAAAGGAAACTAAACAACTACTGATTATCTGCATCAAACCCTTCCAAATCGGGATCCAAGTCTTGCATATCTGTAGCGGGAAAATTTCGGTAAAAATTATAAAAAACTTCATCATTGAGCGGCAAAAGATCAAGTAGGTCTATATTTTTATCCTTACTTACTGGCAGAAGCTTGTCTGTGATTTGGAGCAATGTGCTTGGTACAACGTGTTTTCCTCTTCTTCGGAAATTCACAGATTTAAAAGGATTGCATAAATCATGGACACTAGTAGTTAAAAAAAACCATCAGAAAATGTTTCGGTCATGCAGGGTGGACAGAGACTGAGGTAGAAAACGAAGAAGATGAATATCCTGTAGTAGAGTGGTTGAGATTACAACAGCAAGATCAAGAACTAACCCAACTGAACAATTATGACGAGTTTGCTGAATTCATTGCCATTGATGATGATGGCGGATAGTGAAATTATCGCGGAAGTAATAAAATCTGCCGGCGGAGCGCGTTACGTCAATGACGAAAGTGATGAAGGTGGAGAAGACAATTGCGGTAAATCTACGCAAGAAGGTCCTAATAGAAAAGATGTGAGAAGTGCTTTAACGTTGCAAGAAACTTTATGCAAAGATAAAACGCAAATGAAGAAGCATACAACCGTTTCACATCTTTAGAAAATATGGTAGAATGATACTGGACAATTTAAAGCAGTCAAAAATGACAGACTTCTTCCAATTGAAGAAGCAATAGTTTATGTTATCCTTGAAAATATGCTTTATACATTATGTAGTTGGAAAAACATATATCATTGACAATAAGAGTAAACAACTTTTTTTGTTTTAATGTATTTCATTGACAATAAAAGTGAACAACTTTTTTTTTCAAAAAGCCTTTCAAAAACTTCAAACAATATTTGGCATCTTATATTGCTCCGAATGGCTTCACTATAGGAAGTTAATGTTTTATAAAACTACATATTATTATTTTTGTCTGATATAACGAGATCAACTATAATGAGGTAATTAGTCTGCCATTTCAGTTCTTGTTACAGGGGGAGTTTACTGTATATGTATTAAAGAAGAAAATAAGTAACGGATTATTGAGATCCATTCAGTCAAATTATCTGCACCATATAACATACAAATTAGCTCTTGGGACATGATTTCACTACTGGTGATTCAGTCACAGTGATTTATAAATCACCAATAACGACAGTTCCTTGCTAACTTCGATAACCGTGATCAATGACCAGATATATCAGATATCAATTCACCGTCAATGTCTCATAAAACGTGTTTGTATAATAAATATTATGATATTCTCAGTGAACATGATTTGGGGAACAGTGACTAACATCTGGGGATTTACCAATGATGAATATTAGGAACTGAAATATCAGATATTTTATGTTATTATCTACTGATATTTGTCTTTTTAAAATAATAAATTTAAAATAATGTCATACACCTATTGAGTATATTTTTTCTTTCACAAAACATTTTTAAAACTTTATCAAAAAATTTAAGTGAAATTCTAGAGTAATTTTAAGTTTTATTTAAAGAGAAAGTGTTGTCAAGAAAGTTTTATAGTGTTTTAAATGGATTACTTTATTGTTAGTATTGTAAATGTATTATTATAAGTCTAACCATCTAGTTGCGTTCAGTTAAACATATTCATTATCAGCAATATGTTTTTATAGTGCCACCTTACACAGAGTGATAGCGATTGTGTTGTTTAGTTTACAATTACTATGACTACCTGTTACTGTACATAAAAGTACAGTGATCACAGCATGATTTAAAAATCGCCATGTTCACCATCACTAAATTTCAACTGTCAAACCCATTTATACAGTTGTGATGAAATTAATAACTTGATTGGTATAGTAGGTCAGTGAACATGCTAAGCTTTTCTCTAGTTTTTGTGATATAAATAATTATGAATATGAACAGATACATGGATAATAAACTACAGGAAATCATCAATAAACACTAATAAAAACAAGGTTCAGTTTTCCATAACTTCTCTACAAATATTTTAAATATTGAGGCATATAACCTTCTAAAAGTTGTGAAAAAACATGAACACTCCAAAATACACAAAAGATACTTTATTTTTCAAGGGTATCATATATTTTAATAGGAATATAGGAAAACTCTTTGTTGGCATTATTTGACATTACACAGTTCAAATCTCACTACCTTCACAAGTTCAACGCTTGCCATATACTGAAATTACATCATGTTTTTGGCTCAACACATTTAAAACTCTCAAAGTGAAGCCAAATATTCTTTCGTAAAATATGTAGATTTAAAAAACAGTGAGGTACTTTAACCTTTGTATTATTATTGTGGTATTAAGTGGTTGATTATCACCTGTTTTAATATTGTATTATCATTGATCTAAATCATACCATGTTCTTGAATATATGCAGATGTTTAGGATAACATACCAATGTTTAAATATTATATAAACAGATATCATAAAACATATATAATAAAAGAAACTGTTTTAACTTGTTTCTTTTACTAAATAAGAACAAATATAAGTGATTGTTAAGAAATATACTAAGTATGAATAAAAGGTGATAAAAAACCAAATTATAGATGAATTATTATCAAGACCAGGAATAAATATGATAACATTTTCAAAAATAAATAGTTTATATTAAAAAATTAGGGAAAACATTTATAGCAATCAAATGAGGAATGTGAATGCTTAAAATATGTGGAAAAAATTTAAGTTACATCAAATTAAAATAATTTTCAGTTAAACTAAAAGATGTATATGACAGTCAAACATTTGTAAATTGTCTAAAAATTAGGCATATAAAAGTCTGAATTTGTTGAAAGCGTAAACAGATGCCTATGAAAAATTACACATTTCACTAAAAATAGAGAAAAATGCCAAATACTGGATAGTGTTAGCAAAGAATATAGATGCTTTCATAATCTATAATAATAATAACACTATAAGCGTCTATATTCTTTGGTTTTAGGTATGCCAACACCAAAAAAATTATGAATATAGGTAGGAATACTTCTTGAGTTTGTCCTTTAAAACAACTTGGTAGAATTAAATTAATTTTGAATACTTTCTAACTGGTATAGGATGGTATTGGAGACTACATACATCTATGTTCACTAACAATCAATTCTGTAGTATTTCAGATCACTTTTCTTTTAAATTTTGGTTAAAATGCTGGCTGAAAAAATTAGTAGTTTTCCATACCAAATAAATGACCAAAGTTTTATGAATAATGACTAGATGTTATTAAGTAATATTTTTAGTTGTAGTAAAATATTAATTTGCTAACATATAAAATGAGTTTCTTACCTTGAGTTTTAACTTCAGCCTTACTGGCAACATTGTTCATGCTTCTGGATATCACAGGACATTGGTTACCATACATTTTGACCAAAAGAGAAGCATAATTCTTCAAATAAGCTTGGCTTAATTTTGAAAGGAATGGACAAGACATCTTTCAATATTTCTGAAAATAAATCAAAACTTATGTAACCTCACTTTTGGGACTTGTTTTACTAAACACTTACATGTAATGTATTTGAAAGTGAAATTTAATTTAAATTATTTGACGTCAGTACTCAGTAGGTCAAATCCTCTCCACTACCGCGCGCTGTGTTTCCCTTTCTTTGAATAAATACCTTGTGTATTTCCACCACTTTTTCAATTGGATAATTTGTAGATCTGATTAAAGGTCAAGAAGATATAGTTGTGTCATGCTCAGAGAGATGGCACCAGCCAGTTTAAATAACTTGCGCCTGCGGCTAATATATTGATAAATAGAAAATGTGTATATGTTTTTTTATTGTAGTATTACTTGAACACATTGAGAGGGCCTATTTAAGAATAATAATGTAAAACCACTTACACATTCAGTAAAGATGAAGGCTTAGAGTCTCTAAAAAAAGAAAACTCAGACATTTTTTATAGAATTATTGTAGGCTACAGAAACCTAGACTATCTTAAAAGCGGTAATTCACTGACAAAAGTATTTCGCTATTAAAATAATTATATATTGTATAAGAAATAAGAAATTTACACATACCATTGGGCTGTAAAATGGAAAACAGAAGTATAAGGTCTAAACGACGTGACAAAGGAAATTTGCTGGAAAATTATTGTAAAAGTACATTATATTAATATGATTAATTACAGAAAGAAATGAACACTGATCACTTTAATACAGGTTAGAGAAAAATGTAATGATATTAACGATAATCATATCTAAAAAGTATTTGCGGTTTATTTCATTCTATCACGTCTAAATGAAAATTCATTAATTAATGGTTATAAGCATCATAGCATTCCTATGTAAAATTCAGGTCGAAATAATTGTTAATAACCCCACGATGTATGCAACTAATATCACACAACTACCTTTTATAATTACATTAAAAGAACAGATTTTAAAATATGTTTATGATTATACTTTGTGATGATGTTTTAAATAACAATTTACACATTATATTACACAATATTACACAAATTAATTCCTTTTTTTTTAATGTAAATATTAGTTTACAGAAGTATACAGGTAGAAAAATCTTGTGTAAACATAGCTTTAGATAGAAATGTGGAAAATTTAAAATTAAAGGCTTTTAAAATAAACGTTGAATTAGAACTAAAGGCAAATAGAAAATCAGTTGTTGTTTCAGATATATCACATTTTTATATTATTCTAAAAAAATAAATACGCATAAAATTTTTTGAAATTCTATGAACAATCAACAAAAACAGAATCTGTTGGGTCGATCAGGATTGACGGGAATTTTACCGTACCGCTGCCAGATTTACTAATTTATCTGTGGACCTACCCACTCTTAAAGTAATATTACCAGTTAAGATTAATTTGATCTTTTAACTACTGTATTTTGAACTGTAACTTAAGTATATGGGATGATATTCTTTATTAGAATAAAAAGCAAGGTTTTATTTTGGTTTTTTTGAATCTGGAAATAATCTACCGATTTATGTAGAATTTTATTACCGATTAGAAGTCAGTGAATTGTGGCAGCACTGTAGCCATGTACTATGTACTCTGAGTGGGAGTGAAGTCAAGCGAAAGCAAAAATTAATGTATGTCTCTCTCATAGCCAATTTGTAGTAAAAATAATAGATTAGTGTCTTCAAATGACTGCGATATAAATTCACGGTAATTATTAGGAATGTGACAGTACTTACTCCTTTTATCGTAAAAGTGAAAAAGAGGAGAGTGTCTGTGGCGGCTATCTGGTGACGTTTCTCTCTGTACCTGTGCCAGTGCCTCGACCCTCGACCTTGCAAGGCCTAAATTGAAAACATGATAGGTTCGTTAATTTATTTTTTATTCAGTTACTATCTATTTAATTAATGCATGTATCTAAAGACACCTTGTAACCTGCGATTTGTATATAGCATATGTTGAGGAATCTTCAAAATGAATGCCTGTAGTGTTTTACAAGAATGTAAACAATTTTAAGCCCCGCCCCATTATATGACAGACTAAGAAATAACTAATATTTTCACAAATATCTAGCCTGGATATAACAAATCAACAATTTTAAACAAAAATAATAGCATATTATTGATTCCTGACCATCACTCTTAAGATGCATGTAGCTAATGTCATTTGTGGTATGTACTACATCACGTTTAAAACCTTTTCTAACTGGTGGCTGAAAGTGTAGCCACTAGCTGTAAGTAGACTGGTTAGTGGTTAAGGTGGTTGAAGATATGACCACTTGACCACTGTTGAATTAGGATCTGTTTGGTGTCAGTGTCATATGTGAACAATTGCTGTTTCACTAAATTTTTTACAAAATGGTTTAATTCATAAAATAAAAAGTACTAATTATATTACATTAAACTAGCAAAACCTGCTATGATAAATTAAACAGCCAAAAATATACTAAAAGGATGAAATTCTTATATTCTAATCTTGAATACTTCTGTTTTCCTACTACAGTAAGTGCATTTTTTATATTTGTGTGACAGATAAAGTAGTTCATCATAATTTGCTCTCCTGTAGGTTGCCTTGGTTACTACTTGCTAAATTTGGTTTATATTGCTTGTATATTTTTTAAAAGGTATCAAATGAGTGTTCAAACTATCTGGAAAAGAAATGTCTTGAAATATTTTGTGATTTCATGTAATATATGGATCTGTAGTGGAGAAGCTTCACAGTTTTATATTAGGTATATTATTTAGTGAATATATTGCTACTTTCCTTATTAATTTTACAAGAAACTTCAGAAATTGGTTGTTCAGACATTGAAAATTTATCTGGTTCGCTGTCATTTACACTCAAGTAATATCTCCTTATATTTTGTAACAAATGATAGTTTTTATCGGAGACTGTAGAGATATCACTCTCTTCTAAAAGTCTTTGTAGTATTAGTTTTGCTACATATATCAAAATTACTATGGGGTACCTATATATGGTAAAGGTAGTTCTGCTATTTTCAATGTCATTATTTGCTATATCAGAACAGATTCTTCAAAGATTTACTTCTGCTAAATCACCAAGTCTAAGATGATTTGCCTTGTATAACTTGTTTTATTACTTTTTTCAATTTTCAGTATAAGTATATCTATTGATGTGATAAATCTGCCAAAAAGTATCATGTATTTTTTTATTCTGTTTTACAAAGTCTTAATATAACTAAGAAAACTATAAAAATATGTAGTAATCTTTGTTTAATTTTAGTCATGCACAAATCATTGATAAGATAGTAAACACACATTATCTTGCCAATGTAAATATTATTTCATTGTCACTCCCATAGAAAGTATGGCTGAATTAAGATATATTGATGATAACCAGTCATTTCTCCTAAACTAAACTGATACCTATAGACAAACATGAAGTTTAGTTTAAAAATTAGGTATCCATTGTAAAGGGTACCAAGTTATCCTTTTCACTGCAGCTAGTTATAAAAGTAGTATGGTTTTTGGTACAGTTGTTTCATGCCTGTGCTGATCAACACAGTTGCAGCAGTCAGTTGATGAAGTACTATGGCATATAAATACGGTTACCAGCTGTAGTCTGTTTGAACTCCCGCAGTGAAGCATAAAACTTTTAAATGTATTGTACATTTTAATATAACATGCTTAACTCTTTTCTATAGGCAACATACAATACGTAATCAGTAATTGATTCATACGGTTTCCGCAGTGAACGCCAAAAAAGTTACGCATATTTAGCTGGTTCCCGTTTTACGGGCACGAAAATATTTTACATGTATATCCGGTTCCCGCAGTGAAAAGGTTAAGATAGGCAAAAAGCCCTCACTCCCAGAATTCAATGTTTTTCATTATTTTTGGTTCTGTGTGATTAAACAGTAAGACTCAGCTTAATTTTTGCACTCCACCCGTTTCCCAAAAATGTCATTTTTTTCAATTTTAATTTTTTTTTAATGATAATAAATAAAAATAAAATACAATAAAAATTTCAAAAAAATCACAAGCATTTGGGGCTTTAACAAAACTTGTCTCTTTTTTATAAATCTGTAAATGAAGTGTACATAACCTAAAAATGCATTTTTTTTTTTTTTTCGAAAAAAAAAAACGACTTCGAAAAAAAATCTCTGATTTTTTCCAGATTTTTCCATAAGGTGCGATACCTTCAAAAACATGAAAAGGTTTTTGGGGATTTTCCCTATTGTATAGACTTTAATAGACCAACTCAAGGTTGTATATAATTTGTTACTAGTATTGTGAAAACCATCAAAATAACCATTATAATCTAAGATGGGTGGGCAACTGATGATGATATGTAATTCAAAGTAACTGAGTTCTGTATGTTTTGCCCAATTTTTATTGTAAAAGTAGATAAAACATTTTTAAACCACAGAAATACCATGTTTTCCCAGTGTTTTTAATGGGTTTTGCGAGTTTTTGCCAGTTTAATCACAGCTTTTGAGACTGATTCAACCTGAATGAAAGCATCTCCAGTACATATTCAAAAATATGTGAAAAATAATATTTTCAGCCTCAGAGAAGCAAATATACCCATCATTGTTTTGTGTGAAAAACAAGATTGTCAAGGGTTCTTCAGGGGATTTTACTAATCTCCTACTTTTTTTACCTTTCTATTATAAATCATTAAACAGCATGTTTACAAAATTTTTATAATAGAATATGAGACAATGTATTTCCCATATTTAGAGAAGCTTAAGCTTTTCAAGTTTTTCTAGTGTGGAAATTTTTCTCCTCTTTTTTGCTGTTATGCACCATTAAATGGCACATTTTAAAGTATGTTCTTCAAAAAGATGAGATTATGTATTTTCCAGCCATATAGAAATATATGCAACCTCACTTTATGTGAAAAAACCAGTTTATTAATGTTTTCTGAAGTTTTTACAGGATTTTTCTGTCTTTTATCACCTATAAACACTATTACGCCTCACATTTCTAAAATGATGCAAGAAAATATATTTTCCAGCCTTAGATAAATATATAAAAACTTAACTGTTACATAATGTAATGTTACATAGAATCTAAAAATGAAAATAATTGAATTCTGGGAGTAAGGGAATTTTGCCTATTTTAACTAATGATATGAAAAGTCGATTTTCTTAAAAATTGTTAATAACTTTTCTAAAAATGCTCAAAAAACTTTAATTACTTGTGATAATAGGGACAATATCACATGTATTTAGCTATAAAAATTTCAACAAGTTTCGCTGATTAGTTATTGTAAAATTGAAATTGTTTCTTCCAGAAGTTTTTATCTACACTGTTATTATGTGTAAACTATTAAGTCTACAAGAATTTTAAAAGCACCAAATTCAAGAAAATGATTTAACGGTAATCCGACGGTAGCGGAGTAATCGTCGGATTCACTCCCCGCCTCTCGACGCGTTAGTGTTCTGAGCTGTTGGACGTGAATCCCCGTCCTGGCATTTGGTTTTCACCTCTGGCTGCGTTGAGTAGTTGCGTTACTGTGACCAAATGCCCATCTTGGTAGTTAGTATTCGCCTCTGGTTGCGTTGAGTAACTGAGTTACCGTTGCTAACTACCCATCTTCCTGTCTTTTGTTTTCTTTTTCTTTGTTCTCCTGAAGAAGCTACATACAATTGTAGCGAAACGTCGAGATGACCCACTTTTGGGTCACTCACAAATGACACGGTCCAAACCCGGAAGACGAATAAACTATAAAACTCTCTGAAAGTTTACTTCTACTAATTAGAGTTCCTATTCTGGATTTTTCTTCAAAATAGTTTATGTTTTGTTTCATAATGCCGTTTAACATTCGAACTTTTAATTATTGGAAGTCGAAAGAAAATGCAAAAAAGTATTTTTGAAGTGTGTATATTTTTGGCAATTCCTAGCTGAGCGCTTTCGGCTTTACAAAGCCATCATCAGAGCTAAGAATTTCAACACCAACAAAATCATAATTTTGAAATTTAAGGAAATGAGATTTCTCCTTTGTAGTGGTATTTAAAAAATTGACCATAGCTCTGATGATGGCTTTGTAAAGCCGAAAGCGGTCAGCTAGGAATTGCCTAAAATATACACACTTCAAAAATACTTTTTTGCATTTTCTTTCGACTTGTCATAAGTGTGTACAAAAAAATATCAGTCTTTTGATTGACTTTTAATTATTGCCACAGTCTGATGACAAATCAAACAAACAGGTACTGCCCCAACTCGGTTTGGGAAATTGACAAACTGTCAATTAAAGCTGTCCATTCAGGTTGAAACTGCATGTTTTCTGATTCAATTTTTCTTTTCTTCTTATCCATATTGATATGAACGTAAAATATAAACAACGCTAGAACTATATAGAAAACAACATTTGAAAGTATTAACGAGAAACACGATAAAAGAATAAAAACGTAAACAACACTCAGAATGACGACTGATCGAAGACTGCGATGCGATGCGACAAGCAAAACTGAGACTGAGACCGACTGAGACTAGGGACGCATCGATATTCATCGATTGTTGATCAACATCGTGCTCCTTGGCTCAATGGTCGATGTTTTGCCATCGATATTTAGGTATCGATTCTAAATCGATGTTAAATGAAAATATCCAACATTTTCCATAGGAAGCTATTTTTTTGCTGGAATCCCTTCAGGATGGGCCCAATATGAGAAATTATCAATTGTTGTCAGATTTTGTTAAATAAAAAATATAGCACAGGGTTTGCGACTGGCGCATATCGTGATTATCGATACTGGACACATCCTGAAGGGATTCCAGCAAAAAAATAGCTTCCTATGGAAAATGTCCAATCCAAAACAGATCTTGTCTAGACTAAATCTTTAGTTTTATTAAATACAATAGAATTATTATAAAATTCCACATAATGGTTACTATGTCAGAAATATGCAAATTGAGATAATGATATTATAAAATATAAAATATTACCTGAAAATTTGGAAAAAACATTTTCGTTTTATTATAGACTGGTTACTAGGTACGTCATAAATAGGCAAATTAAAATAATTTTAGTGTTCAGGCAGTTTTACTTATAGTTTGCAAAAAGATTATTTTTAGGTAGGTATTTCCTGAAATTTTGAAAAACCCTTTAGTCGAAACATATTGCTTAGGCTACTATAGGTTTCTATAGAGTATTTTTATATAGTATTAGTACTGTGCATTTTAAAAATGTAAAGATATACACTATAATTTTATTACTATATTTTGAATTTAACGACGGCCCGCAAAAAACAAGCTCACGATCCGGATGCGGACCGCGGTCCGCCATTTGGTGACCCCGGGTCTAAGGTATACAGCCAGCTACAGGAATTTAGTTTCCTTGTAGATTTTTGAAAAATTATTTTCATGAATTTCTTCTATTATATTTAGGATAAATTTTGTATTGATCATATCATTTTGTTGAGTTTATGCTGAGTGTACATTTTTCCAGACTACATTTTCTAATATATTTTTATTGTTTAGGAACCACACCGATGGACATTAGACAGCAAAACATAGCTAACCTACGTTGTCTTCGATAGGACAATTGTCCAACCTTCTAGACAGTAAGTGCCCCTTTATGTGCTTTTGCCTTTATATGTCATGGGTAATCTAGAATATTTTATGTAATTTACATGAATTTCAAATTCGATAATCTAATCTTTTGTTTATTTGCTTGTTATTCAAAATATATACATAAAATAGATTAGATTTGTCTCATATTTGATATATATGCCAGTACTTTTTTAATTCACTTAGGCTAAAATGTCCTTCTATTCTTTGCACAAGGTAAAAATGAATTTACAGTTATTGCAGGTTTGCTGTTTCATATATTTTCTCTAAATTACTTTCAACGACTAATAAAAGGAAAATCTACTTCTATAACTTCTTATTTGACATTTGAAATATATAGTATGAGATAATACAACAATATTTTCATCTAGGGATTCATACATTTTTTAGTGGAACTATTTTTAAATAAAGAATCAAAACATAAGTGGCTCGAAAATCCGTTGTGGTCTAGCGACAAAGAAGTCGCTACTCCTGTCGATGGTCATGGTTGGGTAGTTAACCCAACACCAAACCCCCTTTTCGGAGGGCCATTTCACCTGCTCTCGCCAGTTCCCGGCCCAACTTTCCGCCCGGAATGGATACCGGATCTCGAGTTGGGTTGCTCGGTTTACAGGAGACACCAGCGTGAAGGTGAGAGTCGGATTTGAGTAGAAGAAGCTAATTGGAGTAAACTGAAATCAACTCCATGTTTTCGCATTCTATCCCTTTATCCCCTATAGAATATCCCTTAAAGAATCAAAACGTCAAACTCATTATTTTGCTTAGAACTTAAAAACTTGTTTATTTAGAGATTTGACATCTACAGATAACTTTTTCAGGAAAAGAAGATACGCAAAAATGAGATAGGCTAAACTAAAATCGGTTAGGTCAAATCCCATCCCCATTAAGAGAGGAGTGAGACAAGGAGACGTAATATCGCCAAAGCTTTTCAACCTAGCCCTAGAAGACGTCTTCAAAACTACAAATTGGTCAACCTATGGCATTTATGTTATTGGCAAAAAGTTAAACCACCTCAGATTCGCTGACGACATAGTGATTATAGCGAGCACATTCGAGGAATTGCAAATTATGTTTGGGGAACTAACAGCCAGCTCCCAATACGTCGGCCTAAAAATGAATATGAAAAAAACAAAAATAATGACCCCAGACATATAACTATAAACGGCATTGAGATAGAACATATCCAGGAATATATCTACCTAGGCCGAATCCTGAGACTTGACAAAGAGAACCAAAGTGCGCAAATTATTAGAAGAGCAAGACTAACATGGGCAGGATTTGGAAAACTTAGTTGGATACTTAAGAACCGCAAAATACCTCAATACTTGAGGAGCAAAGTGTTCAACCAATGCATCCTTCCTATCATGACATATGGATGTCAAACCTGGACCCTAACCAAGGCAAACAGGAATAAACTAGCCACAACAGAAAGAACAATGGAAAGAGCAATGTTAGGTATACGACTGTCAGATAAAAAGAGGAAGGACTGGGTAAAATCAAAAACAAAAGTCGAGGACATAACAACAAAAATTGCCAAACTTAAATGAGCTTCGCGGGCCACACTGCTAGACAGAAAGACCAACGTTGGAATACTACAATACAACATTGGAGACCTTACGAAAGTAAACGACCAAGAGGAAGACCACAGATGAGAGGGGTTGATGACATTAAAAGAATAGCCGGAACAAATTGGAAATATGTTGCTCAGGATAGAGACAGATGGAAGGAGTTGGGAGAGGCCTATGTCCAAACATGGACGACAGAAGGCTAAGAAGAAGAAGAGAAAATCGGTTAATACAAAAAAAGTTATTGCAAAATGAATAACAAATTTGCTATTTTTAAATATTGTTAGTAACTTTTTTATTATTTATTAAAATTTGTTTAAATGTACCTGAACTGGAGGGTCTTATTGTGTTTAAATTGTGCGCAAAAGATGGACCAGATTGGTTAAATAGTTCTTGCGATTTAATTTGTTTATAAGGTTTTTTCAAAAGAGGTAATTTCTATAGCTGGTCTAGATAATTTGACTGAATGGATCTGAATAATCCGGATTATTCAGATAACGATCGAAAATAACGATCGAGATAACGATAAAGAACGAAAATAACAACGACAACGAATATATTGGAAATTTTGGACTGGGAAGTAGAAATCACAGGGGAGATATGCTCGTAAATTTCCTCAGCAAAGAAAAACTATTTTGCTTAAATACCTTCTACAAGAAAAAGATGCAGAGAAAATGGACGTGGTTAAGCCCAGATGGCAAAGTAAAAAATGAAATTGACTTTATACTTTCTAACTTCAAAAACATTGCTAAAGATCTTACTGTACTAAATTCTTTTAACACTGGTAGTGATCATCGATTAGTTAGGACGCGAATAGAAATAAATACGAAATTAGATAGAAGAAAATTATTAACACAGGATAAATGGCCAAACATAGAAGCACTCGAAATGAATCAAGAGGAATATCAAAGTGAACTAAAAAAGAAACTAGGACCTCTACCAGTATTCAACACGAAAGATATAAATGAAATAACACAAAAATTAACGAATGACATAACATCAACTGCAAAAAAGATCTGTGATAAAAATAAAAATCCCAGAAAAACGAAACTGAAACAAACAACACTTAATTTAATGGAAGAAAGAAGAAGAACATCGAAAGAATTACCAGAGTATAAAGCTATCAACAATAAAGTTAAAAAGAGCATAAGGTCAGACTTGCGGGCTTATAAAACAAAACAAATATTGCAAACCATCGAAAACAATAGAAACATGAGAGTATTGAAGTCAAATTTAACTAAAGGAAAATCAAAGATAACTAAAATCAAAAATCAACAGGAGAATACGGTGACCGAAAAAACTCAAATAATCATTATACATCTACTATACAGAACCCGAAACAGACCACAGAACAATTCTAAACGTCGGCTCGGAAACCCTCCCTAAAATAACCTCTTCGGAAATTAGACATGCCTTACAGCAAATGAAAAACAAAAAAGCTCCTGGCGAGGATCGTATAACGTCTGAAATGTTAAAAATGGGCGGAAACATCGTTGTAGAAGTTGTGGAAGTCTTACTGAATAAGTGTCTAACAGAAAAAAGAATACCCAGCCTATGGGAAAACGCCGAAATAATACTTTTACACAAGAAAGGAGACAGTACTAATATTGAAAACTACAGACCTATAAGTTTGTTGTCACACTTATACAAATTGTTAACAAGAATAATAACCAACCGCATAACACAAAAACTTGATTTATATCAACCGGTTGAACAGGCGGGATTTAAAAAAGGGTTTGGTACTAATGATCATTTTTATCCATCAGAACACTAGTAGAAAAGACCACGGAATATAATGTACCTTTACATATGGCATTTATCGACTTTCACAAGGCTTTCGATAGTATTGAGACTTGGTCCTTTTTGTCAGCCCTGAAGGATGCTCGAATAGACTCACGGTACACTACACTCATTAAAAACATTTATGAACAGGCCACATTCCACATCAAAATCAATGAAGACGAAAAAACTGAAAAAATGCGCCTTGATAAAGGTATTAGACAAGGTGATACTATTTCACCAAAGCTTTTTACCTTAGCATTGGAAAATGTATTCAAACAGCTTGACTGGGAGGAAAAAGGTCTAAACATTGATGGTGTACGTTTGAGTCATTTGAGGTTTGCGGATGACATAGTATTATTTAGTACAGATATCAAGGAACTGGAGCAAATGTTGAAGGAATTAAACCAGCAGTCAAATAAAATAGGTCTCAAAATGAACCTTCAGAAAACAAAAATAATGAGTAATTTACAAACTAATCTTGCTATTGACAACGTCAGTCTTGAAAATGTAGACCACTATATGTATCTTGGGCATACCATTAAAATCGGCAAAGAAAATCAATAGCCGAAATAAAAAGACGCATACAACTGTCTTGGGGAGCTTTCGGCAAATTAAGCTTTATTTTAAAGAATAAAGATATACCAATGTGTCTAAAACGTAGAGTTTATGACAAATGTATCTTGCCTGTAACTACATATGGACTGGAGACCATGGCCTTCACAAAGAAAACCTTAGAGAAGCTCAGTACAACCCAAAGAGCAATGGAGAGGGCCATGCTAGGGATTAGTTTGAGAGACAAGATTCGAAATAACGTCATTCGTGAAAGAACAAAAATTACTGATGTCTCAGAACGTATTGCAAGGCTCAAGTGGCAATGAGTCGGACACGTTGCCCGAGATAATCCCGAAAAATGGACACAAAGATTAACAAACTGGAGACCAAGAGAGAACAGGCGAGGAGTAGGCAGACCGCAGAAGAGGTGGACAGACGATATCAAACAAGTCGCGGGCAAGCAGTGGATGAGAATTGCCAAAAGTAGAAATCGATGGAAGCAAATGGAAGAGGCCTATGTCCAGCAGTGGACGAACACAGGCTGAAGAAGAAGAAGAATCCGGGATTTATTTGCTTTGCTATTAATGTAAGGAAACAAGTTTAAAAAGATTACATTTATGTACACACAATGATTTAGTAATAAATATCACTTTTTAAGTTTATTAACATTTACAATAACTCAAGAAGTCAAAGAAAAGTCAAAATGAGTTTGAAGGTTTGATTGTTTATTTATAAATACCTAGTTTCACTAAAAATTGGATGAATCCCTAGATAAAAGTATTTTTTTAATATCTCATACTACCACCCAATTCAGTTAAACCGTCTATACAGTTGTGTGGAGGAAAACCTAATTTAATTTTCCTATATGATTTTAGAAAGTTAAAAAATATATATTTTATGCTGTAAACGTCACATCATATATGGAATCCCAAATAGATATATGCAGCTGATGCAATAAATGTGCATCAAAATTACTTAAATTAAAAAATCAATCAAGTCCTATTTAACAGAAATGTTGGAGCTTATTTTACACTTAAAAATGAAATGATAAAAGAAGAATTTCAAAATTATATGCTGAAGACATAACTGTAATAGCTTAGATATTTTATATCGGTGTTATTGACATGTGCCATCCCATTAAATGAACTATTCACACATTCAAGCCTGTTGATCCGTTTTCTTCACTCGAAAGAACTAAAATGGCAAAGATTTTTACAGTAACTTTGGACTGTTTTAGAAATACTTGCCTTTTTTTAGCAGGTACCTTATTTTGTAGCTTATATGTATTTCTTCTTCTTAAGGTGCCGTGCATTTCTGCGTAGGCGTCCACCGTACATCGTCTTGTCAGGTGAGATGTTAAATATTCTGGATTAAATAATTCTATTTTTAGCAGCATTGCGAAGCATTTCATAGCTGTGGATTCCTGTCCATTGTCGAATATTGCGCAGCCATGACATTTTTTTTACGTCCGAGACCTCTCCTACCCTCTATCTTCCCTTCGAGTATCAGTTGCTGAAAAGTGTATCGTTCTCCTCGTATAATGTGCCCCAAGTATGCAGTCTTCTTACTTTTTACATAATTAAAAAGTTCCCTATCCTGTAAGCCCGCTCTTCTGAGTACTTCCTCATTTCTGACCCTGTCCGTCCATGATATTCTGAGCATTCGACGCAGGCACCACATTTCAAACACTTCAAGTTTGTTAATGGAACTGGCTTTTAACGTCCATGCTTCCATTCCGTACAGGAGAACAGGCCACACGTAACACTTAAGCATCTTGTATCGGAGGTTGAAGTCCAATTTGCGATCAGTCAGAAACTTACGAAGCCTCAAAAAAGCATTTCTGACTTGTTCAACTCTGCTCTTTATTTCATTCTCGGGGTCCCAACCCTCATTCAGCAAACATCTCAAGTATTTGAATTGCCTGACTTGTTCGATTTCTTCTCCAGAGACATATATCTTTGCGTTGGGGTAATCATTTCTACTTATAATCATTGATTTTGTCTTCTTGATATTTATTTTCAAACCCCGAGCTTCACTTGCAAGAGTTAGATCATTTAAAGGCATTGAAGATCTTCGATGTTATCTGCCACTATGGCTGTATCATCGGCATCCATGATGTTATTAATAAATATGCCGTTAACTTTAATACCCTTATTAGAGTCTTCCACTGCTTCTGCGAAGGCTTTTTCTACGTATAAATTGAACAGCATTGGGGACAGTATACAACCTTGCCTTACTCCTTTTTTAACGGAGAAATCTTCTGTTTCGTTGGAATTTTGAAGACGTAGTGTTGCTGTCTGATTCCAATACAGATTGGCGATGATTCTTATATCCTTTGCATCCAATCCCAACTCTTGTAGGTATTTTATCATCAATTCATGTTTTACATTATCGAATGCTTTCTCGTAATCGATGAAACAGATAAAAACATCCTTTCTTTGATCTAAACAATTCTGTATCAATGTTTGCATACTAAAGATCGCTTCTCTCGTGCCAAGTCCATTTTTGAAACCAATATATGTATTTGATATAGTTCAAAATTGAGTTTTTTGTTATCTAGTACCCTAGTATACCCCAATATACAATGGACTGAATTTATTATACAGTAGAATCAATCATCATCATAAGTGGCCTACTCACAAAGTAGTCTCCACTCCTGTCGTCTCCTGGCAACTTCCCTCCATCTTCTAACCCTTAGAATCTGTAGATCTTCTTCTACATCATCAATCCATCTTATTCGTCCTCTGCCTTTTGTGCCCTCTGCTTTTGAAAATGTTAATCTCTTCTTTATTCGTGATCTGACATCCTAGCAATGTGTCCAGACCATCTAAGTCTCTGCACTTAACGAATTTCATAATATCTAGATCGGTGTATAACTGATATAGTTCAAAATTGTATCTTCGACGCCATAGCCCGTTTTCATTTGCGGCCCCAAGAATTTTTCTCTCAAAAATACCAAGAAGTCTTTTATCATTTTGAGATAAAGTCCAACTTTTCAGCCCCATATATCAAAACCAGTCTTATTAAGGTCTTGTATATATTAAGCTTTCTTCTTCTTCGCGTGCCATATCAGAATTATCCGACGTTGGCGAGAAACCAAGACCAAGAAACTTGTTTTCTTCCTACACCTCTACGGCCCTCTATTTTGCTTTTAAGGATCAGTTATAAAATTTCATATCGACTTCCCCTTACTATATGTCCCAGATAAGACATTTTTCGATGTTTAACAGTCTTTAGCAGTTCTCTGTCTTTGTTGACGCTCCTTAGTACTTCTTCATTAGTTTTTCTTGCTGTCCAAGGTATCTTCAGCATTCGTCTATGAACCCACATTTCCAATGCTTCAATTTTGTTCATGATCGATACTTTTAGCGTCCACACTTCTGAGTTCTGAGAACTTTCTCAATTTGGATTCCGTTCAATTGAAGCTTTGCATCGGGATGTGGGTCACGACTAAACACTCAAAATTTGGTTTTGTTTGAGTTTATTTTAATGCCCATTTCCTCTCCTATTTCGTGAATACGATCAAGCAGAATTTGAAGACCTTCAATATTATCTGATAGAATTACTGTATCGTCTGCATATCTAATCATATTAAGTAGTTCATTAAATTAAATCCGCATTGATATTGGCCAACAATATCCTTTGTAAAATGTTTCAAATGTAAAGTCTTTCAAATAATACATTTCCGCAGATATTATAAGCAGATTCTAACAGAGTAATTCCTCTATAGTTCTTACACTCCAGTTGATCACCCTTTTTATGCAACGGACATATTATTCCCTTCAGCACTCTTCTGGAACCCATTCATTCTGCCATATAAGTACTATTAGTTCTATCACCACCTTTTTTATACATTTCCGAACAGATTTCATCAATTCCTTTATTATTTTGAGTTTTAGGATCGCATTTGACACTTCACTGTATAGTTGACGTAGATTTTGTTGATTTTCTATGTTGTACTCTCCTTCAATATCGTTTATATTTAGATGTTCGCGCTGAAATGTGGTACCCAGCAGTTAGTGTCTTTACAAATTTTGAGTAGAATCTATTAGATTTAAAAGAACAAATTTTGAAATTCTGAAATTACTAAATCAAGCAGCATCTAGAAAAGTTTTAATAACTGTAAAATCATTGCTTCACCTTACACTGATGTGAGTCTGTGCTTTTGACTAATTTATGTTTGCATGTACCTCACAGGGTTAATAAATAACAAGCTTCAATCATGTCTGCTAGTCAACTTTTGGATTCATGTGTGTAAGTACCATTGGTGTATAACCATTAGTTTATCGTTTGTTATTTAGCAGTGAAATTCTTCACAAATAATTGTATTGGTTGTATACTAAGTTGAAACCAGAACAAGCCAAACATAACATTAAAATACCTCAATTCATTGTATAGATGGACGGATTTCACCGGAAATACTTACACCGGACGGAAAATAATTTTTTCAAGTTTCTGCATTTTGTTAGAAATTCGATTGCATTATAATTCTATTTTTACTTTCAAGTCAGTTTCTTTGCCCTGACATACTATATTAGATATAATACTCTTGTTGATTTCCTTTCTCAATTATCCAATTCTCTTCTATTTTACTTAAACAATTAATGTAAGTCTTTTTTCTAAGTTGCTTTTTAGTAAAAAGATCAAATAAAACCAATATCGGCTTATTTCACAATTTGGCAAAATTATTTATTAACAAGTGAAATAAAAATAGCCGTCTGATTATTAGATTCCTTCAAAAATATCTGCAAATACAGGGTGTTTCAAAAAGGTATGTCATAAATTAAATCACGCATTCCGGGGACACAAATAAATTGATTGAATCGAACTTACCTTAGTACAAAAGTGTACACAAAAAAAGTTACAGCCCTTTGCAGTTACAAATTAAAAATTGTTTTTCTGCATTATCTCCTAAACCACTTGACATTTTGTAATAAAAATGGACACGTTACTTTTTTGTTCTGAAAGCATTTTTCACATAAAAGAAACAACACAATCTAAGCGCACAGAAAAAATTTTAAGGGGGGTGTGCAGCCCTAAATCCCCCTAACTTTTGAGTACGTTCAAATTCAGTGCACATTATTTTTAAAATATTTTTGCCTCATTTTTTTTTCAAAAAACAGTTTTATTGAGTTACGGCCCTTTTCATTAACCTTTAAAAAATTACGTGCAACTAAATAAATGGCTTAAATGAATTAACAAGTACAAAAAATGTTCAAAATGACACCCATTTTCTTCAATACACATTCGGTATCGTTTTAATAAGGAAAACCGAATGCGCTGAAAAATCATATTTTTCTGCGCAAAATTGATTTGCAGCTTCAATTATTCTAACCCTCAATTGTTGTTCGTCCTCGATTGTAACAGAATACACTTTCCCTTTCACAAACCCCCAAAAGCAAAAGTCCATGGGGATACGACCTGGACTTCTGGGTGGCAAAGGGATACTGGTCAATCCACCGACCAGGATACTGCCTGCAAAGGTATTCCTGGACTTCATTACTGTAATGCGCTGGAGGGCCATCTTGTAGGAACCACATATTTTGCGTTATTGCAATATTCACTTCTTCCAAATACTCTTTGCCAATCCAGCAATCTAAATCCAATTCTAAATCCTTTGCCAAGAACTGCAAATAATTATCACCATTTAAATTGTTGGGAATAAATACTGGGCCTATTAGATTGTTATCCACAATTCCTGCCCTAACATTAACTTTGAAAGTCCTTTCTAATAAAATTAAAAACAAAATATTTCTAATAAAATTAACATTTCGAGTGTTTTCCATTAACAGCCAATCGCAAAATTCAATCCTTTTAGAATAATCTTCAACCAATGACTCTTGAACTCTTGGTGTTAATGATAGGGTTTAAGCAGCTGATCCTTCAAACGCCTCCAAACCCTTACGTGAGGAACATTTAGTTAAGCAGCTATTATTATTAAACAAAATGCATGATGGTCTCTAAGAAGGAACAGCAATTTGGACAAATCAGTGTAAACGGTCAACAAATAGAAACAGTAAAAACATACACCTACCTTGGTACGAACGTCAATGAAAATTGTGACCATTCCATAGAAATCAAATGTAGAATAGAGAAAGCAAGATCTGCATTTCAAAAAATGGCAAGTTATTCAAATGTCATGATTTATCAATGCCCATAAAAATCAGGTTACTACGATGTTACATCTTTCCTATACTGTTGTACAGAGTTGAGTCATGGACTCGTACAGACGCCACCTGCAAGAAAATTGAGGCTTTTGAAATGTGGCTTTATCGTCGCATCCTGAAGATATCGTATATCGACCACGTTACTAATGAGGGTTTCTAAAATGTCTTTATCAGTTGCATCTATTATTGGACGACCGCTATGGCCAGCGACTTGCGGTTTGAATGTACCCGTGGTCAGTGGTCAGAAATAATTGTCTATTGGGTGTTATTTCGATTGGGGTATTTTACTCATCGAGCAATAAGACAAAAGAGGGAATCTAATCGTTATGAAAAGGAGACCAAAAAAGTGGCCTCTGATGGCGGACATATCCGGAAATGCAAATGCGCCAAATTTAAATTTCATGACACTTGACAATAATCATACAGTGGTGTAGGGGTTCTAATTTATCTATTTATTTATTTTATATCACATATTTTATATTATATATTTATCTATTTATTTATTAAAATACTTTTTTTAACACTAGAACACAATAAAGTTTTAATTAAGGCTGTTTTCGCAGTTATAGCATACTGCGATTTGAAGTGGCGTATCACTTACTTTTCTAAACTGCTATGTCAGACCGTACGTGACTTCCTAATACATAGTTTGGATGTTTATTCAGTGGCGCCGGCCGACGGGTTGTTTAAAATAAATGCATTATTCTCCATTCAAATTAGTTTTGTCGGAATACTTTTTTTTAGATTAATTATCGTAGATAATGTTTTAAAAAGAATTAATCACATTTTTAATTTATATGTCTAAACATAGTATTAAATAAAAATTTGTGAAACGTGACTGCAAAAAACACCATGGTGTTTATTTATAATAAATTTAAATTTTGTTATATTAATATTAATATATAATTAATATTTTGTTAATATTTGTTAGAGAAAACTGATATTAGCGTAGTAAAAATTAAACAAAAAATATTTTTATTTATCTATAAAAAATTGGTACCTGCGAAACCATCATTATAGTAAATGTATTTATCTGGCAAGTATTTCGAGGCGACGCACTGCGAGGAAAAAGTTCTCTGAATGGAATATACATGATTTTAATATATTTATAGGTTGCAGTTACATAAGAAAAGTATCCAATTGATGAATAAAACACAAATCTTGGATAGTTATTTCATCATATCAGTGGCATTTCAGCTCGTCATGAGCCAAAGGCTTCTTCAGAACAATCTTCCATTCGCCCCTGCCTCTGGCAACTTTCTCCATGCTTTAACTCCGATGGATTTTAGATCATCCTCTATGTTATCTTGATACCTAAGTTTTGGTCTTCCTCTGGATCGTCTTCCCACTGGTCCTCTTCGGTCGAAAATTTTTCTGATCGTTTCATCTTCATCTCGCCTAATTACATGTCCTATCCATCAAAGGCGTACTAATTTAATAAATTTTACAACGTCAGGTACTACACCTGAAGAAGCATCGTAGTTTACTTTATACGATCTTTTTGACCAAGCACCATCAGCTATAACGGTTATTAACCCATTTCCGTCGGAATCTACTTCACCAATTTCTTTGGCTAAAGCTAATTCCTCCCGTCCAGCCTCTTCTAAGGAATCACAAGTGTTTGGCCGATGATATCTGGAACTGTTTCCGTATGTTTTGCATACTGCCTGTAGGAAATCACAGGTATATTTAATGTAGCGTGCTGCTGCTGTATGTCTGAATAACCAGAACCATTCAAGTTCAGTGAATTGTTACCAGAATCCTATGTTGCTATCTCCTTTTCAATAGTCCACATTTGACATTTAAAAGTCAATGTACTTATCAATCCGTCCATTTTTTCTTTGATAATCTCCATATTAGAAAAGTTGCATGAAAATGGAGAATGAGTATTTTTAAGTTAAATAAAAGCTTTTAAAAACGGTTGTAATATAAATAATAAATACTAAAGCAGTGCAATTGCTCTCCTTTTCCTTGACATAGGACGTTTACTGGGACTCATTTTTTATCTTGTCTCTTATAACTTATATCACTAACCTAATGTAATACTTAAAAATACGCGTAAACTAAAGAACTTTTAACTTATACCACTAAACTAATAATATATTACTTAACATACACGTAAACTAAATAATTTCAATGTTTTCAAAATAAATAAGAATACTGTAAACTGTAAAAACTAAGCAAGTTGATAAAGAAAATACAGGAATGAAAGAACTAAAATGGATTCTAATTCAAGCGAACTAACTGACCGTACCCATAGAGAAATAAAAATAAGACCGTACCGTACGCTCATGTGATTTGACGTCACTAATGCGATAACGATCGAGCTCAGCGACAATGATGAGGAACACGTTTCACTATTAGATTTCAGTATTTTTTAGCAATTTTCTTCAAAGTTTGAATACGCTTTTCTCGATTATTACTGGACACAGAAAGGTGAAAAAAGAATCAACGATTACAGAAAAAAAAACTCTTTCAACTGATGGGCGTGAAAAGTTTGGTTATAATAGAACGTTAAACAGTATAATCCAATTTTTCAACAGAAAATTCAAAAAAATAAAAAAAGTAAAACCATCAGTTTAAAGGCAACATAATTTCGTATAACGTGTCCAAATTTCGAGACATTTCGTCGGTAAATAACAGAGAAAAAATTTTGGTGCACCGATAAAACAGCCTTAATGAATAACGATAATAGTCTAAAATGTTAAACAATTGTTAAAAAACTTCAATAGAAAATATAAATAAGCTTTCATGTGACAGTTTTGACAAACAATAACATCAACAATAACATAACCCAACTAAATTTGATTTCTTAAACAAGGAAAGAGATTCTCTTTCCTTGTTTAATGTGGCCTCTCAAAATAGCACTTCCTGTCTATCAATATGTTTGCCCCCACTACCTTTACATTCCCTCTTTTGTCTTATTGCTCGATGATTTTACTGCATAACTAACGCCTTGCGGCTGCTGCACTATTTTCTTGAAATCCACCTACGATATTCCCGATAGTTTATTGAAATCATAATTTAATATGATCCAACTTAAAAACAAAGTTAAATACATATCTGCCATTTCCTGAAATGTGTAGGCCATTGTAATATCAAAATTTTTAATATTAATCTTATTTACACAATAAATGATAGCTTCAAATTATTGACTATTATTGATGGAACTGTTTGTAATTTTTGTATCCGTAGAAACTAATTGTAATTTTATGACTAACTAGGAAAAAACTAGTTAATGATGCTACAAAATTCATTTTAATTTGAACGTACTCAAAAGTTTGGGGATTTAGGGCTACACACCCCCCTTAAAATTTTTCTGTGTGCTTAGATTTTGTTGTTTCTTTTTGTATGAAAAATGCTTTCAGAACAAGAAAGTAACGTGTCCATTTTTATTACAAAATGTCAAGTAGTTTGGGAGATAATGCAAAAAAACATTTTTATTTTGTAACTTCAAAGAGCTGTAATTTTTTTGTGTACACTTTTGTACAAAGGTAGATAAGTTGGATTCAATCAATTTATTTTTGTCCCCGGAATGCGTGATTTAATTGATGACATACCTTTTTGAAATACCCTGTATAGTTGGCATACTTTTATACCATGCATTTGGCAGTACCAGTGCAAAGTGCAAAAATTATTAGCTGGGCGGTTATATGAGGTACTTATCGACTGATTCACCAATCGTACTCCGTTAATATTTTTATTAGCTGTTACAAACGAGGCGGTTATCGTCGTCGACTAATAATCTTCAAATGCGACCTATAAATTTTCTGATTCGTCACTGTTAATGTCCAATGCTGGAGTCTGTGATTCATCAACAGCAAAACATATATAATAGTGAGGGCGTAATAAACAAGTCACGGCAAAATTGTTCGCAGATATCTGAAGCTTTTAAGACATAGGTAGGGGTTACTAGATGACGAATAGATGAAAAGGTACTCGTATTTTTACCTTCCGTTTTTTTTTTAACAATAATTTATGGTTGCAATTTGATTTTTTGTCTATAAGTTTTTTCCCTTATATTTTACATAACAATATTTATATCATTTTTTTAAATAAAGAATATCTTTATTTTCCTGTTTTTTAAATTAAAATTGATAAATAATTTACGAAGATATTTGCAAAAAAGCAGTTTTTTTGCAGTAATTTATAGATTTTATTAATTTTTTTATTCACAAAATAAAATGTTATTAATACATTTGAACATCGTGGAATTACCGTCCTTTAAATTTATGCGAAATTTCCCCCCGATCGGTCAAATAGTTTAAAAGTTATTTAATTTATTTATCCCTGAGGCTAAATATTTAAACTATTGAACTTGCTCTATTAATGATGTTAGACACATTTAGCAAATTTCATACTATTCTTTAAGACTTAAACTATCTCAGAAGTTAAATGCATATTGCGTTTTCATCGAACTTATTTTTACAAAATAAACGTTTGAAAAAGGGGTATGTTACTTATAAACAATTGAGGGGCTTAGAATAAAAGGAATCCAAGTGCAATTTTACTAGTTCGGAGATATTTAAGGTTAAAGTTCTTTGTATAATTAAAATTCCTTGTACATTAACTACGGTCGTACATAGTATTATTTAATATTAAAGGATCAGAAAATCAATATACCCACACAAATTTTCAATAAAATAACCACTTTAGCTGTATTTTAAAAATGAAAAGCACTTGGACCTTTCTTATTCCGAACGGTCAAATAATTAATATCCGGACTAAATATCCTTATACATTTTTAGGTTTTTTGCACGAAAAAAGGTGACTCAAAATAGCTTTATGGCTAAATTATTTATTCATAATATAAAACCCAGAAAAACAAAGGAAAAATCTCAAAAATAATAATCTTTAACCTCACACTAAGCAAGTTTCACATATTATGAGAGTCCAGCACTGCTGTATCTTCCAGATCTTCGCCAAACTTAGCTTGCTGCGATGCCGACTCCAACATTTCAGATTCTTATTAAGAACCTTCTTCAGAAAACTTCGTTGATAGTATTTATTTTTTGTGTATTCATGGGGAAGGTTGTTTTAAAACTTGTGGTAAACTGGCAGAATAAAATCAAACGATTTTGACGATTCTTCTTCTTCTTCATCTAGCCATTCACGTCCACATCTGAACATAAGCCTCTTCAAGTCTTCCTTTCCATTGTTTTTTATTGTACGCTACTTTTTGCCAATTTTTTCCCGGCAGTCCTTTTCAGATCATCTGTCCATCTCATAGGAGGTCTGCCTCTGCGTATTTTGTGTTGGTATGGTCTCCAGGTTAAAATTGATCTGTGCCATTTGTTTAGATCGCTCCTAGCTACATGTCCAGCGTATTCCCATTTCAGCTTTAATGCTTTTTGCACCACATCGGTGACTTTGGTTTTCTGTCTTATCCATGTGTTTGTTTTCTTGTCCTTAAGTGATATACCTAGCAGTGCTCTTTCCATCGCGTGTTGAGTGACTCTAAGTATATTCATATTCTTTTTTGTGATTGTCCATGTTTGTGCCGCATAAGTTAATATCGGAATAATGCATGCATCAAAAACTTTAGATCTAAGATGTAATTGAATTTGTTGATTTCTGAGTATATAGTTCAGTTTACCGAATGCTGTCCAAGCTAACTTTCTTCTTCTTTTTATTTCTTCAGTCTGAATTTCTCTATTTAGGATTATTTTTGTCCCAAGTATATATATTCTTCAACTTTTTCTATAACTTCATCGTTTATTATTGTCACGGTGTCTTCGGAGTGCATGACTTTTGTTTTGTTTAAATTCATTTGCATTGAAAAGCATGGTTTGCATTTCTTGTAGGTCAGTAGCTATCAGGATTATGTCATCTGCAAATCGTAGATTACTGAGGTAGCGGCCATTGATGTTTATTCCCTTATATTTCCAATTTAGGTTTTTAAAAACGTCCTCCAAAACTAAGGTGAACAGTTTGGGTGATAAAGTATCTCCCTGTTTGACTCCCCTGTTTAATGGTACAGGGTTCGTGTGTTCATTTTCATTTAGGTAGTATGTAGCTGTAGCTTGGTTCATAGTTTCTTTTATTAAGTTAATATATCTGCTGTCTATTCTACAATTTTGCATTGCGTTTATTACGGCCGTGTGTTCTATGGTATCGAAGGCTTTTTCGTAGTCTACAAATGCTAGGAAAACTGGAAACTTGTATTCGTTACATTTTTCTATTAATATTTTTGTGGTTAACAGGTGATCGGAAGTTGAATAGCCTTTTCTAAAACCTGCCTGTTCATATGGTTGGTATTTGTCTAATTTCCTTGTTAGTCGAGTAGTTATGACTTTGGTGAGTATTTTAAACAGGTGTGACAGTAGGCTGATGGGTCTGTAGTTTTCCAATTTTCGACTATCACCTTTCTTGTGTAATAAGATTACTTTAGAGTTGTTCCAGCTCTTAGGGACTTTGCCCTGATGTAAACAACTGTCCACAAGCTTAGTTACAATTGCAATTAGTTCCTTACCTCCTTCTAATATCATATCTGTGATAATACTATCTTCTCCTGCAGCTTTATTTCTCTTCATGTTTTCCAATGCTGTAGTTACCTCTGAAATTGTTACTTTTGGCATTATTTCTGATCCAACATTTTTTATTAATTTCCGTGCTGGTCTCATCTCATCATCTTGTTGATGTGATCTGTAAAGTTCTGTGTAAAATTCTTCTATTCGTGTCAGTATGTTTTCTCTACTTGTGATTTCATTTTCGTCTTTTCCTATTAATGATATTATCTGACGTCGTCCTAGTGTCGGTCTGAGGCATTTCATACTCTTATTTTTTTCAATAGTTGTTGTTATTAATTTTTCGTTTTCTTTTCTTTTTTGTTGTCTGATTCCTTTTCTAATCTGCCTATTAAGTTCTCTATATTCGGCGGTTCCCCTTTTGTTAGATTTATTTAAGATCTTCCTTCTTTCTATTTGTTGTAATATTTCTTTGTCTAATTCATTGTATGTTGTTTTTGGTTTTTTCAGTTGCAGAAGGCTTTTTATTCACTGTTTCGGTAATAAGGTTATTCAAATTATCAATATCATTGGAGTTTATCTGGTGAATGCTAACTTGATTTAATGCATGCACTATCTTTTTATTAAATTCACTATTTTTGATTTCTTCAGATGTCCATTTGTATCTTTTTTCATGTATTCTTTTTCTTTCTAGTTTTTTGTTAATTATTAGTTTTGTTCTTATTAGTCTATGATCGCTTCCTAGGTCAAACTGATGTAATACTGATACGTCTTCTACTAGGTTTCTATTCTTCGTTGATTTTGACGATTATCCCACTTCAATTTATTGATTTTTATTGGCTGAACGTTGAGGCTTTTTTTAACCATGTTCTCCATGCTGCTTTTTGTACACATAAACATTTAAAAAAAATTTAAACTCTTCATTTAAGGTTTCCTTAACAGTAAACGAAACTGTTTGTGAAGATTTTTTATACAAAAAGTTCCGCACTTGTCTCCATTTAACACTTGTAGTGTCTTTTTTAGGATCACTCATAACTACGTTTAATTTTTCAAAACTGTAAAAGTTTTCTTTACTTAACCGGTGTACTTTAAACTTTGTACAAGATGATTGAATTAGCTGTTCCAATTGCTCCGGTTCTTACGCTTCACTTTTTCGACTATGTCAAAATCTTTGTCGTATTACATAAATGCATAGCCTGGTTCCAAAAACTTGTGATAAATCTCTTGAATATGAGTACGTTTAACCAGTAACATAAACAGCTTTACAAATCTGCAGATAAGTATCCTGTGTTTAGATTTTAATTCCTTGAATAATGACTTATATATTTTGAAAATTTGGTTATTTGCTCGATAACACTATTATTTCTGTGGATCTTTTTTTGGGATGATTGTTGCCATCTTAGATTTTTTTAACATACACCAACCTGATCAGTTTTCTTACAAACAGGTCTAAATCTTTTATTGTTTATGTTTAATATTCAAAAAAAAATAGTTTGCAAACTCGCTTATTTAAAAGAAATATCTGTACCGTAGCTTTTATGAGGAATTTTACAAAAATTCGCACCTTAACTGGAGCCAAATATGGTGATATTGCAATTTGCTGCCCGTACCCCGCAGTAACAATTTTTTTCTGTAAATTGATACCAAAAAAACATGTTTTCAGGTGCGAGCCTCCAAAAAAGGCAAATTTAAAGTTTTTTTTAACAAAAAACTGATTTGTTCGCTAAAGCTATTTCATTCTTCTAGCGATCTGCCTCGAAAAACTAGTGAAAGAGACTTCTATACTTGGAGCACACATACATATTAGGTACCAATCGCTTCGTCTTGTCACCAGAATGAACTCTGACCCTTTGAAGAGCCAAGAAACACCTGCTCAAAGCGTGGCAAGCGGTTATTCAGTCACTAAAATCGACGTTTTTTCATTTTTCGCGATTTTACCCGAAAATAGATTAAAAGATACTACTATAGTTGAAGCACACATAAATATTAGGTACCAATCGCTTCGTCTTGGTCCCCAGAATGAACTCTGCCCTGTGAAGAACCAAAAAAAAGCTCAAAGTGTGGCAAACGGTTATTCAGTCCTTAAAATCGACGTTTTTTTTATTTTTTCGCGATTTTATCCGAAAATAGATTAAAAGAGACCTGTATAGTTGGAGCACACGTACATATTAGGTACCAATCATTTCGTCTTGATCCTCAGAATGAATTCTGACCCTTTGAAGAACCAAGAAACACCTGCTCAAAGCGTGGCAAGCGGTTATTCAGTGCCTAAAATCGACATTTTTTTCATTTTTTCGCGAAACGAAAAAAAACAAAAAATCAAATTGTGACCATAAAGTATTGTTAAAAAAAACGCAAGGTAAAATACGATTACTTTTTTATCTATTCGTCATCTAGTAACCCCCACCTATGTCTTAAAAGCTTCAGATATCTGCGAAAAATTTTGCCGTGAAATCGATGATTTTTGCATAATCAGACTGGGCTAACTCACGAATCGAATATTTGAACCTAAATTGCAAGATATGAATGTGAGTGTGTGATCCCAAAAAGACGATTTTCCGTATGATCCAAGAAATAATTCAATTCTTTCGTACACAATTTTCCTTCCTATTTAGCAACTTATTATAATTTTTTCTTCCATCAATTTTAGTCCATCAGTTTCCGTTGTGTTTGTCTTCTTTTACTGCTACTTTATTGCCTGGCAAAAAAGGTCATATGATGAGACCCCTAAGAACTTAGTTTTTTTTTTAGTTTTTATTAAAACCAATTCATAATTTGTGGAGAATCTTTGACGAAATTGAATATCAATAGTGTTTTTTTATACAAGTACAGTGGAATAGTCATTTAGGCTTGGGGTAGTAGTACTTTCATAAAAATTAAAACCGTAATGGCCAGTTTCTAGTTGATGTATATAAGGTAACTCCATACTCTATTTTTAATGTACTGTTTTAGAATCATTTATAGTTATGTATTTGCGAAATAATTAATTTTACATTCATTTATTGTCTGTCACTACTTTTGCTTGTACCGATATAGTAACTCAAATCTCGTGCCATTTTACCTTTACAAAAACAAGTAATCAGAAAAAAAAAAACATAAAGTTTTAAAGAAAAACTTATCACTTCTCGTTAGGTAGTATAACTTTTAGTTCAAAAATAATCAATTCGTTCCCAAGTTTTAGCCTACAAATCATTTTGTAGGCTAAAACTTAACATTTTGCACCAAACTTAAAAAACTTTATATTGCTGAATAGAAGACTAAAATCCCTTTCTAACAAGGTGTCACACGACCCCCTTTGTTATTTAAAATTTTCGAGGGGGTGCTTATATTTCAAAGGGGTGCTAGAGGAGGATAATATTTTTATACTATAAATTGTTAATTTAAGAATAAAGTCGACCTGTTTCAGGTTTTTTTCACATATATACATACACAATAACGCTAAAAATTAATTTATTCCATACATATGGACCGCTTGGTATAACGGTCTCTTAGCATTTTCCAATTGCACATAAAGATAAGATAACATTATACCGATATACAATTTGTATGAGATCATTTATACTTTTTCAATCAGAGTTGTACAGTTAATATCGAGAAAACTTAATAATCCGTTGCTTGAGTGTGATATTAAAGTTGTTTTTTTGTATTTTAACGTGTTTATATTTTTAATATAATGATACTACTGGAAATTGGTGCTCTAGATCACGAAAAGATGTCATGGAAACGATGTAATTAAGTGTGTTATAAAAGGTGAAGACTATTAAATGACATATTTGATCAAGTAGTTAAAAAAAAGTAGTTATATTGCATTTTATAAAAATACAAATGTTAAATGAATAAAAAGGGACTGTAATATAAAACGAGATGTTTCATCACTGTTGCATTTTTGTGTTGCTTTGTGAGTGGATTTTTTTATGATATTGGATACATTTTATCTAACTTTTTATATAAAACATCAAAGTATTGTACATGCGAAACGTGTTTAATAAATATAGGGTGCATCGCACATTCAATAAAATCAAAAATAAATAGGAAAAGGAAATTATTACCTTTATTCAACTTTCATTGATTTATTCGTACACTTTCATGCAATTTTGCTGTTGTTTGCTTGCTGATTATAGTTTCAGCTAATGAATTTTATTTCTGGTGTATTTTCCAGTATTTTTTTACTACGTTTCTTATCTACATCTTCGTTACGTCTTCTTGTACTTTCCCTTATGTACCTGTGCACCTTTTTTTTAATCATATTGCGCTGGTAATTGTTAACTTTGTCCATTATACTATGATTGTTTAATGCTTTTAGTTAAATAATTCGAATGGAATGGAATTTGTAATGTATTACACATAATGTTACTCATAATATATTTAAAATATATCTCTACGTGACTACTTTTCATTGTTTAAATGTATAGAGCGGGTATAGCATAGGTTTTCTTATATTTTACAGTGTTTTTTTTTGTTATATCGCCTGGTTTTTTGAGGTAAGGAATTTTTTGTTTTGTTTTTCTAGTCTTATACTTCTTAAGGTGTCCATGCTTGTCCAGTCTCTTCTTCCTTCCACTTTCCCTTCCATTATAAGTCGTAGGAAGTTGTATTTTTCTCCTCTGTAAATATGTCCTAGATAACTCGTTTTTCTGTTTTTTACAATATTTAGGAATTCTCTCTCAGAACCTTTTCTTCTTAGCACCTCGTTGTTGGTCACGTGCTCTGTCCAAGATATCTTCAGCATCCTTCGAAGAACCCACATCTCAAATGCTTCTATACGCCTCATATTCCGAGGGTTCATGTTTCCACTCCGTATAGCAATATGGAATAAACGTTTTTACAAATTGGAATCGGATATCCAACGATAACGTAGAGTTTATTAGGAATTTTTTCATTCGTTGAAATGTGGACCCAACATATAGGGCATTTTGAAAGATCTTTTCTGAATATATATTAAATAACATTAAAACACTGAAAACTTTGTTTTCAAACTTCCACAAAATTTATTTTAATCTCTTATCACTACAGCTGTTTCGACTGATTTCCTTTTCAAGTGATCTATGTTTGACATGCGTTTACAATTTTTTTAGAGACTATAAAATGTACATACATAACATTTTAGGAACTTAATTCTCAGCTATAAGTTCAGCTGAGAATTGCTCAGAATAGATCTTTTATTTTATAACTAATAAATTAACATTCAGAATAAAACAATGTATTCTATAAGTTAATGTGATGAGTTTATTTCCTGTCCCTTGGTTTTGGCGTGATGTGGTCCCCTCCAGTGAGAGAATCAGGGTCCATGTTACTGGTCTGTTGGCCAACGTCGCTTTAGTCTTCTGATAACTCGATGTTGAGGTATTGCGGAAATTAATGGATTGGAGTGTGTGTTCACTTTTTGAATGTATTGTAATTTCTTTTGCTGGTATACTTCTTTTACTGTTGAGATATTGAGATCCGCATAGATTCTTTGGTTGGTTACGTACCAGGGTGCATAAAAAATTGCTCTTAAGATTTTTGATTGGCATCTTTCCATAATAGCAATATTAGATTTACTACTACAGCCCCACAGCTCTATGCCATATGTCCATATTGGTTTGATAACTGTTTTATAAATTAGAATTTTATTATTTATTGACAGTTTGGAGTTTTTTCCAATTAACCAATTGATTTCTTTTTGTCTTAGTTGTATATGTTTTCTTTTTTTGGTTATGTGTTCTTTCCAACACAGGGTTTGGTCCAGGTGTAGCCCTAGGTATTTGGTTGTTTTAGCCCTGGGTATTTCCTCATTGTGAATATATATTGATGGTGGTGTTTCTCGTCGTAAAGTGAAAGTTACGTGGGTTGACTTGTTTTCATATAGTCTTGGAGTTGTTGTGTAGCTATGTTAATGTGTTTGTGACTTGTAAGTGCTACTGTGTCATCTGCAAATGTGCCAATTCTTACGTTATGTGAAGTTGGTAGATAATATATATAATAAAGGACCGAAGACGCTACCCTGTGGAATTCCCGCCTTAATGGAATGCATTTTAGATATTTCTCCATTTACTTTTGTTCTAAACTGTCGGTTTTCCAAGTATGATGTAAGTATTCGAAAGAATGGTGGTAATATTTGTTTAATTTATAAAGAAGTCCTTTATGCCAAACCTTATCAAAAGCTTGACGTACATCTAGTGATACCATTGGGCAATATTCCTTTTCTTCTAATGCGGAATTGATTTTATGGGTTATTCGGTGGGATTGCTGGATAGTTGAGTGTTCTCGTCGAAATCCAAACTGAAAATTTGGTATCAGTCTGCGCCTGTATGGTCTGGATCTATTCTTTTTATTAAAAGTTTTTCTAGTAATTTGGAGATTGTTGATAACAGACTGATAGGTGATAGGATGAGACTTCACTTGGATCCTTTCCTGGTTTTGGGAATAAAAGTATTTCTGCAATTTTTTAGATTGTTAGGCCAATAATTACATCTTAATATTGAGTTAAATATATATGTAAGGATGACTATACCCTTTTTTGGTAATTCCTTTAGCATTTTTGGAGTTATTAGGTCAATAATACTGGTGACTTTTTGATGTTTAGTCTTAAGATTTCTTCTTTAAGTTCTTTGGGTGTTGTTAATTTTATTGGATTTACTGACGGTTGTTCTGAATTTAAATAATTAATAATTTCTTGATCTTCTTCATTGTTGTGTGGTTGGAATACTGTTGCTAGATGTTCAGCAAATAAATCGGATTTTTCTTTATCACTTCTTGCCCATTGGTTCTGTGTGTCTGTGGTTTTTCTTACTGGTGGCGATATTGCTTGAGGTTTTAAGATCTAAGTGTCATAAATGCTCCTCTTGCAATTTCTATACGAGTTTTAATTTCTTCATCAAGTCACTTTGTCTTTGTTGTATTTATGCTTAGTCCGTTATTAGAGCATTCTCTAGTGACTCGATCTATAAGGAATTGAAGATCTTCGATACTTTCAGGGGGTGCTGGAGGGGCATAATATTTTCATACTGTAAATTGTCAATTTAAAATTAAAAACCGCATGGTATAATATTAGGTGCTTATAAGGTTAAATATCGATTTTAGCTTCTTTAACGAAATTTATTATTGCATCGAAAACGAGTTTATTATGGCTGGATAACAAGGAACCCATGGTGAGAGGGAGAGAAGTGTTGTGTTTTATTAAAGAATTATACAGTGATTTTCAGATAAAACTATCCACCTTAAATAACTTTTGAACTTCTAATTTTTTGGAAAAACGCAAAAACACTTTAATTAATATCTGAAGGGGAGGCAAAATATCATATTTAAGGTTGCTGGAAAATGCACCCTCTCACCCCCTGTATCAACCCTTTATTTTTTTAAATTACTTCCCCCTTTTTTTATTTTATATTTGGATTTTCCTTTTTGTACTGATTTCAGAAATCTATAATACATGATACTTGAAGTGATTAGTTTATGAGAAAAGTAAATACAAAAGCAAGAAAATTGGATTGAAAAAAAATTATTTTTTAACAATTTTATTACACATTTAGAACAAACATTTAACTACTAAATTTTTTTACAATAATTGTTCAAAAAACTGCCTTTCACTTCCGTACAATAGTACAATCTATTTTGAAATTCTTCTCTGACATTGCTTAACACGTCTGCATTTAATTGTCGACATTCATCCTCTATTCTTTGTTGTAAATCATCTAGATATTCTGGTTGAGTAGCATAATTTTTGTTTTTAAATACACCCATAAGAAGAAGTCTAGGGGTGTTCAATCCGGTGATCTAGGTGGCCAATCGATCATCTGTCGTCTTTTACCTATCCAAGGACTGGGAAACGTTTCGTTTAAAAATTATCGCACAGGTAAAGCAAAGTGTGGAGAAGCTCCATCATGTTGAAATACAACCAAATCATCGGAAAGGTTATCATCATTTGCTACTATTGTTCTAACGATCAACCACTTGCCTATATAATTCAAGATACGATGCACCATTTAAGTTTCCAGTGATAAAGAAGGGTCCGATAATGTGATTACGTAGGATACCACACCATACGTTAAACCTTTGAGGATGCTGTGTGTGAAATTCGCGTACAATATGTGGATCACTCTCAGCCCAGTATCAGCAATTATATCTGTTCACCAAACCGTTTAATGAGAATGATCATTCATCCGAGAAACAAATATTGTTTAACAATTGTGGATTGTTAATGATGCATTTTATCATTAATTCGCAACATTCGGGACGACGATCAAAATCTTCTTCATTTAACTCTTGTACTAATTTAATTTTATATGGATAAAACTTAAATTTATGGAGGACTCGGAAGGCTGTAGGAGATGAAACACCGATTGCTCTGCTTATTGTTGACAGTGACTGTGATTGTTAAGAGTCTAAGTTAACTTGCCCTAAAACAGCTACTTGGATTGCTTTTTTATTTACAAGTTCCTGTCGGTTATGTTTTTTATTGCAAACTGACCCTCTTGATCTAATTTTTTCTGCATCAGTTTAATCACACACTTATGAGTTGCATGTCTATTGTGGTGTGTTTCATTAAAAATTCTAGCAGCAGCTCTTGCACAATTATTATTTTTGTAGTATAAACCTACAATTTCGATTCTTTCTTGCAAAGTGTACACCATTTTAGCGATCAAATTGCACACGTATCAAAATAAGCTGTTACAAGTTAGAACAAATTGTCGCTATTAACCGATTAAAACAAATGTAAAAATGATATCGAAAACCTTTGATAAAACTTGAATAAAAAGTGAATTTTTTTGTTTCTTGGGTTTTAAAGGTACTACAAATAGTACGGTTAAATATTTAAAGAGTTTAAATTATGCTACAACCTATTTTGTTAGAGTCAATTAAGGTGAGGGAGATACTGTCTTGTTAACAGGAAAATTGTCTATCTGATAAACTAATCACTTCAAGCCAAAGGTATTATACATTATTGAAATCAGAACAAAAAGGAGAATCCAAATATAAAACAAAAAAAGGGGGAAGTAATTTAAAAAAAAATAAAGGGTTGATACAGGTTGAGGGTTGAGAGGGTGCATTTTCCAGCAACCTTTAATATGATATTATGTCTCCCCCTTCAGATATTAATTGACGAGTTATTTAAGGTGGATAGTTTTATCTGAAAAGCACTGTATAGTTTAGAGATAGCAATGCCATTTTTTTACACTCCAGAAACATGTGGTTAATGTTACCTATCGACGTATTGTCACAGTCACATAACGGGGAGTTTAGTATCTCTAATTTTTGAAGGTGCACCGGAAACCGGCCTTGATTCAATTTCAAGCGTGTTACTGTTAGAAGATCTTTTTATATAGTCAAAAGTTATATCCGGTATTTTATTTGGAAGCTGTGGGTAAAACTGGAAATAAAGATTTTTCTATGTCTTGCTAAACTTATTGTAAGATTCTCACAATCTGTCATTAATATATTTTTTTAATTTAGTAGTTAAGTCAGTATAAGAAAAGATTTCTACAAATTTATCTGATTTACAAGCTTCTTTTGCTTCACAATCCACACTTGCATTACCTATAATACTGCTGTGACCTTACTAAAATAGTAGAAGTATCAATTTTACAGTATGTGTATAAATTTGTTTTGGGGTTTTGAGTATGCACATAATCGTGACGGCCAGATCATCTACACAACCTTGAATTGTAAAACATGCAATGCATTTTTATCAGTTGATCATCAACAAATAATTATTTCAGCATGGTCGATAACTCTTCTCCTTGGGGACAGACATATATCCAATATTTGTAGTGATGATTTGAAAGTATTACGTTAACGAAAAGATCAATATGTATTTCTTTGGCCACTAGGGTCTTTTCTATGTGGTTATATAATCAATATACAGCAGTTATTAAAAAAAACAACTTATTTAATGAGGTATGAAATGAAATGGAGTTTGATATCGATAATAAAACAAAAAAGTATTGCAAACAAATGTCATAAGTTTTTCCTGATTTTTCCATCCAGGTTAAATGTGACCAATATTCGTTATAAAGGGGTTCATAAAGCTGAATTCAAACCTCTATATAACGAATTTCTCATCACTTAACCTCAGTTTAACAAATTATGACTTATAGAATACCTGTAGACTTGTGTCTTAACTTAGAAAGCACGCTACCAAAAACAGAGGAAAAAACCTGAATATTTTGAGAATAACGTAATTTATTTGACAAAGTATATATGAAAGGGGTTCCTACAGCTGTCGCTGTCTCCCTTCCCTCAACCATTCTTCTTTTTCCTCCCATTCTCCGTCTTCCAATCCTCTTCTTTCCATGGTTTCATCTACCTCATCTCTGAAAGACCTTCTTGGTCTGCCTCTTTTTGCGTTTTCCTATGGGGCTCCACTCTGTTATTTTTGCTATCCATCGGTTTGGGTCTGTTCGTCCGACATGTCCGTACCACGTTAATCTTTTTTCTTCAATGTAATTTAAGGTGTCTTTCTTTTTCTCCATTCGTCTTTGGATTTCGTCGTTAGTTATTTTGTCCATTCTGGAAACTTCTGCAGCTTCTTCTCGAGTAGTCCATTTCTGTGGCGTTTATTTTGTTTCTGCTGCTTTGGTTTAAGACCCAATTTTCTGCTCCATGTTAGAATGATGCGAATCATCGTGTTATAAATTGTTATATTTTTATAATTTCTTCTTCTGTAGTACCTTTATTTGATATAATGAACCCCAGGTATTTAAATTTATCGGTGTCCTTTATTTCACGCCCGTCATCCACTTTTTCCAGGTTTTTTGTTGGTTCTTGTGTTGTGTTCAGATATTCTGTTTTGTTACTGTTTATTTCCAGACCATTTATATTATATTCTTCTAGTTTTCGAACCATATAACTTAGATCTTCCTCATCTTGTGCTATTATGACCTGACCGTCGGCGAAACTGAGGGTATACAGATGGTCGTTCCTTATCGGTACTCCCATTCCCTCACATTTCCTTTTCCATGGCTTTAGGGCGTATTGAAAAATATTTTAAAGAGTGTAGGTGAAGTCGAGCAGCACTGTAGGAGACCTTTCGTGGTTTTAAATGGTTTTTCAAACTTGTTACCTACCTTGACTGTAACATTATTATGTGTGTACATGTACTTCACTACATGGATCAGCTTATCTACTCCTATTTGTTGCATGGCTTTCCACGGTCGTTGTCTGGGCACAGAGTCATATGCCTTGTTAAGGTCATGAAAGGCTAGATGGACTGGTCTGTTCTTTGCCATCTTCTTCTCTATTAGCTGTTGTATATTGTAGATGTGGTCAACACATGATTTCCCAGCTGTAAAACCTTCCTGGTCGTCCTCTATTTTATTTTGGATTTGTTTTTCTATTGTTTCCTTTATTATTTTTCCATATAATCTTCCTATAGATGGTAAAATGCTTAAGCCTCTGTAATTTTCATATTTTCTTCTATCCCCTTTCTTGAAAATAGAGATGATACGGGCTGTCGACCATTCTTCAGGTTGTTGTTCAGTGTTCAAGGCTCTCTGAAACATGTATGTATCATACGGATAGTTTTTCAGAACCGTATTTAATTCGCTCGGGTGCTCTCCCTCCGGGGCCTGCAGACTTATTTTCGTGTTTAACAAAGTTAAATTCATGTTGGAAATGTAATATAAAACTAAACAAATAAAAAACTACTTTTACTACGTCCATCTGTGTCCATCGTTATTGAGTAGCTTGATTACCGCTGAAAAAGTCAGTAGTTTTTGATTGTTTACCTTGTTGTGTTCGGTTATTCATTTCACAATCCACCACAGTGATAGATTTAACAACACTATCATCTAAAGCATTTTTTTTTATAAAATAACACTTTAATACATTGAGGGCATCTCTTACGTCCTTTGATGTAAAATCTGGTTGACTAACGAGTTCTTCGTCCACGTCGTCTTCTGCTTCTTCTACTGTTTCTTGCTCCCCTGCCACGGAAGATGCGATTTAGAGCCACGTTTAGAGCCTCCCTCGCTCTGTTCCCAACATCCTTCAATCGGTTCTGGTTGTTGAACTTCTGGATTGTCTTCATCTGGGTTTTGGTCACGAAAGCCGCCTTGACCTTGAAAGCCGCTTTTCTTGAAACAGTTGACAATAGTTTTGTTATTAACATTGATCCATGCCTTTGTAAACATCCACATAGCATCTAACACACTAATTTTGGTTGGAAATTGACATTCCAAGTCTTTCAATAATTGACGGACTTCTGTACTTGATTTTGAAATTTTGTATTATTCGTTGATCAAGTAGTTGGAGTTTGAACGTTGTGTTTGAATAATGTTTGTTAGCACTGGAATATCTCCATGTGCAGTGCAATTATCGATAAATAAAAGAATGTATTTCTTCTTCTTTTTCATCGCGTTGTTGGTTTGTTTCAGCCAGTCACCGAAGACCTCTCCGGTCATCCATTCTTTTTTATTAGCTGTATAATCTGTTGGTATGGTTGATACGTTTTTGAAACATCTGGGTTTTTTTTGATTTTCCTATGACGAGAGGTTTCAGTTTATCTGTACCGGATAAGTTAGTGCAATGTAAGACTGTCAAACGATCTTTGCTGTTTTTGCCCCCTTTGCAAGTATTTCCTTTCGACACTAACGTTTTGTCCGATAGGCACTTAAAAAAAATTCCTGTCTCATCAGCATTGTAGATATCATCTGCATTGTATCCACGGGTCAAGTCTGGCAATTTAGCTTTCCAATATTCGCAAGTTACAACATCCACAGTAGCACTTTCACCACAAACTTTTTTGAAACTAATTTCGTGTCTCGTTTTGAACCGATCCAACCAGCCATTACAGGTTCAAAAGTCTACATGCCCTAATTGTTCTGCAAACTGTTGAGCCTTTTCATGAAGTACGGGACCTCGGGTACATTTTTATCACGACACTGTTTAAACCACTTAATAACAGCTTCTTCGACATCCTGTAGCTCACCTTTCTTAGCCCTTTTTGCAAATTTTGGGATCTCTTTTGGGGATTTTCTTCAACAAATTGTATCAGTTTACATTTAAATTCTACTGTAACCGCTTTTTTACTGTGTTTTTGCGACATAGCAAATATGAACACAAAATAAAAAAAACTTTACACTTCGATGTAGGTACTGTACGATAATAATACTCAAATCTTTAGGTACTTTAGGTACTGATCACAGTGTAAACACAGTGTAAAGTTCAACACTGACTGACTGATGGTTCTAGGGTTAAGAGGTGGGAAGCAGGTCACATTGTTTTCATGTCTGGACTTGTCCGTGAGTCACAAAATGGCGGACCGCGGTCCTCATTCGGACCTTGAGCTTGTTTTTTGCGGACCGCCGTTAAATTTAAAATATAGTAATAAAATTATAGTGTAAAATTACAATCAAATCTAAATATATAAATATTTTTATATTTTTAAAATGCACAGTACTAACACTATACAGAAATACTCTTAATACTAAACAAAAAAAATAATTTCTGTCCACTATTGATGCTGCTGCAGCTATTGATGCTGAATGAAGCTGCAAATGACCATTTAGGCTTCCTCTTGGACACAGAAAACTTTGCAACTATCGCATTTTTGGCGGATATCTTCAGACATCTGAACTTCTTGAATTTAAACCTACAATGTAAGGGACAACTTGTTTGTGAGCTTCTGTCGGATATTAGAAGTTTTTCTAAAAAGATTGAACTTTTTCTGAGGATATTAAGGCAGAACTTTTGCATTTTCCTCTTCTTAAATCCGTTTGTGATAGTAATAAAGATATTGATGTTACATAGTTCTCATGTTTTATTAATAAACTTGATTTGGAATTTTAAAAACGATTTGCTGATTTTCATAAAATGAAAAATGTTATGCAACTGTTAAGCAACAGTTTTTCACTCGAGCCTAATAGTGTATGGACCAGCGAAGCTGCAGACGCATCACGCAGCAAAAATTTAATAAACAAAGACGGGAGAAAAAAAATATAATAGCTTTATAATCATCGTTTTCCTTGTATTTATTTCATACCCCTCCCTAAACGAGGTGGCCTAGTTGCCTGGTTTCAACTACGTAACCAGGATGATCTCGGGGTTTCGTGCGTTATGTAGGGTTTTGCTACACTCAATATTCATTATACAGGGGTTTTAATTTATTTCCGCAAATCGTAAAAATTCGTTATATCGAGGAATAGAACCGAAATAGTTCGTTATATAGGGTATTTTTTACATTGAGTGTTATGGACGTTTGAAGGAGATTTAAAAAAATTGTTATGTCGGGGTTTTCTTTATATCGGGGTTCGTTATATCGGGACTGCACTGTACTTAAAAAACTGACGATACCCAAGCAATTAATATTAATTTGATATTTATAATATCAAAAAGATTTATTGATCTGGTTACTTGTTTTATGAACTATTCTGTATTTTTGTTATTTGCATGTTTTGTCCTAACATTTACTTGCTTGGCTAAACAATTTTATGCTTTTATCACGGCAGCTTGGTCAATAGGAGGGTGGAACAAAGGCGAGAACATAGCATCACACATACAGAAATTACCCAAAGGTAGGCTTGTATTTGACTCATTTCATCACCATTTTTCTTATCCTTATGTAAATATTTTTGATATATTTATAATGTGATAATTGAAGGGCTTGGGGGAAAAAGGTAATAAGCCACAAAAGTAGAAAATGGAGACAACCTAGTTTGAAACTTACAATCAAATTATTAAATCAGATTTTTTTATTATAACACAACAATGTTTTTTTTTTTTTTAATGAAGCTTTATTCTGAATATAAGCAATTTACAAACTAAAAAGAAACAAACGGAACTCTTAATTAAAAGAGAAAAAATATTTTTCTTGACCAACGTGGCTTACTCCTTTTTTTACAAAAACATTGTTGTAAAATGTTCTTATCTAAAACGATGTTTCTATTTTACTCCAAGTCCAAGTCAAAATTCTCCGTTTCCGGATCTTCTGCGAGGTCTGTTGACTGTTGTCGAACGCCCAGCTCATCGTAAAAGTCGTGATAAACTAAAGGAATATAAGCTATATAAGAATATAAGAATAAATTTTTTAGCTTATTTTCGTCAAGAGGTACAGATGTGGTATATTTTGGAGGAAGATCTCTTACATTTTTTATTCGATTTCCATCTTTTACTCCTCGCTTATCAATATTGACCGATTTAAATTCTTCATTTAAAAAGTGTTTTTCAAGCATTGTGTTGGGTTTATTCGCCTCAAATCTAAAACATCTATTTTGACTAAAACGTAGAGATTCTTTTTCGTCTGTCGTCTGTTTTTTTGTTAGTTTGCTTTTACAGGTCGTCAAAGGAAATAAAATATTTTTGTTGCATCTTGATAACTTCATATGGATTGGTTTTTTTGGCTTTTCTTAATATGTCGCACCATTGATTGGGATGATAGATTTGTGCCGTAAATTTCTTTTTCTTTTCAATTAGGGCGAAATCACGATCTGAGGGTAAGCGCGTATGCCCACTCACAAGAAAACGATGTTCGATAGCCAAAAACTGTTTTTCTCTGACTAGTTGCATAAATGCAACTAGTCAGAAAGCAACTAGCAAAAGTTGCCACAGCAAAAATGACCAAAATATGGAAGGACTGACAAATCTCAAGAGCGATAAAGGTGAGGTTGATCAACTGCTTAATATTCCCAATACTGACCTACGGATGTGAATCTTGGACTCTGAGACAATCGGAGAGAAGAAAGATGGACGCCACTGAAATGTTCTGTTGGAGACAAATGTTACGAATTCCTTGGACCGACCGTAGAACAAATAATTCAATTTTAAGAGAGCTAAAAGTGAGCCAACGACTCTCTAGTAAAGTCCATCTCCAACAATTAAAATATTTTGGGCATGTTATGAGAGCAAAGAAATGACCAGAGACAGAGATCTCTGGAGGCGGACAATACACGACATCACGTCGACCACTACACTCCCCCTGGGGGGTCAGGATTGAAGAGAGAGAATTGCATAAATACTGACATCAGAGCCCAGTTTTTATTTTGACCCTCATAGTTATCGGTGTAAATGATAAGCTCTTTATTGTCATATTTGTTAGGAACAATTCGATATATTTCAGTAGTGCACTGGCAATTTCATCACTACCCTTCTTTGCCACATTTTCGGTCCAAGTCAACATGTACCTGCTCTCTGTTGCAGTTCTGGATGCCCAAATTGTACATCTATGCCTTTCTCAAATAAAATGCTTTTTCCCACAGTCAAATTCGGCACTGACAACGCCTGTTGTAAATCAAATGAAATTACTTCCTTTTCATCTGTTAATTTGCCATGTGCAGACTCTTTTATCAAGTCCTGTTGCATCGCCTCAGCCCTTCTTTGATGCAACTCTAACTTTATTTTAATTTGTTGACATTCTTCAGCATTTTCTTTATTTGATTCGAGCGAGACATTGTATGAATCGCATGTTTGGCATGTATCCGTTTTGGCAGTTTAAATGCTGTATTATATTGCGAGCAAAAAACTGTTCTGTAATAATTTTCTTTCATTGAGACAATATGTTTGGCATTGCACCAAGGTATAGAAGTTTTCATCTTTCTTAGCGTGTGCGTGTAAAAACACTTGCAATAAGTTGTTTCATCTGTCTTTCCTTGTCTAAGCTCGATTCGTTTACCTCCTCCAATGGCAGCTACTTATCTGTATTCGTAAAGAGGCTGAACTTATCACCGACACCGTATCGGCCAAACGCATCGGTGTTATTGCTATAATGCTGAGAGACGTGAGTGGTCTCTTCATTCCCTTCTCATCGCACTTTACCATGACGAACGTGACTCGAACAATTAAATTACGCATCTGTGTATCAGAGAGAGACGAATATTAAAAATTCCGTAGTAGCTTATTTCAGGCACACGCCAAGAACGATGAAACCGAGTTTATATAATAATCTGTATATAAAGGTGATATGGACAAATCGTGATTGATGTAAGTGCGGTTGGGGTTATCTTGCCTGCTGTAATGGCTGAAATATTTGGGTATTGCTTGAATATGTCGATGGATGGACAGAATTCTCTCTTCAGATATTTTGTTTTTTCTATTCATATGTTTTCCTCGCTTATCCGTTTTTGGAGTAGACTTCCCTTCCTTTATTTGGCAACAAATACTTTTTGACTGCTGGAGACCATGAACTGCCAAAAACTCAGATTTGCATACTTCTTTGTCGGTGGCATTAATCTTTATATAATATTTAAATGATACACTTCTACAAGATGTTTGGCGTTTGATTTTTTTTGGGTAACTTCTTTTTTGGGAATTCCTTTTATTCTACCAAATAAGTAGTTATTTTGTTGCTGTCGAGTCCCCAAATTCCAAAATGCATGAAAAATTTCTTCTTCTTTCCCCATCAGGCTTGTTCTACATTTGTGTTTGCATTTACATGGTTCTCCAATAGCTTTAGGCTCCATTTCAGTCCCTTAGTATGTTTTGTACCCATGGCCCAGATTTCTTCTTGTTTTCTCCCGGTCACTTTTCTTAGAATGAACTTTTCTCCAGCGTGAGGGCGTTGAATTTTCTGGAAAACTTAGATACCCTCTATAAATATCTTTTTTCTGATCCGAGGGATCGTTGTACTCATTTTCGTCCTGAAAAAAAAAGATGTATATTTTTTTGCAATTAGGTAATAAGCCACACACATTTTTCGTAGAAATTCTGCTAGACATATGAACAAAAATACTGCAGCCGGAGATATAACGCAGTACACATCATAGTTACACAACATTACTGCATTATCTAGACGTATTGTACGTAAAGGCAAAATATGAAATTTTATATTAAGCTTAAAAATAACAAAATCTTTTGCTAAAAAAGGGAATAAGCCGCATAGAAATAAACTTACCAATATATGTGTAACTCCTGTTGAACAGTCACTTTCAGTAACACTGTAATCTTTATCATTCAGATCGTCATCTGAATCAAAATCAGAGAATTCACTTCCACTACTACTCTCAAAATCAACTTTTCTTTTAGCTCGACGTAATCTATAGTCATTCATCTTGAAAATCGCCTGTGGCATGTTCCTTTTCTAACCAAAAAGTTCTAAATTTTGGCAATTTTTAAGAAAGAAATTCGCGTATAGAGGCGCCATCTCTTTATCAATAGCTGAAATAATTAATCAGCAGTTTCGTTGCACACTTCCAGGTATCTTTTAGATTTATGTGGCTTATTACCTTTTTCCCCCAAGCCCTTCAATTAATAAGTTTAGAAGTTCTTATCATGAATTTTTTTAGTAATTTTTATCTGGGAATCGGATCAAAGTAATTGTAGAGGGTGCATTGTAACATCCAGTTAACATTGGTTTTGGTTTATTTTTACATCTATTTATTAAATCATATTCATTTTGTGTTATTTTTAGGAGAATATTACAAGAACAGGGCCCCGATATGCAGCACTACAAGTAAGTTGAAGCTGCATGAAATTCTTTTTAATTTTAAGATACTTTATCGTATTAATTTGTATATTTAACCGAGTGATTTTGTTTCCACAGAGGCCCAGATGTTTCGAGTACTCTGAGTGACGGTGTGTATCACCCACATAGTAATGGACAGTCGGAGCATTCGCCAAATTCGAGCCACATGTCGGTACACAGCGACGAGCCACTAGTGAGAAATCAAAAGCAACAGACGACTCAACAAGTGACGACTGTGACTAAGGTCGTACGAGAAGTACAACAGTTAGACGATCAAGCAGGAGAATACATTCCGGTTTCCTTGGGATCATATTCCCATCCTTCTCAATACGTTGACTACATTGAACAACCACCACATCATATGTATTCACAGTATCATCAACACCCCCATTACCAAGACTATGACCACTATCCGAACCCTTACGGTGCCTATATGGGTTACGCCGCGGGAGCTGAAAGACCCCCCACTCCACCTAGTCCTAGTGAACATAGTGTTGACCCCTCTCCTCTGCCTCTGACGTCTCAGCCTAATGCTGCCTACGTTGGTTCAGGTTACGATGAACTACCTGAACACTACAGGGTCACTCCATCGCCCGGTGGACCAATAGGTATAGATCCCTACCAAGATGATTCCGCCGTAGTGTATGGTTATGTTTCACCTTCTCCTTATGGCACTGCGCCTAGTCTTTCTAGACCTTATGTAGATAGTATTAATGGACCTGTACCAGTAGGAGCCACCATGAGATTGTTTGAGGACGAGGATCTTCAAAAGCATGTCAGTAAGATGTCCCTGCACGGTCACAATGTTGGACTGACCCATGATAGGGCACATAATATAGCTTCTCCTGGTAGTATTGGCGGAGACGAAGATCAAAGGGGCATGCGTTGGCGTGATCCCAATCTTACTGAAGTCATTGGATTCCTCAACAACCCAAACAATGTGATTAAAGCCAATGCGGCAGCCTATTTACAACATCTGTGTTATATGGATGATCCTAACAAACAAAAAACGAGAGCTCTAGGCGGCATACCCCCCTTAGTTAAATTATTGTGTCATGACAGTATTGAGGTGTATAGGAACTCTTGCGGAGCTTTAAGAAATTTGTCTTATGGCAGACAAAACGACGAAAACAAAAGAGCCATTAAGAATGCAGGCGGTATTCCTGCTCTGATCAATTTATTACGAAGATCAAATGAGGCTGAAATAAAGGAACTGGTCACTGGTGTCATCTGGAACATGTCATCGTGTGAAGACCTCAAGAGAAACATAATAGACGACGGAGTAATAACCATTGTTACTTTTATTATAATTCCACATTCCGGCTGGGATCCACAAGGAAATCATGGGGAGACTTGTTGGTCCACAGTATTCAGAAACGCTTCTGGTGTGCTAAGAAATGTCAGTTCTGCTGGAGAATATGCTAGAAAAAAATTAAGAGAGTGTGAAGGTTTAGTTGATGCATTACTTTTTGTTGTGCGCTGTGCCATAGATAAGTCAAATATAGGCAATAAAATTGTAGAAAATTCTGTGTGCATTCTACGTAATCTGTCGTATCGATGTCAAGAGGTTGAGGATCCAAACTATGATAAGAATCCTTTACCAACTCAAACTAGGGTTGCCGCTACCTCATCTAAAGGTAAGTTTATATTATTATAATGTTTATTTAATAGTAGTCTTCTAACACTATCACTAAAATACGATAAATTTATAGCATTTATTTATTTAACCGTACAAATCTATTTATTAGACTAAGGGCCGAAAACTTGATTATAATCAAATATTTAATTATTCACAGCAGCTGTTAAAATTATTAAAAATTGCTTATTATTATTATTGATTTGTTAATAAAAACATGAAGTTAACATCGTAAAGAGCTTAATTATGATTTATTTTAAATTATAACGCAAAATGATAAAATTGAATAAAATAAATCAGTCAAATAAAACATAACCCCAAAATGTGACGTATTTAATTTTAATTAAATATTTGATTACAATCAAGTTTTGATTAGCGTTCGAACAATTGGCGCTAAATCTAATTGCCTTATATTATAGTCCCCTCATTTTATCGGCATATTTCTAGAATTCCGTAGAACTCTCGCGACGTCAGAACAGCTGTAGACTTCGATCAATAGCCTCATGTTCATATAAATCTCCCAGTTGTATAAAAATGGCAAGTGACGTTCTTCGTTCCGCATTGGTAACAATGCGGGTTACAACAGACTCATGTCTGGACTTGGTATCTAAATATTTCTTACGCCATATTTCGGACAACCCAACTGGCGACATTCTAGTTTTGGCTGGCATTGCTAATTTTTGCACTTTAGATTCCAGCACGTACTCCCTCAATTGAAGAAATGTTTCCCATACATATTGGTACAGTTGAAAAATTCTAAACGTGCTGGTGGGGGATGGCGTCTGCAGCATTATAGTCGGTGTATGACCTTTAGAATCTTTTAACTGTAGGTGGGTTGGTCATGGGCAGTGTCGTTTGTTACCAGATAGATAAGGTAACGTGGTGCATCTTGGAGTTTCAAAGCTTCTCCGGGAGCTGGGAGTTGTCATTTAAGTTCTGCAAATAGACCAAAATTCACTGGAAAGATGGATACCATTCATTGTGTGTCTTTAATACTGGCCGGAATGGTATGGGTCAGTTAGTAGTTATCTGGAAGTACAAGTAGACCTTGCTTTTCTTCAATGGTAATACCATGTCTTGCCTTACTTGTACCTCCATATACCCCCACGAATTCCTCAAATTCTTGAGGTCAGGTACTTCTTAACTTGGTTTATTTCCAGGTCTTCATCTCAACTCTAGATCGCAAGGTAGTCGCATCTCGCGTCCAAACAGGACTTTTGCTGGTATTTGGCTGACATTAACAGCGGATCGGTTAATATGCGGACCTTGCGGAAGGTACTGATCCCAGTCTTTTCTGGTGATTGGACACCATTTTTGCCAAATCATTGCCAACTGTCTTATTCATTCGCTGGTCCTTCCGAAGATCCTTCCTTGGTCACTACGGATCTCCAAAGACACTGCAAATCGGCTAATGTACTCTTTGATCAACACATCTTCAATAGTGGCGGCCTTCTGGTCTGAAATTGCGTAGATCTCGACCAACTTCTTGAAGTTATCCATCACGACCAACATGTACTTGCAACCATTTTCAGAAATGGCACGGCATTGTCCAAATCTATTCTTTCAAATGGACTTCCAACATTGTATTGTTTTATAGGAGCTTTTCTTTTTCGGTAATGTCCATTACTCGTAGCACAAGTAGTAGATTTCTTACACCAGTCCTTAACACTGTTCATCCAATAAAACCGTTCCCGAATTCTTTAAATATTTCTTTATACCGAAATGCCTTCCTAAATAGACTGTCATTTAACTGATGAGGTACTTCGGCTATGCTGCTCTTTGAAATCACCAACTATGTTCTAGGAACCATTATCATTTTCCAGTACTCGCTTAAGCAAGCCTCTTCTATGATAAAGGAGTTTCACTGGTCCAATACGTTTTAATTAAGTACTGACGATAGGTTTGATATTTCTTGCCAAAACAGTCAACGGTTGTATTCTTTCCATTTTCCAATTTCCTATAAAACTGGATCTTTCTATTGTTCTTCTCTGATCTTAGTAGGCGTCCACTTCTCGTTGACCACCGTTGTTCTTAGCACTGCTGTTTCCTTGGATTCTGTTTTGTTGCACTGGGAACACTCTGCTGGCACGGACTTCTAGAGAGAGATTCACCATTGCTGTGGCTAATTCCGGCCCTATGCTCAATCTTAAAATCGTATTCTTGGAGTTGTTCAATTCATCTGTCTATCTGACCCTCTGGATTCTTCAACTGCATTATCCACTTGGGCGTCATGGTCAGTTTGGATTAAAAGCTTCCTTCCATAGAAATATAGATAAAAGTAGAAGTTGTAGAATTGTAAAATATAGTCTAACTCCTAATAATATATTCGTAGAAAAATATTCTAGAAAAGAACGAAGTTTGCATACAGGTCTGGCTACAAATGGTGATACGGCAAGTCGGGTGATATTATGTTTTGTATTCGGTGATTTTTATATTGCCCGAATTGTCGTAGATAAAATATAGTATGCAACTCACAATACATTTTGAGAGAGAGAGAGGCTGAAGGAGTGTATTTTTAGGATGACAAGTGCTAGATGTAGTCGATAGGTGGCGTGACAAGATGATGAACTGTAATAGACGTGGAATCCCATTCAAGCATAGGTCCAATATATGATAGCTCCGTTTTGGCGATGTTGTCATTCTCTGTTAGCCGCACTTTCCTTCAATGTCTATGCTAAAATCAATAGCAATGAAGATTCGATATAGTGCCGTTTTGACAATGTTTTTGTTTTTTTTTGTGTTAACGTATTTCCCGTCTTCTTCCCGTTCAACCGAACCTTTGCACGTTGTTGTACGTTGAGTTGTTTAGACGTTACAAGATTAGTGTCCTTTTGGCATTGTATTTTGCGTTTGTTTTTGTGTTAACGTATTCGCTACCCTCTCCCCGTTCCAACGAGCCCTCGTACGTCACGGTCTGACCAATAAGAATGGAGATATGACGTAACGCCATTTTGGCACAGTCTTTGCGTTTGATTTGTATCTTAACGTATTCGTTATCACTTCCCTTTTCCATCGATACCTTGCACGTCACAATCTGATATTCCCTCGCGCCTCCACCACGGAATGAGCCAAAAATGACCAGAATGGACTTAGCGATTTCTAATATTAATTTTCATAAGAGTTGTGCTCATATCCGTGTAGCCCCATTACTAATGCTGAAGAAAAACAGTCATTGTGTCAAAGTAGAAGAAAATTTTGCGCTGTACTCTCTTAATCATACAAAAAGTGACAACTGCAAGTTTTCAATCTTGTTCTGTTTTTTATAATAATTTTTATCTGAATCTAATAATTTCTGTGTATATAATGTTAATTATAGTAATATTCTGTTAATTTTAAGGTGAAAATTTGGGCTGCTTCGGTGGAAGTAAAAAGAAAAAAGACAGTCAGTCCTCAGACACGAAGGAAAACAATTTTTCCGCAGGAGCCCCAGGCAGTATGTCTAGCGCGAGCGCTAGAGGAGATCCAGTTAGAGGGATGGAGCTTCTCTGGCAACCAGAAGTAGTGCAATCTTATTTAGCTTTATTGCAAAGTTGTTCAAATCCAGAAACCCTGGAGGCGGCAGCTGGAGCCCTTCAAAATTTGGCAGCTTGTTACTGGCAACCTAGTATAGAGATTCGAGCGGCAGTACGTAAGGAGAAAGGTCTCCCAATATTGGTGGAGCTGCTGCGTATGGAGGTGGATAGGGTGGTATGTGCAGTGGCTACAGCACTTAGGAACCTTGCCATTGATCAACGCAACAAAGAGCTCATAGGAAAGTATGCCATGAGAGATCTTGTCCAAAAACTTCCGTCAGGAAACACACAGCATGATCAGGGCACCTCTGACGACACCATAGCTGCTGTCTTAGCCACCTTAAACGAAGTTATTAAAAAGAACGCTGAATTCTCCAGATCTCTACTAGAGGCAGGTGGTGTAGAAAGACTGATGACTATTACAAGGCAACGACAGAAATATACTCCGAGGGTACTAAAATTCGCTGGACAAGTCCTGTTCACGATGTGGCAACACCAAGATTTGAGGGACGTTTACAAAAAGCACGGCTGGAAAGAACAAGATTTTGTTACAAAAACAGTAGCTGCACGCAACGCTGGACCTAATTCACCGAACAATGCCAACAGTACTTTAAACCGCCCGATGGCTTCACAAAGTGGAACAAGATATGAGGATAGAACAATGAAACGCACCACTGCTGGAAACAGGGGCGCTGGCGTCTTCCAAAGGGTAAGTTTTATTTTTAATAGTCTTATATTATCAATTCTTATTCACAGCTTTCTTTTTGCTTCAAACTTATTGATGTACAAAAATATAAAGTTCAAAACAAACCTTTCCTTCAGTGCGTCATCAATTTTGAAGTCATATAGGATTTTAAGAATGTCACGAATCTTTGCATGACATTTTAGTTAAATCTGACAGTTGTCAGAATCGTAATCAGCCAAATATGAAAAGATTATTGCTTCTAAAACTTTTATTACAATTTGGAATAAAAACAATTCGATAGTGTTGATTGTATTTATAAAAAGTTCTGTTGTTTGATTTATATAGTTGTATAGATTGGAAGTCTCTGGAATTAAGAAGGGATTGGGCAACAGCGATATATGAGTATTACACAATTGGACAGATGCCCAGGTCTCTCTCTTTAATCCTGACCCCCCAGGGGGAGTGTAGTGGTCGACGTGATGTCGTGTATTGTCCGTCTCCAGAGATCTCTGTCTCTGGTCATTTCTTTTAATTCATGCATAGGTCTTTGGCATATTCCTGTAATTTGATCTATCCATCTTCTTGGGGATCTTCCTCGTGATCTTCGGCCTTCTACCTTTCCTTGTATTATGAGTCTTTCCATGTTTTCTGTGGTTGCTCTCATAACATGCCCAAAATATTTTAATTGTTGGAGATGGACTTTACTAGAGAGTCGTTGGCTAACTTTTAGCTCTCTTAAAATTGAATTATTTGTTCTACGGTCGGTCCAAGGAATTCGTAACATTCATCTCCAACAGAACATTTCAGTGGCGTCTATCTTTCTTCTCTCCGATTGTCTCAGAGTCCAAGATTCACATCCGTAGGTCAGTATTGGGAATATTAAGCAGTTGATCAACCTCATCTTTATCGCTCTTGAAATTTGACAGTCCTTCCATATTTTGGGTCATTTTTGCTGTGGCAACTTTTGCTAGATCACATCTACGTTTAATCTCTTCTTGTAATGACCCTGTGTTTGTGATTAATGATCCCAGATATAAGTATGAGCTCACAACCTCGAACCGGTCAATTGTGGTTATGTGTGGATGATTGTTGTGTAGTCTATCCACTATTATGATCTTTGTCTTTGATATGTTTAATTGCAGACCAGGTATTTTGAAGAAAATAAATTTTAATGTTCCATACAACATCCATAGTAGTAATACTTTAAGATATTTCCTCAATATCTTTCCTGAATTTACAATTTGATTCAGAATCTGATTACGGGGTTTATGTGGCAGGCATTACTTTTTCTGTCTGCCAGTATTCATTTATATTTTCTGCATGCAATACATATTTCTTCCATTTTCTGGTGTTACCTTAAATTTAACCACAATTATCCAATTATTATTTAAGAATTTTAGTACTCTTCAATTAAATGTTGTAATGCTTCTATCCAAATACTTAATATAGTACTTTACACTACCTGTACAAGATATTTTAGCATCATAATATCTTTTAGGATCATACCAAACATTCTCGATGGGTTAAACTGGCAATGATATGGAGGCAATCTCAACACTCCATGACCTTGTTCAAGTGCCAGTACATCTAATCTGTAAAATAAAACAAATATATAATATAATCTCCATTAATTCAAGTTTCATCATTGTTGTTGAAAAATCTATATGCTTTTCTTTTAACCATTTTATTGAAGAGTGTTTGGTCCAACTTTTGGAATCTTTTATATCCACATGTGACTGTTCCATTAAATATTTTCTGTTTGAAAAATTTCAATTTAACAATCTGAATTGGAAATCTTTTAAAACCCTATCCAGTGAAGTGGTAGAAATGTTAATTTCTTTATCTTTCAGAGTTGTCTTCAGAGTGTCAATTGTCAAAATTTTCATAATAATGAGGTTCGACAATTGACACTGACACACAACACATCAGTGATACCACAATCTAAAATAACTTATGGTTGCCTACCCTATATTCCAGTTCTGGCACCTCAGCTAATGAACATTTTCAAAAATGTTAGTGGGTTAAAAATCGTAAAAAACGTTAAAACATGAAATTAATGTCGAGGATTCCTGTATTTTGGCAAAAGAAAAAAAAAACATTCAAAACGTGTTTTCTTGGAAATGTGTTTCATAAAATCTAGTACATCTTGCATAAATAAAAGGTCTGACATAGATAGAAATATTAAAATAAATATAAAATAAAATTTTCACCCTACAATGTCAGAAAATAATAACCTGGATGACAATTATCACTTTGCCCGTTGACATTGTGAAAGTACTTTTGCGTCAAATTATCTTTATTCGCATCATTGATTTTTTATAGATTTAGCATATTCTAAACGTAAACCAATTATACGAGGGTGCTTTGATATAAAACTAGCCTTTGAAAACAATTTTTTTGGAATTAAATCGATTTATTTCTCAACATAGTTCCCTTTTAGCTCGATACACTTAGTAAGACGATGTTCCAATATTTTGGAATCCTTTTTATCTCATCCGAATAGTATTTTTGCTCGAGCTTTTCAAAACAGGCCGAAGTTTCAGCGACGACTTCATTATTTGTTGCGAAACGGCGTTCTCCAAGCCATTTTTTTAGGTTTGGAAACGAAAAAATCGCTGGTGGCAAGATTTCAACCAATTCATAGCCCAATTCGTGTAATTTTGCCATGGCGACGGCCAATCGGTGAGCCGGTGCATCGTCTTGGTGAAAGAGCACTTTTCGCGTTCCAAACCGGGGGGTTTTCGACGCAATTCGGCATCGAATCGATCCAATAATGCTGCGTAGTACTCACCATTGATTGTTTTTCCTTTTTCCAAGTAGTCGATGTGGATGATGCCCTTCGCATCTCAGAAAACAGTTGCCATCGCTTTGCCGGCCGAATGTGCACTCTTTGCCTTTTTGGCGGCCCTTCGCCGCGTTTGCGTCACTGTTTCGATGGTTCTTTGGTTTACGGTGTGTAATAATGCACCCAGGTTTCATCAACGGTGATAAATCGGCGAAGAAAATCCTTCGGATCTCGCCGTATCATCGCCAAAAGAGTCTCCGAAGTGGTCACACGTTTTTGCATTTGATCGATTGTCAGTAAACGTGGTACCCATCGCGCTGATAGCTTTTTCATGTCCCAATGATGTCGTGTACGCGTTCGTAGGAAATGTTTAGGCCCTATATTAACTCGCGGAGCTTAAGTCGACGATCTGTCATATCATGTCATGGACTTTGTTGATCATTTCCGACATGGTGACTTCATTTGGCCTCCCGGGACGCTTATCATCAAAAACACTCGTACGACCAAGAACAAATTCAGCTTTCCAAAATTTTACTGTTGCTAACGAAGATGCAACCTCACCATAAACTTTCGTCCAGGTCGGCTTTGATTTGCATTCGTTTTACCCTTTTCGTGGAGGAACTTAATCACCGAACGATACTCGACTTTTTCCATTTCTCCGAAATCACAAAATTTCCTTCCTTTTCACGGCTGTAAAAACCAAACTAATTGTTTTTAAAACTTAAAATTTTGACAGACGTCATGTCATGATTGGCAAATGTCAACACCGAAATAAGTAGCGCAATCTATCAAAGGCTAGTTTAATATCAATCTACCCTAGTATTTGCTCGCACATCCATAAGCAGAAATCGCTTTAATATGCAACTACTCGTCAGTTCTACATCATTTTCTAAATTCACTGAAAGAAGAGTTTGGTTTGAACTATATCTCTATTTTCTCATGTGCGTATTTGCCAACCATTAAATTAATTTTGATTAAATTTATAATGCTAATATGTTAATACTTTTTAGAATGACGACATCCCCACAGCGGACATGCCGTATCCAGACAACCCAGCCGTCATGGGTCGATCGTACCCCCCCGGTCCAGGTCCAAACCCGCCACCAGTCAGTCATTAGGAAGGCAGGCGAAGTGCACACCCCTACACATCCGTGTCAATTGATTGCGTTTGGTGAAGGAGTTGCTCAAATTAGCAATACGTCGTCGAGTCTGCTGAACCGGCTGTTAAATAAACTCAAATTATTCTCGATGATCTAAATCTCTGGTAACCCTCGTGTAATTTCTCCATATTTATATTTGAGAAGGAAATATTAAACATAGTCACTTCCTCACTCGCATTTGCCTATTATTTATCTATGGTTAGCGATGCAAATCATCGAAAACATATTATAGGAACAGGCCTACAAACTACTTCCAATTATTGTTTAGCATTAAACCATTCACATTCATATTTTCTTCGTCATTCGCTGCGGTCTTTTAGAAAAAACAGTCAAAAATTTCATGAATTCTAAAATGTATTTTACCAAGAACGTTTTTTGATACTTATATAAATAGTGCAAACATCCAAAGACATATAGAGCATCTGATATGACCCCTTTCATAATTAAGTATTTACTAATTCAATATTGCTTTTAAAACTTTCTTCTCTTTAAAAGAGCCAATTTCAAAAATGGGCAATTCCCAAATATGTTATTCCTATTAAAGAATGCTATATGAATAAATAAATATTGCAACTGTTTGGTGTCCAATAGATCTTCTAGGTGTACCAGTAAAAGCTTCTAACTGAAAAAAGAAAGGATAAACACCAAAAATACAGAAATACATAGAACTTTACCACACAACAAATATTTATCCAGTATTTTTCATGATATAATGTAATTGGATTCTTCAAACCGTTCCCTATATTATTACAACAAATAAAATCGTAACGTTGTCAAACGCCATTATTCAATCAACATTTATCATATCGTCGCTGCCGTGGAAATATCTCCTACGTGTTGAAACCTAAAATTTTCAGGAGACAAAGAAAACACGTTTTTGTAAAAATAATACAACTTAATGACATTTTATAATGTTATAATTTTATTTTTTTGCTTTTATAGTCTTGCGCTATTTTGCGTGATGTGTGAAATGGGTTTATCAAAAAAACTTAGGGAGCCATCACTGCCAGAGCTGGTGACAGATTTACGGTCACCAATTTCTGTCCCTTCTTCTTGCGACAATTTATCTTCTATGACTTGTTTTTCCAAACCAATTTCCTCGCCCCCATTCTCTATTTCAATCTCCTGGTTGAAAACAGATATATCGTTTGCAACTTCTAGCTCCACATTATTTGCTGCTTGCATTTCTTTTTCTTCCGTTTTCTCATATTCATGTTCCACTATTTCTAATTCTTTTGCGATGTCCATTTCCATTACTTCATTTTCTGCAACCTCCATTTCAATTACTTCATTTTCTTCAACTTCCATTTCCACTACTTCGTTTTCTGCAACATAACCTAAAAGTACGAATCTTAAATCTCAAATGTGCAGCAATTTGACAGATCAGGCTGGGTTAAAATCGCGCATGTGCCCAACGTCGACACATAGCGGGCATTACCGCGGACGCTATAGTAGCAAAATGTCCCATGTATAAAATTTCGGTTAAATACAGCACATATCGCAATCATTATTGTAGACGGTACACATAAGAGATTTTTAATATTAAAAATAAATTTCAGATTTAAATTACAAAGTGCGCGTGGAAGATTCCTGTAATATGGCTCTAATAACTTATTTTCGCGAAAATGTGCACATAGATTTTTCCACGGCAACGACGATATGCATAATTATCCTAATGGTGACACTAAATGTTTTATCTTAAGTATTCTTTTGTCCCTTGATGATGTGAGCATTGAGGATAACTAAATTTTTCGGCTGAAAATGACATTTTTCTGGACTCATATGTAATTATATAATCTACTTGTCATATAAACCTTTAACTTCGATTTGCTATGTTAACTTAGTGGTATATGGGTTGCTATAAGTGTATTTAATTGTATAGGACCTATTTTTTCTGTTTGGCATATTATGTGTATAATAGATCTGGTAAATCAGGAACTGATCTGCAGTGTACGATTTTGAGTTATTGATCTAATTGTGATAAAGTGACTAATAGGATTATTTCCAACTCTATATTTGGAACATACCGTCATCACTTTATAATATTCTATATCATTTTCTTCTCTTGCTTTTGAACCTCTCAATTCTTTTCCTTAAATTCGAAACATTCTTCTTATCAGTTGTGTGTCATACATTCACTGTAGATCTGAGCTTATTCATCGAAGATGGTTCTTGTTGGATCTGAGTAAGACAGAAAAGAGTTCAAATCCTTTATAGATTTTATTCAGATTATACATAAGTGATCCCATGTTAAGAATAAGCCATTTATCAGTCTGATATCCAGCCCAAATGAGGTGTTGCTCTAGCGAACATTCGGTGTTGCTAAGATGCACACGTTAAAATCTTGCGAAGCGAAACATTCAGACGGAAGAATTTGGAAACTATATCGCCATGTTTGAAAATAAAGCTGAAATAATTCCATCTTAATTTAGCTTTCATTCCCTCGGTATGAAGAGGGAAATAGTGCGATAGATCTCAGCGTGAGCATTGTTCGCGTTGATAGTACCTCATAATACGAGTATAAAAAACAATTATGTCACCTGAAAGATCAAAATGTGATTAGAATAAGTCAGTTGATACCATTGATTGATCAGTTATTAGAAATGTAATAATGATTGTTTTCAACGGTAATGTGAATAGTAATTAGAACAGTGGCCAGTTAATGGGTCAAATTAACCTTTTTAATGCCTTTTGATTTTTTAGATGTCATAATTGCTCTTATTATGGTCAGAGTATCTGGCATCGCAGAGCTATTGCTGGGTGAAATACCAACTTCCTTGGACCACATTTCTAGTCTTTTTATATAATATGTTTTCTATGGTACAATTAAGCAATTTTGAGATACGTGGTAATACTGTTAAACGAAAGTAGGACATGGTTCTATTTGAATAATATCACATACATAGCATTGTCGTAGAAAGTTTTTTTGAAAACTATCTTTTCTAGATGCAGTGAAGATTTTATTGTTTATCACCTGAGTATTAGTTGTTCATTATATTATTTTTAATATTATTGAATTATATATACACTTTTATTATACTTTGTTTCTTTTTTGTATCCCTTTACCATACTTCACTTTTATTAGTGTGACCACAAAATAATAAACAATCAGAATACCCACTCTCAGATGCCGCCTTTGAAGTTTTTCAGCACGCGCGCCATGTTTTAGAAGGAAACACAGAACACAGACCTGGATTGAGAATCACATTTGGTGTAATGAATCTTTATCGACATATTTATGATTTTTGAGGTTATGTAATTGTTTATATTTATGTTTATTTATATTTGACAATGTTAAAGTAATTGTATAGTATGTCTATGATTGCCTTAAGTCACCGGATTAATTTTTCTATGCACTCCACATAAATTTTCATTAAACAACACTTCTTCTTCTTCTTCGGATGCAAATCCACTAATGGATGTTAGCGATCACATTTTCCATTAATTCTCTATTTCTTGCAATATGTATCAGAGATTGTATGTCGTTAATCCCTGTCCATTGCCTTATGTTTCGGAGCCAGGACATTTTCTTGCGTCCCATTCCTCTCTTGCCTTCAATTTTACCTCGATTATAAGTTGGAGGAACTGGTATTTTTCATTTCGCATGATGTGACCTAGATAAGCCGTTTTCCTTTTCTTGATGGTTTCGAAGAGTTGGCGTTCTTGGTTTATTCTTTTAAGGACATCTATATTTGTGATTTTCGCTGTCCATGGTATTTTTAGGATACGGCGATAAAGCCACATTTCGAAAGCTTCTAATCTGTTTATATCCTTCGTTTTCAATGCCCAGCGCTCTACGCCATATAGCAGCACTGACCATACGTAGCACTTAGTAAACCTTAGTCTCAGTTGAAGATCGAACTCTGAACAAGTCAGGACCTTCTTGAATTTTACGAAAGCTTGTCGAACTTGCTCAATGCAAGATTTTACTTCCCTGTCCGATGCCCAGTCTTCAAAAAGCCACGATTCCAGGTATTTAAATTTACTCACTCTTTTAATGGATTTAGTATTCAGTGTTATGGTGGAGTTTTCAAGTGCATCCAAGTTTCTGGAGATGATGATGAATTTGGTCTTTTTGGTATTAATCTCTAATCCCATTCGCTTACTGTATTCTCCGATTATAGTGACAAGTTGTTGAAGATCGACTATGTTGTATGTTGTCACAAATTAAGACACCATCATCAGCATATCGTATGTTGTTGATCAATACTCCATTCACCTTGATTCCCATCTCTGTATCCTCCAAAGACTCTTGAAATATGGCTTCCGAATAAATGTTAAATAAAAGAGGGAAAGCACACATCCCTGTCGAACGCCTCTTCTTATATGTATGGGTTTGGATATAGAATTGTCTATTTTTAACTGTGCCGTTTGATGCCAGTACAAGTTTTCAATGCATCTTATGTCTTTTTGGTCTATATCAACTTTCTTGAGAATCTGCATTAACTTGTGGTGTTGGACACGATCAAACGCTTTTTGGTAATCTAATGTCACCGCGGGGGAACAAATAACGGTGTCTGGACTCCTTCTATTGCCTCCGGTGCTCTGTAGAGGGCTTCGGAAACGTCGGCGAAAGCCCCTCTACTTGAATCCATTTGCGGGTATGGATTCGTAAATGTTTTCTTCTGGTATCTTGCCTTGAAAAAGGCAAGATATTTCTTACATGACAAAGGTAAAGTCGAAATAAAAATACCAGGTTGCAGTAGAATAACATCTCAGCCACAGAGTATGGGAAAAAGCTAAAAAGAAAGCAGAGCCCCGAGAGCACTAAGCTCTCGGAGAGCCGTGAAGGACTGACTTCATTGACCTGAAAATCGCCTATTTTTATACTTTCTGAAGTAGCGATTAGGGATTTCCAGGTCAGGGAGGAGCCAACGGAAAAAATAAGGGGCGGGCGATGCGTCTCGAACGTGAACTAGTCGCGTCCGAGAACATCCCCCCTCCTCTGGAGACTCTGTGGCCGGGAAAAAATTTATTAAATATCAAATAAAAATACATGTGAAAAATACACAATAAAAATACATAAAAATGTACAAGAAAAATTAAATGTTAATAAAAGTTCAAAAATTCACAGCACTGCACTACTTACAGGGGAGGTCGATGGTGATGACGGCATCTCAAACTCCTGCAGGTCCATCCTCGGTCGGTGTGCCAACTCCTCAAACGGGTTCGTCTTCTTCTCGGTCGTCTGATCCCATCTGCCATATCCGACGGGGTTTCGTAGGGTACCAGTGTGCCGAAGCCTACGTGGTCGTCCAACCACTTTCGGTAGCGATGGGGGGCGATGACTGGGTCTACTCCGGGACTTTCATCGGCATCTGGGGCTTCTAACTTCGAAGAAGGCTGGCTCGTCAAAGGCGCCTGCACGTCGAAGGCATCCGGTCTGCAGAAGGCCTCGATGTAGGAGTGTTAGAGCATAGCTTCCTAACACTCCGTGGTTCTCCCCATTCTTCTCTTGACTTCAAACCCATGTTGAAGTCATTGGTCTGCAGCTTTCTGTGAATTTGAGTTAGGTCGTGGGTGCGGATTTTAACCACGTTGTCGGGCGCCATGTCACCGCGGGGGAACAAATAACGGTGTCTGGACTCCTTCTATTGCCTCCGGTGCTCTGTAGAGGGCTTCGGAAACGTCGGCGAAAGCCCCTCTACTTGAATCCATTTGCGGGGTATGGATTCGTAAATGTTTTCTTCTGGTATCTTGCCTTGAAAAAGGCAAGATATTTCTTACATGACAAAGGTAAAGTCGAAATAAAAATACCAGGTTGCAGTAGAATAACATCTCAGCCACAGAGTATGGGAAAAAGCTAAAAAGAAAGCAGAGCCCCGAGAGCACTAGCTCTCGAGAGCCCGTGAAGGACTGACTTCATTGACCTGAAAATCGCCTATTTTTATACTTTCTGAAGTAGCGATTAGGGATTTCCAGGTCAGGGAGGAGCCAACGGAAAAAATAAGGGGCGGGGCGATGCGTCTCGAACGTGAACTAGTCGCGTCCGAGAACACTAAAAAGCATAGGAACAACACTGGTTCCCTTTAAAACATGGCGGGACATCTGCGCGTACTTAATTTTCCATGGAGAGTGGGCATTCTGATTGTTTATTATTCTGTGGTGTGACTAGGGAGAATTCTAACTACAAATGAGGATTTTCTTCTAACCAGTTAGAGCTGACAATTTTTCACGTGAACTGTGCTGAGTTGATGGGAATTGTGAAAATAAAACAACTTCATCACAATACATATTTATTTAAACTCAAAACCATATTCAGATCAAAACGATAGAGACATTAAGTACCAACAATTTTCAGACTTTTATCAGTCAATAGAAAAACAAAAACCTAACGACTAGATAAACTTTTAAGGAACAAAAATATCAGGCAAAATGGATACGTATTAACTGCGAGATTTGCGAAAACACAGAGGTTATTGCAAATGTATATGTAGTTCAGTCCGGCATAGAAACTGTGGAGAAATAAAATAAATAGTGAAAGGTTTCTAACAAAATCATGTTAATTAATAAACATGACAAAAAAAACTTCAATTGACGTTTCATTGCATTTACAATAATCCCGCGGTTCCTTGATATTATTGTTAAATGAATCACAGTAAATGTACGTATATAATTAAGTACCGAATGACTAGAAGAAACAAGAGAATATTATGTAAATACATCCTTAATATTTTGGAACTGTCTAATGGCGAGATCCACTGGTAACTGGAATTTGATCCCGGACAATGTGTCTAAACTCCTTAAACTGTCTTGGAACCCTAAAACAAACATCAATTAGATCAAATCTTATACTATGTACAGTGGGTGATCAAATTATTAGAGCCACCCCTTAAATTTTTACTTTTTGATAATAATGGTATGTAGTTGAGCAATAAAACATAGTTTTGCGCTTAGTTCTATTTTACTGACACTTATACCCTTGTAAAGTTTACAAAAATATTAAAAGAAAAACGAGTAATAACTGCCTGGCACCTTCTTGGCATACTTTCTATGTATTTCTGGCAATTTTGTGGAATTATTCCACTCTTGTGCCATACTGATATTAAACGCTCGATCAATTGACAGTTTGTGGTCATAATTTCATTAGGAATTTATTTCTTTATGAGCTTCCAAAGATTTCCTATTGGATTCAGATCTAGCGAATTGCCAGGCCAGTATAGCACCTTTATCTGGTTGTCAGAAAGGAATTTTGTTACTGTTTTTTCCTCGTGACAAGACGCCAGGTCATGTATAAACATAAAACTATAAAGGAACCATTCCTAGACCTGGAGAAGCACTTTTGTTTACAGTACTTTCAAGTACTGGTTCTGTTGCACTATTTCTTCGGCAATATAGGTCTACCAGTTCCGTGACTGGTTATGGTAGACCACACCATAATGCTCAGGGGGTGCTTTACTAGACTCCTGCATCATTTTGAATAAAATATTTTAAGTTGTTTTCTGTTTGCCAAGACAATATCTCGAATTGTTCTTTCATGTAGTGGTTTAATTTTTTTTTTTCGACCATATTTTGTTTGCGCCGTGGGGTCAAATCCAAATTTTCGATAAGTTTTTTCTTTATGCGGTCCACAGTTGCCATTGAAATTTCAGAAATTGATGCTATTTTTCTGTTGGAGTGATTAGTGTTCAATAACAAAGTTTTTTTCCGCTATTTTTCTTGGTGAGATGTCTTTGGCTTTTCCCATGATGTTCTGGTACTACTGGCGCTAAATTCACAAAAATTAGTACATATAAGACTGTCAGAATATCATTAGACAGCAATAGAAACTATTTATTATAACTAAACACCAAGAATACAAAATAATGTGAACAGGAGTTGCAAGCTAGGCTAGACAGCACTGACAAAAAATGGCATCTGAGTCACAGAATTCATAAGATAATATAATCAAAATGTAGGGGAGAGTGTTGTACCTCGGACCGGTTCTATGTACCACCAAGAATTGTAGGACCTAAGGGAATTATCAATAAAGGACAAATTATCACAGTCCATAAAAAAGGAGACCAACAAATTTGTAATAATTATAGAGGACTGACATTATTAAACACAGCGTATAAAATTATGTCAACCTTAATACAATGAAGACTGGCTGAAGCGACCACAAATATCATGGGACAATATCAATGCGGATTTATTAGGGGAAAGTCAACAACAGATGCCATACATACGGTAAAGCAAATTATGGAGAAAGCTTATGAATTTAAAATAGAAATTGAACTGCTTTTTATAGACTTCCAACAAGCATTTGATTCAACAAACACAGCGAAATTACTTACAGCTATGAGAGAAATGAGAATACACAACAAATTAAGATGATTAATAAAAACGACAATGAACAAAACTGTAAAGTAACTGTAAAAACACAAAGAGACACAGAAGAATTTGTTATAAATAAAGGTGTACGTCAAGGAGATTCATTATCTGCAACTCTATTTAATCTTGCCCTGGAATATATAGTCAGAAAAATCAACAAAGGTACACTTAGAACGGGAGTGACAAATAATAGCATATGCCGACGATATTGTGATAATAACAAAGAACAGAAAAAAAATGGAAAATATGTTAAAAAAATTGGTAGCAGAAGGGAAAGTAATGGCTTAGTAATAAATCAAGAAAAAACAAAAATAATGAGATTTGACAAAAAATATGAAAACAAAAAGGTTAGACTGGGATAATATATATTTGAAGAAGTAGAAAAGTTTAAGTATTTGGGAATATTATTAACAAACAATGGAGAAAGGGAAACAGAAATTAAAGAAAGGATAATCACAGCAAATAAGACATAGTATGCAAATAAAAAACTTCTAAAAAATAAATTACTCAGCAAGAAATCGAAAATGAAGATATATAAAACAATAATTCGGCCGACTATGATGTATGCTGCCGAAACCCTTGGCATGACAAAAAAACAAGAAGAAGACCTTCGAATACTAGAAAGGAAAATACTAAGAGCAATATTAGGTCCAATAAAAATTAATGAAAACCAATATAGACAAAGAACGAATCATGAACTACTAAAACGAAATTAAAGAGGATATAGTTTGTAAAATAAAACAGCAAAAGGCAAAATGGCTAGGACATATATGGAGATCAGGACCATCTACGACAATATTTTCAATATTGGAATGGACACCAGCTGGTAAGAGAAGATGTGGAAGACCAAGATCTACATGGCTACAAGAAGTAACAAATGATCTCAACAGGGCGGGTGTACGGCAATGGAGAGAATAAAACCAGAGATAGGAAACAGTGGAGAAAAATAACAGAAAAAATTAAATAAAGAAAATGAGGACTGATCTACCTCGTAACATAGATCTAAAGAACTTAAGCGGCATAAACCCGAGTGGGGTGTTTAGCCACAATATATAAGGGAATAAAACAATTAGGTCAAGTGATAAATGGAGAGCAAGGTCAAAATGTAACCTTGATAGCCTCAATAAATACAATCGAAATCATATTCCGGCAATGATGATATTTCCGAGGGTGAATTTTAAGCCTGATATGCTTAAAGGTTGTTCGGTTGGAACTGCAGGAGTTTCAAATCCGTCCTCAAAACCTACATTTTTAATTCTACATAGAATAAAAAGTAACAAAAAACCCTTACCTGTTTTTGCTAGATAGCTCCATGGTTGATAATAAGTTTTGACTAGGTGATTACAAGTAAATATCAAGGTCAACCAAGGAACGAGCTTGTTAGCACTAAAAAAAATATTTTTTTTATTTATGTACATATAACTATAAATATCATTATTTATTTAATTTAATTTCTATGATTTTAACATCTCCACAGAATAAATATGTAAAGATTAACAAGAAAATGTTCTTTCCTGTTACAACTGATAAATTGTACTCTACCACTAATAATGGAAGAATTTGAGCAAAACATTATGTCTAAACATGACTAAGAACCCACATTATGGTTCATTATTGTCGGACTGAAAGATTCACTTCAGGAGGGTGTTCAAATAACAAAATTTATATAACGCCGATTTGTGCTTCCACCGCTTCCGCATTAATTAAATTGAATAAACAAATAAAGAATGGAATAAAGGAAGATTTAAGAATCTATAATGAAAACAAGGTAGAAAAAATAATAGAAAAGAACAGAGGCTTGAAATGCTTAAGATCAAATTTAGGAAAGCCTATAATAATCTCATTGAAGGATAAAGATATCAAAGAAATAAGAGAAAAGAATGAAATCCTAAAAGTTACTCAAACATTTTACCGTGATTTATATTCCTCAAACAAAAGCCCAGGTAACACTGCAAAGGAAGATCTTAAGAGAAAGATAACGAATGTCAACTCAGAAATACTCCCTAACATAGAATCCTTCAAAATAAAACAAGCTATGGCAAATCTAAAGAACAGTAAGGCTCCAGGCCCAGATAGAATACTTGTAGAAATGTTGAAGGAGGGTAGTGAAATTATTCTCGAAGAATTGAAAAATGTTTTCAACAAATGTCTTCACAGAGGAGAAGTCCCAGATGATTGGAATAGATAGGGAGATAGATCTGAAGAGCTATAGGCCAATCTCCTTGCTGTCCCAAATGTACAAACTGTTTATGAGAGTAATTACGAACAGGTTAACGTTGAAGCTCGATAGCTATCAACCGGTAGAGCAGACAGGATTCCGAAAGGGTTACAGTACAGTGGATCATCTTCTTACAGTCAGAACTCTAATAGAGAAAGCCAATGAATATCACTTAAACTTAAACATTGGCTTCGTTGATTATGAAAAGGCATTCGACTCCATAGAACTTTGGGCAATAGAGAGAGCTATGAACACTTGCAGGATAGATACTCTTAATTAAATAACTAAAATATTAATTGCAATTTGATACTATTTTTTCCTATAACATATCATTACTTTTTTATGAGCACTCATCAGATGAATATTTATTATTCCTGTCTGAACTTGGAAGATATTCTAATCCAAAATCACTATAATCCTCATTGTCATCGGAATTAATAACGAAAACTTACAATTTTTAATAAAAATACATGCAAGTTCAAAACATGTTCCCTGAAGTGGCGTAATAATTCAGAGTGATAATGGTCCAACTCTGGATTTGTACTGTTATTATATTGACACTTAAACTTAGACCACTTTTAAACTGAAATATTTTGATTTTGTATGACGACTTCGATACAAGTGGTACCATCTCTGCTTCAGTAGATATAATTATAAGTTGGGCCAATTTTATTCTGAATGATACTCATAAAGCCAAGCCTCCTGTACACAAAACGCGAATTTTAAAAAATATGGAGTTGAACCATTATTATTCTGGGCGCCTCATATATCACCTATACTTTTGGGTTTAAAAGAAATAAAACTATTGTTTACTTACTTAAGAGCGGCACATACAAAGGCTTTAAAATGAGAATCATTGCTCCTTTTATATGGCGTATGTGTTGAAATAATGCTACCAATACAACACAACATGTTCTGCTTATTCGATGAGGGTGAAGCTCCAGCAATATCCAAATTAAAACTTTGTGACAGCTTCCTTGCAGGTGTAGAGTTATATTTTTCACCATTCTTCATCCTATAATACTCTAGAATGATCTCCCAGGCATGGATTTGATTATTACTTAAAGAATTCCTTCTAGGAAAGCAACCAATCAAAGGAACTAGGCTGGTGCTTTGAGGAGTAAAAGCTCCATGTTGCATCAAGTCTCTTATACAAGTGGCTAAATACTTTCTTACAGCAGTGGTCAATTGGACATTACATAATACACTAAGAGATTCAGAATCACTGCTGTAGTCGCCTTCTTGCTCTTTTCTGAACTCACTGTGCTCAGCAAGTTCTTTTACCCTTGCAATAGCCATTTCCAGTCTTGCTCTCAGATCTCTGAAAAAAATAGATTTCATTATTTAAATACATTACTGTTTCTTTTTTAGTTTAATAAACTGACTAATTTTAAATTAAAACATACCCCCAATGATTAATTTTCATGGAATGTTTCATATCATTCTTGGTAAACGGTTGGGACTTACAGCCTAGCTGTAAAACAGCAAACATTTGCAATAGAGTGGCAGTTCTTTGGATTAAATTAATTGTACTCTCCCCACTGTGAGGTTCTTTATAGGTTTTAAATGAAGAATGGCAGGAGCATTTGGAATGCTTTGTATCAGTCTGTAAGTAGCTTATAAATCTTTCTAGATCAGCTATCTGGGTTTTTAGCTGTGATACCAGATGTTCTTTCACTTTCAATGGGCTTACCAGTTGATCAAAAGCCATGTTAATCTGTTTACTAACATCAGCTTGGGACATCTAAAATAATACAATTATTTAAAAATAAAAACGTTTGCACATAATAATTAAAAGATAATTTGGTTTATTTGTTTAATAATTCCTAAAAAATTACACTAATACTGCTAATAATCCATAAAAGAAGTAAAATTATCATTTAGTATTGTTTCATAAATCTGTTACCAGTAATATTAAGTTATCACAATTTATCATAATACCAATACTACAAAAATTTGTACAGTGATCTCAAAATCAATTATTGAAATCTCACAAATTTGGCCTCACAAAAAAACACCAAAAGATGCAATAATGCACATCGTTTTGGTAATGACCAAAACGATCAACTAAAAGTATAGAATGTAACAAGACTAGAAAGTAAAGTAAATCAAAAACTATATTCATTCCTGTGAGCATAAGATGCAAGAAAACTTATGAGAAAATGGTCAAGAGATTAATTGAAAAATTTTCAGCAAAACGCAACTTAATAATTCCAATAAGAATACAGAATAGGTTGTTTGGATTGCTCGTAAAGAAAGCATTATAAAAATGAGAAAAAGCAATATGATAAACATACCTGATAAAAATGCTGATCATCAATCTCTAAATTCATCCGAGTCTTTAATTCATTTAAAATTATTTTTTGCCTTTCAAGGACCATATCCTGAGGGATTCCAGCCTCACCGTTTTCAAATGCATACTGTTCTAATTCTCTTAACTGGGATTTAAGTTTATCAATCAGTTCTTTTTGTTGGCTTCTTCTTAAACGTACAGCGTCAGCTAAGCTGGCTTCATCGATGTGTTCTTGAACATGGCCAACATCAGGAATGCCACGGAAAGCAAATTCTTCCAGAGATTTCAGCAATTCCTCTTTATCTTCTGAAGGGGCATTAACAACTTGACGTAGACGAAATTGAACCTGGGCAAAATGGGTTGTTAGAGCAAAGAGGGATGAATTGAGTAGCTCCTGTTCTTCTTCCAACGTCCGAATTTTTTCCAAAACCTCCCTAAAAAGCAAAAAAGAATTATTCCATTGAATGGAATACATTAAAATTTGCATACGCTCCAGAATTTAACTTACTGATCATTAAGGCCACAATCCTCGTCAAATTTCTTTAAATCACTGTCGATTTCTTCATCATTTGGGGCTCCTAGTGGATCCCATCTTTTTCCTGTTGGCTGTTCTTCAAATGGAAAATCCGATGGTCCTCCGTCCATAGCCCAATAGTTTGCCCTACTTGTGGTTTAAATTCACTATACTGATAACATGTTTTCCTGAATTGTTAATAAACTGACAAACTAGAATTAATTTATATTTGATAATAATTTATTTTCTGTCAACTTGATTGTCAAATTGTCATCAAAACTAAAGGTCGCGAATTATCGATATTGCGATTACTATTTCACTTAATTGAATCGATAGTCGGACGACGGATGTTATTAGTTTTTACAATATAGAATATAATAATAATCTATTATTATATATTATTTTGTAGTTTTGTACGCCTTTTAATAAACTCTACTTTAAAAATTATTTTTGTCGGTGTTAAAATAGTATTTTAAAAGAATCGCTAACAATCGACAATTAGTATCGCGAATATCAATATTTGTTAATCATATTTCATATTTAAGGATATCTAAATATGTATGGAAATTTATCATTTCGATTGAATTTTAATTTATTCAGTCATATCCTATTCATATATTCAAACAAATACATTAAAAATTTTGTTACATAATATGCATACAATCATACTGCCATATATATTGTTGGTTGCCTACTTTTAGGACTTATTAAAAGAATGTATTTGGATTTTCAATAAAAGTACAAATATTGATTCTATTGGTTTATTAAATAAAATTGAAGTAGTTTCTTTAAGAATATATGCCAATTTTAATGTTTATTTCATCTTTTATCTAAAATGTACGTTAAATCCAAATTAATAGTCCGTAATAAGTAGAACTATGTATTATGTTATTTATTTGTTATTTAGCTCTGTACTGAAATATTTTCTACTGGTCTTGAACTTCGCTAGAACAGAGTATGTACTTAACAGTTGTAATTTTTGTTTCTACCTTTTCTAAATCTGAAATACTCCTTCTGCATGTATTATCCCACTTCTTATACTCTATATACGAATTCTTAAGAATACCAGCTTGCAATATGTTTCACATGGTAAAACAAAGTCTCAAGCAAACAGATGTTTATAGTAACATGTAAGCATACACTTTATTCGTTATTCGGTACACCGGCTTCAAACGGTTTTTCGGAGCCAGATTCTATTTATATACTACTATACAGTTCACGCGTGAAGCCATTAAATATGAATTCTTTTATACATATGTGACTGTCTGGCAAGATATTTTAATATAAAAATCAAATACTCCTAGTAAAACCATAAATAGATATAACTGAAATAATCGTCCAGAGAAGATTATGGAATTGTTTGCGCACTCTCATTTTTGAGATTAATAAATAGGGTCGTTGCCACTACATGCTTGAGTTTTGTTAACATAAGAGCGATGAGTACATCGCTGTAATTTTCTTTCTACAGAAAGTATATTAATGAAATAGTTAAAGTGATAGTGAAAAAGTTCGCGATTTCATTATAATTCCGTTAGCAATAGATACACGAACAAAGGGGGCATTGAAGCGCAGCAAGAGAGAAGCGTAGCCATTTTAATAACGGGACAACTGATAGAGATGCATTAAAACATCAAAACAGATACTTCAGAACCGGTATTTAGTAATTGTTCCATGAACCTGTTTAATGAACTGAACTTAGTTCTAATTGTAGATCATTTTTTTATTGCAAATATGAATGAAATAAAGTTAAACGGCTAAAAATAATGACTCGTTTAAACTTTATGTTAATTCGATATATTCGGTTATTGGATATACGGCGTCGATATATTCATTATTATGAATGGGAAACCGTCAATTTTATTTAGTTTTCTCTTTTTGGTTTGTTTTTTGTTGCTATGTATCCTTCACTTCTTTAACATATTCTTCTATTATTATCTATTTGTCTTTTATCTATTATCACCATATGTATCTAATTTACATTATTTGTCGTGTTCGGTATACATGCATATTTGTGTCTATCGTGCATTATTCTATTCATTTTAGATATAAGCTCTTTATTTCAACCAAATTATGCTGATCCTTCTCTAGCTTCTTTCGTAAGATTTCTACTTCGTTTCAATTGGGTTATTCCTTTTTCTGTCCGATTCTCGTAGTCGGCAATGATATTTTGTTCATTCTATCTTTCATTGCTCTATAACTTTTCTCGTTTTTCCCCCGTCCATTCCATTTATCGTTGTTTTGGCTTTTAAGTTTTATAAAAAAAAAAACTGTTACCACGTAGTGGTGTAGGGTGACAATTTTATATAAAACAAATACAATTAAATTTTAATATCAAACAATCTAATTTGTAAACTTAACTAATATTCTATTTTATGTTTACATTATGTACAAATTGGATCAATTGATTCGTATTTCGGCCAGCGTCCTTGCTTTTGTCTATGTTGGTCTAACTGGTAAGCAGGTTTTGTATGTTTTCAATAAAATTGACAGTGTGTAAAATAAGTTATTACCTAATTAAGCTGAGTATACTTTCGACATAATAAATGTCATCATCAGAGCTATCGTCAATTAGGCAATAAATACTTCATAGAAGGAAAATTGTTGACACACAACATATTAAAAAATAAAGATCGGGCTCTCTAGGCCACAGATCTTGGGTCTAACCCTTATACATATGTATAATTCACATTAAATGCTTAAAATAGAAAACATGGTTACCACATACAGCGACGACAACAGCTGTTTTTGACTCAATTTGTCTATGTTGTTCCAATTTTTTCGATATGTTCTAAGATTCAATCCCATGTTTGTCGTGGTCTACCTTTCTTCTTTTTTCTTTGCGTTTTGACTGCCAAATTTATTTCACCGGTTTTGCATTCTCCATTCTAAGAAGATGACCCTACCAACTGAGTTGCTTTCTTTCCATATATTCTAATGTTGACTCTATTTGCAAATCTACTCTTATTTGGGTGTTCCATAGTCCATCTCTTTTGGTAACTCCTCGAACTCGTCTCAGATATTTCATTTCTACTGCCTATGTTTTATTCTTTTGTCGTTCTGTTAGAAACCACGATAATCTCGCAGTCCAGAATTTTGTTTTTCTTGTAATTTCAGTCTTAGGCATAGTATTGGTTCATCGTGTTTTTAAGTCTATTATTAGTATCTGTTTCCTGTCTTCCGTTATCTTTTAATTCTACACCTAAGTAGTGGAAGGTTCGTGCTTGTTCTATATTTACGTCTTCTATTTTTATATCTTTTCTTCTTCTTTATTTTCTCATATCTCCATAACTTTTGTTTTATTTTTATTAATTGTCATTCCATATTTTTTAGTACCATATTTCTATATTTCTATATTTCTATATTTCTTTTTAGTTGTTTCTCATTTTCGGCCAATATGATGACGTCGTCAGCGAATGTTCCTCATGAAATGCCTTCTTCTTCTTTAAGTTCCATCTTCTATCGAAGATTGGAAATCATCATGGCTATGCGGACTCTGTTGACTGCCGCTCTAAAAAGTTCTGCACTACTGCATTCAAACCATTCCCTTAAGTTCTTAAGCCAGGATATTCTTCGTCTTTCCACATTTCGCTTTCTTCGGATTTTGCCCGTCATAATAAGTTGTAATAATGCGTATTTTTTCCCTCTCATCACATGTCCCAAGTACTCAAATTTTCGTATTTTAATAGAAAATGTCTACTCTGTTGAAATGTCTACTCTTCTGAAATCTCTATAACCCACATGCATTTTTTTTTCAATTTTACGTTACATTTTTCATTTCAACAATGTATACAGGGTGTTTTAAAAAGGTATGTCATAAATTAAATCACGCATTCCGGGGACAAAAATAAATTGATTGAATCCAACTTACCTTAGTACAAAAGGGTACACAAAAAAGTTACAGCCCTTTGAAGTTACAAAATAAAAATGTTTTTTTTTCTCCTAAACTACTTGACTCTTTTTACTTTTGTAATAAAAATGGACACGTTACTTTCTTGTTCTGAAAGCACGTTTCATACAAAAGAAACAACAAAATCTAAGCGCACAAAAAAATTTAAGGGGGTGTGCAACCCTAAATCCCCCCAAACTTTTGAGTGCGTTCAAATCAAATGAATTTTGTAGCATCATTAGTTTAACCCATTATTTGGGGTGATTTTGAACATTTATTGTAATAATATATTTACAGAGGTTATAGACATTTTTGTACTTGTAAATTCATTTAAGCCATTTATTTAGTTGCACGTAATTTTTTAAAGGTTAATGAAAAGGGCCGCAATTCAATAAAAACTGTTTTTTGAAAAAAGTGATAAGAGGCAAACAAATTTTATGTTTTAAATTGTGTAGATGTGTTAAACTAATGTGTTAAAAATTCATTTGATTTGAACGCACTCAAAATTTGAGGCGATTTAGGGGTGCACAACCCCTTAAGATTTTTCTGTGCGTTTAGATTTTGTTGTTTCTTTTTTATGAAAAATGCTTTCAGAACAAGAAAGTAAAGATCCATTTTTATTACAAAATGTTAAGTAGTTTAGGAGATAATGCAAAAAAACAATTTTTATTTTGTAACTTCAAGGGTTGTAACTTTTTTTGTGTACACTTTTGTACTAAGGTAAGTTGAATTCAATCAATTTATTTTTGTCCCCGGAATACGTGATTTAATTTACGCCTTACATTTTTGAAACACCCTGTATTATAAGTAGCGTTGAACTTAATCCTCCTCATTGTCTCAAACCCTCCTTTGTAGTAAATCGTGTTGATGTTCTTTTTAACTTATGGCATAATTCATATTGTTGTTGTAAATGTTAATTACCTCTATCATTTTGTTATTAATACGTTTATTATTTAATATTTGCCGTTGCTAATATTTTTCTATTATTTGTTTCATGGTAAATATACGTATGATCATGCGGCTCTTCTGTCTTTTCTAAATCCACTTTATGATTCTTCAAGTGTGCTGTCAATTTTTTCCGGTTATTCTTTTGTTCAATATTTTTTCGTATATTTTCATGGCAGGACTTAAGAGCGTTATTCCTCTATAGTTGTTTTAATCCGTTCTACTGCCATTTTTATAAATCGATACTATCTGAGCCGTTTGCCAGTCAATTGGCATCTGTTCTTCTCTCCAAATGAGACAAAATATCTTTAGTAACAACTCTGTTGCATTTTGTACCTTTTTTCACCATTTCACTTGTTATTCTGTCATAACCTGGCTCCTTCGCGTTTTTCATTTTTGCAATTGCTCCTTGCAGCTCATTTGTGGTTATAGGATCTATATTATCATCTTCTATTCTCTGGTTCAACAAGTTGTTTTCTTCTTGATAGCAGTGAGTTTGTAGCATATTTTGGAAATATTCTTTCTATCTGTTCATTATTTCATTGTCTTCTGTGAAAAGTTCACCAGTTTTACTCTTTATATTGTTGTCTTGATTTTTTTTCTTTTGTCATTGATTTTAAAACTCCGTAGAACTGTTTCTAATTCTTTTTACTGTTTGTTTCCATCTTTTTCTCCAAATTTTGTTCATTTGTCCTTTTTTGTTTCTTTTTTAAATTCTTCTAATCTTCTGTATTTTTTATATTCTTCATATTTGACTGGTGTTTTATTTTGTAAATATATTTTCGAAGCAATTTTCTTTCTTATAATTTGTCGTCTTATTTCTTCATTCCACCATGCAGCTTTCTTTCTTTTATCATCACCATCATCTTTAGCTCTACAACCCTGGGTGGGTCTTGGTCTGTTCAAGAATTAGTCTCCATTCCCCCCTATCTTTCGCTCTGGCTGTCCAATTTCTGACCCCTAGATTCCTCAAGTCATCTTCGACTTGAGTTTTGAATCTAGATTTTGACCTGCCTCTTTTCCTGGTTCTTACTGGCACTTGATATAATATCTGTCTTTGGGGGTCTCCAGTGTCCATTCTTTCAAGGTGTCCTAGCCACCTTAGTCTATGAGTTTTAATAGACCGGACGATGTTGCATTCTTCATACAATTGATACAACTTAAAATTGTAGTGCCTGCTCCATATCCCGTTTTCTTGTACTCTTCCGTATAAGTATTCTTCTTTCAAAAGCGGCGTAACAGTTCTTCGTCGCTTTTTACCATCTTTTCTGTCTTTTATAGCTCTTTTATTGTTTCACATACTTTTGTCGCTGTATTTATCATAACCTCTTTAAAGTAGTTCCATAGTTGTTTTACGTTTCGATTCTCTATTTTTTCTTTAGTATATTCTAGTTTTTGATTTAGGGTCATCTGGTACTTCTCAGTATTTTTTTATTTCTCAATTTATATGACCTAATAGTTTCATATTCTTGTTTTTTTTTCTTGCAGTTTCTCTCATCACTTGCCTAACATCTGCCTTATAACTTTTCTCACTCTCATCTGTTCCATTTATTGCTGTTTTGTCTTTTAAGTTTTATATTATGTAACATTGATCATTCTATTGCTCCTTGCCATTTGATTCATATAAATGAAAATAAAAAATATACAATAATAAAAGTGAAACCACTATTGATGCAACTTATATCGTATATTTTTTGCCGTTCTATTAAATCATGTCCGCATTTGCATTATTGTTCAGTTTTTTGGAATATTAACGCTTACAAATTTGTTACAGGAGTCTTTATGTTACCGGAATAGTGTGCGATCTTGGGCTTCAAGACAAGACAATCAAGATTTGTTGGAGTAAGGAACGGGTAGAGGAACGGGAACTATTGGAACTGTTGTGTCGATGTAGTTACATCTCTAACAAGCAGAGAGGTAGACAGACTCTACACTCGACGCATGCTATTTGGCGATATAGGTACTTACAGTGATAATTTTGTGTGCGGCGTCGAAAACATTTCGAATTGACGTGTTGTGAGTTGTGATGTGAATTTAAAGCTTATTGAAGTGTTTTCAATATGATATGTACGACTTTAAAGGATTCTAAATCGAGTAATGCATGCTTACAATAGTGATGTGAATTTAATCGAGTGTATGTGTCTGGGTAATGCGATGAACAGCATCTTTTATCATGTAGAAGCAGCGTGTTTCACCAAATAAAACAATTCCAACCGAACGGTACATTACTTCAATGTATGTAGGTTACATTAGTTAAATAAGTTTTAGAAAAATGTATGCGAAAGGCAAGGGATCTTCTGTGCCGTCCGATGCACAAGCGAGAGAAAAGTAAGTGGTACAATTTTTCTGTTTTTTTATTAATTTCTTTTCCTGTCATGAACATACTCTCCATGTTTAAAAAATCATTGAAGCAACTAGTAAACGTCTGTAATACAGTATTTATTTGTATGTAAAATCATCTAGAGTAGTATAAAACTATGATATTTGAGTAAAAATAGGAGAGTTTATGTATTAAGAAGTTTTGGAAGTGATGAGGCCTTGATAACCAAAGAGGTACCTGTTTTGTTTACATTTGCTCATTAACTAATATTTTGTTATTTATAATATCTCTCAATTAGAGTTCGATTAACTGTTTAAGATAAATATTTATTCCAGATTGGCACTGTACGTTTACGAGTATTTACTTCATGTTGGTGCACAGAAAGCTGCACAGACATTTTTGTCTGAGGTGAGTTTCACCTTTAGTTTCAACGATAATATTTAGTAAAATGTTGGAATTATTTTAGATACGATGGGAGAAAAATATAACATTAGGAGAACCTCCAGGATTTTTACATTCGTGGTGGTGGTATGTTGACATTTTTATTTTCCTCATTTTTGTTTATTAATTTTCGGACATTTTAGTGTTTTTTGGGATTTATATTGTGCCGCTCCTGAAAGGAGGGACACTTGTGAGCATTCTTCAGAAGCAAAAGCTTTTCATGATTACGTGAGTATTTTTTATTTCTCTTAGTATTTAGTGCGATCAATACTTCATAGTTGAAAATGTGGCAACATTGAACGGAGTATACGCGTTTGACCAGGTACAGTCGACCAATTCGTTACTGTAGCTAAACTCTTTTTTATATTATGTTGAATTTTTTTAGAACCCATTTCAAAACACCATCTATTTTTAAATAGTTATTGAAGGTGGGAAACACTATGAAATTTATAATATTTTGCCTACATGACTGTTCATATAAACTTTTCTATGTTGAGTTTATGCTTGGCTTACTTTGTGATTGCTGGAGTAGAAAACCTTGAATTTTTATCTTTACCGACTTAGGTAAAGTTAGGATACCTGTGTGTTGGCCTAATTGTGCTATAGTTCCCAAGATAACGATATAATACATTCATTATGCTCTTCTCTGAAAGTCCTATTTCCAATAGGAGTCCAAAAATAAAATGTGCAAATACGAACTTTCACACAAGGCTTTTAAAATAAACTAACTATTCATTTTATTTGCAAAATTTTACTGAAACAATCATATCGTCGGTTTACTGCCAAAACATTTTGTTAGTTTTGTGAAAATCAAGTTTAGAAGTTTAAGCCAACTACATGAAAGGAAACATTTAATAACCCATAAAATATCATAGATTGTGGTACTGTAATAATAACATAAATAATTAACGCCAAAAATCAGAAAAAATCTGTAGAATAACCTAATTTGCCTGAACTGATTGGCGTAATCTGAAACTTGTCTTAAAGTATCTTTAACTTAAATGTCAACTTCAGGAGCACTCTCAAGTGTTGGTTCAGATATACCTATTGTCTTGAACATCGTCGGAGGATGGTAAATTATAATATAAGTGAAATTCATCTGGAATCACACCCGGTTTGCACAACTTCAATAAATCTTGTTTTTTTTTTGGAACTTATAAGTCACATCTTCCTTTAGCGTTATTTCTTTCAAATTAGGTATTTTTCGACTTTCTCCCAAAACGTTTATCTCTTTTTATGCTGAGGTATCATCATAAACAATACTCAGTGATTCCTGGTTTAGCCTTTTTGTGTCGAAAACACTGAACTTTTAACCAGTTTACCTTTTCGTTTTTTATGTCTTTCGTTTTATTTTTAATAAGCTTAGAAACCGCCTTCTTCTTCTTCTTCAAGTGCCCTGTCCGTTGCGAACGTTGGCTATTAACATGGCAATTTTGATGTTGTTTGCGGCGCTTCTGAATAGTTCGACCGATGTGAGCCCGAACCACTTCCGCAGATTTGGAGCCACGAGTGTCTTCTCCTGCCTGGCCCCGCTTACTGTCTATTTTTCCCTGGACAATCAATTGTAGCAGACGGTACTTATCGTGTCTCAATATGTGGCCTAGATATTCAAGTTTCTTTGTTTAATTGTATTCACGATCTCTTTCTCGTTTCCGATTCTTTGGAGTACCTCTATGTTGGTGACATGTTCGGTCCAGGATATACGAAGAATGCGTCGGTACACCACATTTCGAATGCTTTAGTTTCCTTGTTAGCGTCTCCGTCAGCGTCCAGGCCTCCACGCCATACAGCAAGATAGGAAAATGTATCATTTAACTAGACGTAGTTTTAGGGGCATCGGAAGAAGACGAATTTCATGGCTGAAGAACCTGAGAGAATGGTTTGGATGCAGCTCAAAACAAATATTTAGAGCTACTGCCTCAAAAATTAAGATAGCTATGATGATTGCCAACCTCCGTAGCGGAGATGGCACCTGAAGAAGAAGAAGTTTTAGGGAAGAGACAAATCCTTGCTTATTAGGAGCTTTTTTATATTGCTAAATGTGCTCTAGCTCGTTCTATTCTCGCCTTAATTTCTATGGTCTGTTCCCATTTTGCATTTACGTTGGTGCCAAGGTACACATAAGATTCTACATGGTCAATTAGTAAGTTACTTATCCGTAATTGTCGAGCAGGTTGTTGCTTTTTGCTTATCAGCATCCACTTTGTCTTCTTGAAGTTGAGGCTCAGGCCGTGTTATCCTCACTAACTGAATAAAGTCTTTCCATTACTTGTTGTAATTCGTCAAATTAGAAGGCGTAAACGCCTTTTAAGTCAAGAAAATCTTTATATTTGAGTTCCTGCACAACAAACGGTTTCTTTTTTGATGATGTTGTTTTTGGCCATGCGAAATATTGTTAACCAATCATGCATTGTACACACAGGAACATACTTTTGGACTCGTTCAATGGAACTGTGCATACGGTACACTTCCATGTAGCTGTGTCCATATTCCAGAAACTTTTGCTCTATAATCATTTTGTGATTCCTGAAGTGCTAACATTTTGGTTCCTTTTTGTCCAATGCAAGTGTCGGAAACAACTGATAATGCATTTACACTAGTGGAAAGCTGATTAATAGAAGTAAAGAGTCAGGTGCCAATTTCTAAGCTACCCCTTATTTCATGAAGCTCTGTTCAGCTATAACAAAACGAATTATTTTTCGGTACTTGCTTATGCACTGTCAAATTATAAGTGCAAATTTTTCGACTGTAGTACATTGGACTCACGTCGCTACTCGGTATTTGAAGCACACATTGCAAGTCAAATGTAGCACATACAAAATTGGCATATTTCATAGCTCTAGCTTTGTCTTTTGCTTTTGCTGTGTAGGAATCCTCATTTCGAGCTGTAATTGCGTCTGTAATTGCTTTTTCTTTTCTTCATCGTTAGTCTTGTATTGTGCTCAGAGCTGGCATTGATCTTTCTTTGAAGTGAAGAAAGAATAGTTGTAATTATTACAAAAAATGCGTCTATAAGCGATTGAAGATACAGGTGAGGTACCATTATGTTCACATAATTGTTTATATTTTAAAGTACATTTTATTTATACTCAATTTACAATCTAGATATTTTCGTTTGGTAGAACTTTTTGTATAGTGGGACTCCAGTATAGGAAAACTTTCAATATGTTGCTTTACCCTTTCGACATCATCAATGATTTTTTTTTGTTTTTCGGCGGTCTTCCACCTCTTTTATCGCATCCTGTAAATATTTTACTTCCACTCTTATTCAAAAAACGTATGCTGAACTACTTCTTTGCTAATGCAAAGAGTTTTTGTAAAAAAAGCTTTGCAGACTCGTAATTTTGTACCATCTAAACTGAAATAGAATTCCTTTGAATCAATACTCGGCCTTTTTTTTACCTACAAAATTATATACCAAGTACCCTAATATTTAAAGTTATGTTTACAATTTTTACAGAGCCCTCTGCGATGAAATAACATTAGAGCCCATGCAGTTTTTCATCCCTAATATCCATGTTTTTCTCTCATAGTTAATTTCCCTTGTTATCAGTATTTCTTATCACTTCTCCGTGAATGAACTTCTTTCTTTTTCAGAAAGAATTTATTCTAATATCTAAATAAAGACAAATAAATAGAGCTTGGTTCGAATTGCAAAGTCAACGTTTTTAAACGTTGTTAAAGGAAAAATCAAGAATACTTACTCATACTTACTCCGTAGCGTTACAACCCTTCGTGGGTTTTAGCCGACTCGACAACATGCCTCTGTTTTCTGTCTTGAGCAACCTCCATCCAATTCTCACGCCCATAGTGCTTAGATCTCCTGCTATATTATCTTGCCACCGGAGACGAGGGCGTCCGCGTGGTCTCCTTCCAGTTGGGACACCAGTCTTACTGTTCGTTCTTCAGAATGTCTTCTGAGGTGTCCTACCCATTGGAGTCTTCTGGACTTTATTTCTTTTATGATGTTGGCGTCTGGGTAAAGTTCTTCCAGCTCTTTGTTAGTTCTTATCCTAAATTGTCCAGATGCTTCATCCAGCATAGGATCAAAGATCTTCCTTAGGATTTTTCTTTCCCAAACACATAGTCTCTCTTCGTTTGCCTATGTTATCGTCCACGTTTCGCTTCCATACGTCACAACGGGTCGTATGATTGTTTTATAGACCTGTGTCGTCATACGACGTGTTAGTTGTTTCGATTGTATAAGGTTTTGGAGGGCAAAAAGACATCTGTTGCCGGCCTGAATCCTATTGTTTATTTCTTGTGATCCGTTATTGTCTTCAGTTATTGTTGTTCAAGATACTTGATTCTCTAACGCGCTCAAAGTTAAAGTCATCGATGGTGATGTTCTGAGCGGTTCTGTCTCTGCTTTGGTTATTGCGGCTCATATACATATATTTCGTCTTGTTTTCGTTGATTTGGAGCCCCATCTTCTCTGCTTCCTTCTCGAACCTCGAAGTTGAAGTCTCCTTCATCCTTACCCGTGTGTTTCCCATTAGATCTATAGGTAAATATATCGATCGAAAAATAAAGAATGTTGTTGATCAAATAAAAGCAAAAGTACTACACTGAGCTCCAAAATTAACGCATAATTTTAAAATTCTTATTTTGAGTTGTAATGAAAAAAATTTTTGTTTATTCTTTTCTGCTTTATGGTTGTTTTAGAACATATTTTCTTTTTTACAAAAAATGTATTGAAATTAAAAATATAACATCATAAATCTAAACATCTAAACAAACTAACATTATAAATTAATGACGAAATTGTCATAAATTTTTAAAGTTGAAGAAAATACTAGTACCGTGTACTAGTATCGAGTATTGTTTCCTCTGGCATTTACTACTGCTTGAAAACTATCTCTCATACTGAGAATAATCGTTCTGATTTCTTCTTCATCAATTTGATCCCAAATTTAACCAACCGCAAAAAAGTTCATCTAATGTGTTTGGTGCATTAGGTAGTTGTCGTAGTCGTCTGCCTATGATGTCCCAAACATGTTCTATTGAGTTGAGGTCAGGACTTCTCGCAGGCCAATCCATGGCAGGAACTCCAACCTCCTGACGGTACTGCTGCACAATTGTTGCCGTGTGTGGCCTGGCATTATCTTGCATAAGCATGAAATTATCCCCAATAAATGGTGCAAATGGCACGACATGCTCTTCTATAATGTAAGGTTAGCCGACCGCGATCTATTATAACTAATTCCGTACGAGCTTCTAAATTAATCCCACCCCACACCATTACGGAGCCGCCGCCATACTGTACAGTTCCTACGGTGTTACACTGTCATCTCCTGTCATCAGAAAAAAGACAGTACCTGGATTTATCGGTGAACAATATTCTTCCCCAATCGTCATTATTCCAATCAACATATTCACGAGCAAAATGCAATCTTTGCCTTCTATGGTCTTTGGTCAATAATGGGTCAATTGGTGCCCTTCAGGGTGTAGGTCGTTCTCGGCAAGTCTTCTTCTAATCGCATTTTGGCTGATTCTAAGTTATAACGATCCAAAAATTCATTTTGTAGAGAAGTACTGGTAACAACTTTTGTCTCAGTGTAGTGTCTTGATTAGGAGTTGTAACCCTTCTACGGCCTTGACCGGGTCTTCTCGAGTTACTTCCAATAACAGAAAAACGTGTTAACACTCTTGAAATGGTTGACTGGGTGTCGTTAAAACGTTCAGCGAGTTCTACCTGACTGTACCCTTCTTCGCGAAGAGTAGCGATTTTAAAACAGTCACTTTCTGACAAATTTCGATTTTCTTGCTGCTGGTGGTTCATTCAAAGAAAAAAACACTTAATAAACTTGAAAAAACCTTTAAACGTTCAGCACAGCGTAATCCAACCCAACTAAATTCGAAATAAAATGAAGCACAATTAGCATGTTTTTAATTTTTTGCAAAAAATGGTTAAAACATCAGCGTTTTTTACCGTTCTTTCGATAAATTTTACAATATACCGGGGGTAACAATAATATATTAGCACAAAAATCGAAACATTAAAATTATTTGATTTACCAGGGTTTTTAAAATTATGCGTTAATTTTGGGGTGCAGTGTATTAGATTAAAATTTATTTTCATTATTACAGTTTGTGCGAAATTAATGGAATCACTGTAAATTTTTTTTCATTTTTTCAATATTCACAGTTGGCAACATTACCTACACAGTTGACAGCTGACCAAGCATTGAAAACATAACCTGAAAATGGTAGAAGGGCAATTCGTCCATAGAAAAAACAGATTCTAACTGAACGAATGAAGAAACAAAGGCTACTGTGGGCCAAAAAAATACTCTAATTGGACTGTATTGGACTGGAAAAAAGTTCCTATTTACAGATGAAACCCACTTTATAGTTCAGGGACAGCGGTCGAAATTCGTCAGGAAGTCTGACAATGAAAAGCTTACACCATCTCATATTGATCAAACCATAAAACATCCAGTCAAGAAAATATTTTGGGGATGTTTTTTATACATGGGGGTTGGATCTTTGGTGCCAATTGAAGGCATGATGAACAGTTAAAAATACAAATCCATGTTGGAAAAGTATTTGGGACAAACAACTCCAAAAATGTCAACCCCAAGGAGGAGCGATTCTTCAACAGGACTCTGCCCCTGTCACAAATAAAAGGAAATGAAGGCATTTTTCAAAAATAAGAAGATTAATGTTTTAGATTGGCACGGTAATTCGCCCGCCTCAACCCCATTGAAAATTTATGGGCCATTTGCAAAGTAGACTGCGAAAAATCGACTGTACCACTAAAACAAAATGATAGAAGCGGCCATTCAGGTTTGGTATCGAGATGAAAGGATATCTGACAACTGCCAGAACTCATAGAATCTATGCCAAAACGAGTAAAAGCAGTAATTGCTGCCAAAGGGGGGACATATTTCCTACTGAATGATGTAAGTTTACCTTTATAGTTTTGTCAAAATATAATTTTTTACTAAATAAACTGGTTTTTTCATTAAAACAGCCTATGATTCATTAATTCGCACAATACTGTAGCTAAAGAATGGTATTATTGAATATATTGATCCTTCTGTTTTGTTCTACTGTTAAAATCACCACTACATTATATCGAAGTTCTCAATAATAATTATTTAGAACTGATTAATGTCGGATACTAACTATTTCACTTGTATATACCTAATAATTGATTTAAAATTTTATCAGAAGTGGTCGTTTTATTAATTTTAATGATTTTCATGATTAATTTAATTAATGCTGTATGCATATTGATTTTAGACAGTTTAATGTGATCTAAGATCTAATAAATATGCATAGCTGTTCGTCATTATAAATAACGCTTGAATTCAAATATTTTATTGACTCCAACTGCACGTTTTATTAGTATGAGTATCTTTATTATACTTTTAACCTATTTATCTTCCATATATACACATGTTAAATATGAGCATCTGCATATTGAGGCCGTTTTATCCATATTTGTAAATAAACCTTCCATTATACTATCCACTGGTGTCTAACCAATGCTGTCTGTCTATTTCTTCTTCCTCCCTTTTATTCTCATATCCAGTTCTTCGTTTGCTTAGCTTTGTCACTAAATTCTATTGTAATTATAATGTGATTGTTTGCTCATATCATCCCATTTATTTATTTAGCGTATGGCATTTCGACACATTTATGTAATTTCAATAAACTAAGTATTAAAATTAAAATTGACTATAAAAAACTTAATCATATCTAATTTATAGGTAAAGATCGTTATTGCCTATGTCAGTGTAGTCCAACCTTTTAGACGTTTAGAGTCTAATACACGCTTCCAGAGAATCGTTTCCCATGGCTTACGTGCTTTAGATTTAATATGCTTCAAAGTAGAATGATGTACATTTACATATATACGTACTACCAAACATTGAATATAGTTTCAACGCAAAGTTACGAAGTTTAGGAAAACGATCTCTGGAGACAACTTCCAAAAGGTACTAATGTCTTAATTTTTCTTTGCTTGAAGAAACGAATCAGACTGTAGTTCGCACAGCTCTAATTGGTATTCTGCTGATTGGTTCTGTATGTTGACTCCATTGGATTGTTAAAAAAGCTCAACATCGGATTTTAGTGCATCAAATTCGAAAACCTTTCATATTCTATTCTCTTTTTTCTTTTTTTATTTCTGTAACAAACATTTGTAAAACCTCAGAAATCGACTACGGTTTCTTGATTTATTTCGAAACACGCAGGAAAATGTGTGAGGTCGTTTTTTCATGCAGTTCTCGAAAAAATCAAGTTTTTTGCGAAATGTCTCAATGTGACCAACCACTGTGATACTGCATTATCGTGGGTTTCGCACACTTCCAATGAAGATGTTCTTCAATGATCAACTCAGAACGTCTGCTCATAAACATCATAAAGAGGAGAAAAAACAGAATACTTCGGCCATATAATTAGAGGACCCAAAATACCATTTACTTCGCCTTATAATACAAGGAAAAGTGGAAGGAAAGAGATGGATTGGTCGAAAGAAACTTTCATGGCTGCGTAATATTAGACAATGGTGTGGTTTCACAGTAGAAGAATTATTTCGCGCAGCAGCCGACAGAGAAAGGTTTCAGGAAATTGTAAACATGATGACGGCCAACGTCTGAATACGGACACGGCACCCAAAGAAGAAGAAGAAGATCAACAGATTCCTCCAGGGCCAAGGAGTAGTACAAACAATCACGAACTGTGTCGACCATTTTTTAAATACATAAGTATTCAGCTCATCGACTCTTCTAGATACAATTTAATGGGAAACTGAAACACAAACTCAAAATTTTTGGCCATCTTTTTTTAGTCTAACCAACCGATAGTCACTGCCAACAGTGATACTACAGATACTATCTGGTCTAACCCACGTCCACTTACCTTGTTGATTCTTTTTGAAAAATGTATTCATGACATAGAGCCAATGATGCAACAAAAAATTTAGTAGCATACGTCCTCATCGTTTCGCTCACCGTATCCAAATGAGCCCACAGCCACTTCTTCGTTATCTTCTTTAAATCCAAGTGTAGCTTTAAAATCACCCATTAAGATTAGGTGGTTGTAGGTAGGTTGTATATGCCTTTTTCCACAGCTCTATGTATATCCTCATAAAAGTTTTGGATTTCTTCATCGCTATGGCTCGTCATGGGTGCATATACTTGGATAATTTTAATAGAGATCTCTATTTTTTATAATTTTATCTAGGTGTTTCTTGTGCACGAGAAAGCCTACGCCGCCAACTGTCTTATCGTTTTCTCCAATGGAACGCAGCAGATGTCCTGATTTTAAAAACTAATTGGTTTTTTAAAAAATGGTTTTCGCATTTTCTTCGTATTTCAGAAAGACCCAATACATCCCATTTTATGCAGTTAAGTTCTTTCTTCAATTTAATGAGGTTCTCTTGAGTAGCAAGCGTTCGTACGTTATAAGTGGCAATATATAATGTTCGTTGTCGATGGTAGCCATGTCTGTCCCGGTGATTCTTTGCACCCTCTGCTCTTGGACTGATCTGGTGGCTACCGTCACCAGTGACAGTTGGGTCGTAGGGGACTAAGGGCCTTTGTTTAGTTGTGTCAAGTCATTTACGGGTGAGATTAGTCATTTAGCTACCACGCTAGCCTGTGCGGGTTTCTAGCGGGATATTGTAAAGATTGCAAATTGGGGGGAGAGATAGGTTGGGAAGTTTCCTTTCCAAAAATTCAAACTTTTGTTTTTGAGCTCTTTTTATGCCCTTCTCTATGATTATAAGTTAAGACAACATTAGCAAATGGTTCTCCCCTTGAGTTCTTTTTCAATCTATTTTGATTAGTTTATCAAATAACTTCTCATAATCTAGTGTACATTGTTGACATTTAGAAACTTTGTTGTGGCTTTTGTTTGTTTCATTTTTTCAACTATGATTTACCTCTTGGCCTTTAGTCGTATTTCTTGTGATTTGATGCTTCATAAAAAAGATTATGATCTGAATGTAATTTAACATTATTTTTATTTTTTTATCACCTCTATTCTTGTCTCCACCTCTATTCTCTTTTGTATAACCATAGACTTATTTCAAACAATAATATCATGCAATTATTCTATAATATTCCGTAAGTTTCGTTTTTACTATATTACAAACACTGAATTTGTTTATCTATTTCGTTGGTTTGTTTGTTTTGATTACAATATGTCTGATAACCTGATTTTATCTCTTGATATCATCGAAAACTAACAATGTTAATATAGCTATAACTTAAATTTAATATAAGTTGGATTTTTCGTTTTTCTTTGCGATTTTGTGGATGATGCTTTGCAAAAAAAGGTGCATCGGAATAAATGGGGAATTATAAAATAAATACTGAATTAAATATTTTATGAATTATTATTAATGAGGACTGAGACAAATAAGTGTTTTTGACGATATATTATGCTGTGTAGCTCTTCCGCTGTCATCCGTTGCGAACGTTGGCTATTAATATGTCAATTCTGATCTTGTTTGCGGCGCTTCTGAATAGTTCGACCGATGTGAGCCCGAACCACTTCCGCAGATTTTGGAGCCACGAGTGTCTTCTCCTGTCTGGCCCTCGCTTGCTGTCTATTTTCCCTGGACAATCAATTGCAGTAGACTGTACTTATCGTCTCTCAATATGTGGCCTAGATATTGAAGCTTTTTTTGTTTAATTGTGCTCACGATTTCTTTCTCCTTTTTGATTCTTTGGATTACCTCTATGTTGGTGACATGTTCGGTCCAGGATATACGAAGAATGCGTCGGTTCATCCACATTTCGAATGCTTCTATTTTTCTCGTGAACGTCTCTGTCAGCCTTCAGGCCTCCACACCATATAGTAAGATCGGAAAAATGTAGCATTTAACTGGACCCAATTTTAGGGGAAGAGACAAATCCTTGCTTATGAGGAGCTTTTTTATATTTTTAAATGCTGCTCTAGCTTGTTCTATTCTCGCCTTAATTTCTGTGGCCTGTTCCCATTTTGCGTTTACGTTGGTGCCAAGGTACACATAAGATTCTACATGGTCAATTAGTATGTTACTGATCCGTAATTGTCAAGCAGGTTGTTGCTTTTTGCTTATCAGCATCCACTTTGTCTTCTTGAAGTTGAGGCTCAGGCCGTATTCCTCACTAACTGAATAAACTCTTTCCATTACGTGTTGTAATTCGTCTATGGCACTGGCAAGAATCACCGTGTCCTCATCATATCTTATATTGTTCGTTAACTCGCCGTTTATTTTTATGCTCTCATTTGCATTTTCCATATATTTGTTAAAAGTTTCCTCGGAATAAATATTGAATGTGAGTGGAGATAAGATACATCCTGAGGGACACCTTTTTGATCTGTACACTTCCAGTGAGTTCGTTGCCAATTTTTGCTCTTGCTGTTTGACCCCAGTATAGGTTTGCCACAATTCGAATGTCCTTGTCTTCAATACCTGTCTTTCGCAGAATATCTATCAATTGTTCATGATTGACATTGTCAAATGCTTTTCTAAAATCCACAAAGCACAAATACACGTCCTTATCAACGTCTCTACACCGCTGTATAAGCACCTAAAGAGCGAAAACTGCTTCTTTAGTTCCAAGTGCTTTCCGGAAAAAAAAACTGCGATCATCAATATTTGACTCACATTTATCATATTCTTCTATGAATGATCTTAGTGAACGCTTTAGTGACATGATTGATCAAGCTTATAAGCCGGTAATCATCACAAGGATACAGTTTCAACTGGCGATAAATCTCCTGAGTCTGTTTACAACGAATAATTCTTATTCGTAGTAAAATAGTAATTCACAAAATGTCATATATCGGTCTAGAATGAAAAAGTCGTAAGTAGGTTTTTTACAAATTATACAGGAGGAACAAAAAACTGGTTATTTTGACCAATATTGGTATTAATGAAAAACTGTTTGGTATCATATTAGTTCTTAGACTAATACAATGAAATTGATATTAAAAAAATCCTAATGAGTAGGCATTATGGAGAAAACCAGATTTTTTGGACTTACGCCTTTTTCAGATATCAACATTAAAGAAGCCTTAACATGACATTACTACGCGTCACAAAAAAGAGGAAACCTCGAAGTTTGTAAGAATTTTCCAATACCTTTAAATTAATACAATTTATTCTATTGTAACTAAATTTCCACAATGCAAAAACACTTTTAGCGTCTTTTAGGCACCGACAAGTCAATTACGGTTAATAAGTTTGCAGAATTGATATCAGTTTTACGACTTCGGATAATGCACGTGTTGTTTGTACTATATTTTTCTTGGAATATGGCTATTCTGTTTTGAAAAACCTTTCACTAGCGTACAGTTGTTCGAAGAGTAAATTGTGCAATTTTTAGATTAAAAATTATGGCTGAGAAATTTGCTAGATCTGTTCAAATTGTTACTTTGATCGTAATGGAATGAGTCAAAGAGAAGTGGCCAGACAGCTTGGAGTCAGTCGTTGTATGGTCCAAAAATTTTACCAACGATTCGTAGACGACCAGGATCAGGCCGAGAAGAATCATGGCGACTAGAGAAGATCTTCTTTACAATGCACTTCTTTGCAAAATCGGTTATTTACGTTTACAAGTTTCCAAAGTTTACACGTAACCCTGTACATAGTGTACATGGATACATGCGGTGCTCAGAACAAAAAATCATATGTTGCTATGATGTTTTTAGTAACAATGCAAAATAACACTAATTTAGAAGTTATTGACCATAAATTCATGGTGAGTAGACACAGTATATAGAGTGCCATATTGATCATGGATTGATCGAAAAGCAAAAAAAAAACGTTAAGTGTTCCAATCAGGAACATCCGCACAACTGGTATCAGCTTGTGAGAAGTACAGGAAAAATGAAGAAATTCACTGTTGTAGAACTTTTCCATGGTGATTTCCTAAAATTTTCAGATCGTTTGAAAAGTAACTGTCTAATGGGTAAAAAAGATACAAGACGAAATCCTTTCAATTGGTTTGATGTGAATGGTTTCGTTATATAAGGGAAAAAGGGAATTATTCTTTATAAAACATTTACGACTCTTTTGATATCGTCGCTCCAGCGCATTCGAGGTCTTCCTCTTGGTCTCTTCGCATCGTACGGTCGCCAGTTTCGACTTCTTTGTTCCATCTACCATCTTCGGGACGTTTCGTTGTGTCCAGCCCATTTGCATTTTAATTTAGCTGCTTGTTTCGCGGCGTCCATTATTTTTGTTCTGTTCCGGATTGCTTCGTTCGTTTGCCGATCTATTAGTGAGAAACCAAGCATCTGTCGTTCATGGCTCGCTGAGTTTTTCGAATCTTGTCATGTTCTTTTTTGTGAATGTCCAGGTTTGAGCTCCGTAAGTGAGAACGGGAAGGATACAAGAATCGAACACTTTGGTTCGAAGGTTTTGGGGTATCTTTTTGTCTTTCAGTATGTATGAGATTTTCCAAATGCGGCCATTCCATTCTTACTCGTCTGCTTATTTCGGTAGTTTGGTTTTCTTTGTTTACCTTGATATTCTGACCCAGATATATGTATTCTTCTACATGTTCCACTTTTGTTCCTTGGATGGTTATCGTCGGTTGATCATCTTTATTCGACATTAGCTTAGTTTTACTCAGATTCATTTTCAGTCCTTTTTTTTATGGATTCCGTATGAAGCTCATTGATCATCGTCTTCAGTTCTTTCCAGCTGTCGGCTATTAGTACTACGTCATCTGCATATCTTAGATGGTTTAAATACTTTTCGTTTATCGATAGTCCCTTCGTTTCCCAATTTAGTGATTTAAAGATGTCTTCAAGTGCGGAAGTAAATAGTTTTGGAGATATGGTGTCTCCCTGTCTTACTCCTCGGTTGATTTTTATTGGCCTCGTTTTCATTCCGTTATCCATCGTGACTACCATTTCAGCGTGTTGATATATATTATGTATTAATATCCTATATCTAGAATCTATTCTGCTGTTGACCAGTGCTTCCTCAATAGCCCATAATTCTTTGCTGTCAAAAGCTTTCTCGTAGTCTATAAATGCTAAACAGATTGGTAAATTGTATTCGTTAACTTTTTCTATTAGGACCTTTAGTGTGTGAAGAGGGTCACATGTACTGAACCCTTTATAAAACTTAACTTGATGAAAAAGAGACATTTCTGACGCTAAGTGTACTACGTAGAGGACAAAATAATGCTAGGTTGGTGCCCAGCAATTTGTATAAAAGCACTCTTGCAATATCAAGGCAGAATAAAAAGGATATTTTGTATCTTCTTCCTCTGATAGTCCAGTATTTTACGATTTTTATAAAAATTTAAAGACAACTGATGCTGCTGAAGTGATACCAGATGATGAAGATTCATCTGACGCAGAGTAATACTTTTCTCCGTTAAGGGACGTAGCTATTCTTCTTCTTCTGGTAGCACTACAACCCTGGGTGGGTCTTGGCTGACTGCACAACCTGCTTCCATCTCGAACGGTCGTCCATGATGTTTAAGTCAGTGGGTAGCCCATTGTTCTCAAATCTGACCATATATTATCTCTCCATCGCATTCGTGGACGTCCTAAGGGCCTTCTCCCTGTCGGGACTTCTTCTCAGATTAACTTGGTAAGGCGGTTATTAGGGAGCCTATGAACATGGCCAGCCCATCTTAGACGTTGGGATTTAATCTCTTGGACTACGTCGCTAGCACTATACATTTGTTTGACCTCGGCATTTGTTCTCATTCGGTATTGGTTAGTATTCGAATCGTGATAGGGACCGAAGATCTTTCTGAGGATTTTTCTCTCAAAGCATCTGAGTTTACTTTCCATTGCTTTTGTCAGCGTCCACGTCTCACACCCATACATGAGCACCGGTCTAATTACTGTTTTATATATCCTGATTTTTGATGTTCGTGTTAGGCTCTTGGATTTAATAGTGTTGTGGAGGCTATACATACATCTGTTTGCTGCCTGAATTCTCCCTTTTATCTCTTCCGTGATATCGTTATCTGTGGTGATAGTCGCTCCGAGATATTTAAAACTCTCCACTCTTTCAAAGTTATAGGGGTCTATTGTTACATTTTGTCCTATTCTATCTCGCTAGACGTAGCTATTGGTCTGCCGAAACCGTATTAACATTATTCCTATGTTTTATATGTTTTTTTTAATAAATATTGCATAAATATGTTTTATTTATTTATTTATTAATAAACAACAGCTTTTTGGACTAAACAAAATAGTATAAGTTATCTGGTACGTGTGGTCCAAATAGTATGTCACAAACAGTTTTTCATTAAAACCAATATTGGTCAAAATAACCAGTTTTTTGTTCCTCCTGTATAATTTTTAAAAAACCTACTTACGACTTTTTCACTCTAGGCCATCGATATATGACATTTTGTGAATTACTATTTTACTACGAATACGAATTATTTGTTGTAAACAGACTCCGGAGAATTATCGCCAGTTGAAACTGTATCCTTCAAAGATAAGCACACCGACTGTAGAAAGGTAAACATAACGAAAGATAAACACACACGACTGGAAGGTTATAATCTCCAACGTATCAGCGAATCGTAGTGGCTGGCGAGGAAAATCGCCTATCGCCTTTACGCGTTCGACTATTGTTCTACGATTTCTACTGAAAGATCATTGTTACAGTCGTCCCGAGGAAAACGAACGAGTTAAACAAAATGAAATTGAATGTACAATCGACTAATGGTGAGTGCGAGTGTAAAGGACAACAAAATATGTTTACACCTTCTGTCACGCCCTAGATTCCCTCGACCTATACTCACGACGATCTAAGGTTGGTCAGCTATACATTAATCGAGAATCGAGGTGGCCTGTGATGAGTCTAATGAGTGAACTAATTATGAATAATTAGAATCCAGATTCGAAGTAAATAGCCAATGAAGAAATAATATGATAAACGATCCCTTTCCCATATCAATTGGCCCACCTACGACATTTACAGTTTATGGCAATTACCATAAACAAATCATAATCTACATGCTTTTATAAGTTCCCATGTTAATTAATATGTTATTTTGATTAATATTTATTATCGTGGCTTTTCATTCACTTACATCAAGAAACGTTGGGTTTTTTTTGTATATTAAATAAACAAAAATATTTAAATATAGCAACTCTGCGGCCTCAATGGTAAGGTTAACAAAGGCCAAGAGTATAACAATAACTACCGCCTGTATTCGTTATCCATCCTTCTTTAAATTGTATAAAAGTGACCTTCAAGTTAGCAGGTATATTTAAGGAATGGAAAAGAATTTAAGGTTTTTACTATTCAAGAATAATAATTAATCCCCAACAAATATTTGTACACAAACAGAAAAAAAGTTCCTGGAAAATTTATTATTGTGTACAGATAGAAATTGTGACGTATTTTTGTTGTTGAAATAGATAAGGGCTATAATATTTAACAGAAAAAAATATTTTATCGATATGAAAGTCTGGAGAACCGGTATCTATATTATATTATATGCCGGTTTAGAACGTCCTTCTCCGTTGTCCGACACCTAACTTCCATCCTCTTCTATCGTGGCAATCTTACGTTGATAGATTCCGTTCGCTCATTGACTTTTTTATGTTTTGCTGCCACTCTAGTTTGGGTCTTCCTCGCTTTCTATTCCCTATTGGGGTCCAGTTCAGTATTTTTTTGGGCCATCTAGTATTTTGCATTCGCTCTACGTGTCCATACCAGGTAAGTTGTTTCTTTTCGATATCCTGAATTATCGTACCTTCTATTCCCATTCGTTGTTTTATATGGTCATTCCTCATTCTTTCTCTTCGTGAGACTAGCATAGATCTTCTTATCGCGTCCATTTCGACTGCCTCTACCTTCTTTTTTTGTCTTGTCTGGAATTCTCCATGTTTCCGCTCCATACAATAGGCTGCTCTTAACCATTGTCTCGTATATATTAAATTTTCTCCTTTTTGTTATCTCCTTGCTCCACAAGATGCCATTCAGACATCCTATTATCTTTTTAGCTGTAACTATTCGTTTTTCTATCTCTTTCACATCTGTTCCGGTATTGTCGAATGTGATACCTAAATATTCGTATTCTTGACATTGCAGAATTTCTTGACCGTTGTCCAACTCAAAATTTTCGCTCTGAGAGTCTACACATAGATATTTCGTTTTATTTACGTTAACTGTCAAGCCCCATTCCTCATACTCTTCTATCAGCTTTCTAATCATATATTGCATGTCGTCTTTGTCATTGGCCACTATGACCTGATCATCTGCAAACTGAAGAGTAAACAGGTATCTGTCATCTATCTCTATACCCATTCCGTGTAATTTCCTTTTCCAGTTCTTAAGTGCCGCTGCTACATATATTTTGAATAGTGTAGGAGAGATAGGACATCCCTGACGTAGTCCCTTATTCACCATGAAGGCATCTGTGAGTTTTTTACCTATCTTAATTCGTGATTGTGAATTTTCATACAGTTCTTTAAGTGCATCTATATAGTTGTGATTGATGTTCGTTTGTTCTAATACCTTCCACAGTCTCGATACTGGGACTGTATCATATGCGTTTTGTAGGTCCACAAATGTAAGATGGGTTTCCAGATGTCTATATAGTTGTGATTGATGTTCGTTTGTTCTAATACCTTCCACAGTCTCGATACTGGGACTGTATCATATGCGTTTTGTAGGTCCACAAATGTAAGATGGGTTTCCAGATGTCTAGCAGATCTCTTCTCTACGACTTGTTTTAGACAAAATACGTTGTCGGTACACGATCTACCTGCTCTAAAGCCGCTTTGATCTTCTTCTTCTTTGTCTTTATAATCTTCTTCAATTAGATCTCGCAGTATTCTACTGTATAGTCCGTTCAGTATACTCGTGATTGATATGCCTCGATAGTTGTTACAATCCAGTGTATTTCCTTTTTTATGGATGGATGATATATAAGCTGTTTTTCAGTCTTCTGGAACAGGATGTCCATTTAGGCATTGATTGATAATTATTGTTAGATTTCTAAAGAGGTTTTCCATTCCCCATCTTAACATTTCGGAGAAAATCCCTTCTGGTCCGCTAGCTTTCCCTATCTTAAGGAAGAACCGGTATCTACCCTAACAATATTCAGTAGTTGAAGTCTAGATAAAAACATGTATCCATTTTGTTCCTTTTGTTATTGTAACCCTTTTTTGTTTTTGTTGTCAGTAATACACATAAACAGGTTGCTGTAGTCAGGGTTGTTAAATTGAATTCATTCTGTAAATGGATTATGTTATATTATTATGTTTGTGACATTAAGATTTTTTCCAAAATTAAGACAAATAGCTTTGTGAATCACACAGGTTCGACTTTTTTTCTTCGCAGCCCTTTTTCTACTGTAAAATACCTCAGCCTTTCTTTTGTGTACATCATTTTGTATCGTAAGCTGGCGTATGTCTTTTTACAAGCGTTCATTTTAAGCAAGATCGAAACTGTTTAAAACATCTGCCTGAAGAGATTTTATTTTTATAAGAAACTCATCACAGGAACTACATGTATCGGTTCTGGGATATCCAAAGGCAAATTTTGTATTATAGACTGTTCTGTAAGACTCTTAAGATATTTTCATAGAAGGTTCAACTCTCAAAAAACTTTGAACATCTTTTTTGTGTTAAAATCTGCAGGTAAGTATAATTTTTTACTATCATTCACACTGTAGTGGCTTTTCCTGCCTTTAAATGACTTTATATGTTCGTATATTATTGCAAGAACGTGGGATTCCAATTTTCTAGGATGGTTTTTATTTTCTCCCCTTTTATCTTTAGGGGCGACTCCAGTCATTTTTAGTGAATTTTGTAATATCTCTAATTTTTGTTCTTTATTCCATGAATAGACATAAAAGCTTGTCTACAAATATTTATTTCTTTTAAGCTATTATCAGTGCTAAAACGCACTCTGTAAGAATATGCAGCACTTCTCAAATTTGCTTCGTCTTCATATTTCCTAGGCCTTCTTCGTCTTCATTCTGGCTATGATGAGTTTGTTGGGTACTATACGAAATAGCTGTGTTGAGGTCTTTCTATACCATGCTCTCAGGTTAGCAAGCCAGGATATTCTTCTTCGTCCGGGGGTCCTTTTTCCTTCAATTTTACCTTATAAAATGCATTGAAGTCGCTCGTATCTGCCTTGATTTCTCATTATATGGCCCAAGTACTCGCTTACGGCCCTTCACGATGTTGACCAAATCCTTCTGTATGACCATAGCTCAAAAGCCTGAAGTTTTGATAAAGTTTCCGCCTTCAATATCCACGTTTCTACTCCGTACAGAAGCACTGAGTACACATAACATTTAAGGAGCCTTATTTTTGTTTCTAGGGTGAGGTCATAGCTCTTGAACACAGGACTCATAGTCAAGAATGCACTCTTTGCCTTTCCGATGCCACATTTAATCCCTTGGGTATTTTCCCACGACTCCTTGATTATAGTTCCCAAGTAGTTATATTGTGAGACTCGTTCAATTCTCATTTGGTTCACACACAGATTTGCTCCAGTTATGTTTTCTTTGCTGATGATCATTAGCTTGGTTTTACTGTCTCACTCCCCTTGATTTTAACCTGATCTGTATATTCTCCATCTATTAGGAGTACCGCTGATTGATTCAAATACAGGTTAGCTATTATTTTTAAGTCTTTTCCGTTAATCTCTGTCCTCTTCAGCACTTCCATCATTTGTTCATGTCTGTTCAGTAATTAGGTAAACCATCGTTGGAAATAAAACAAGCGTTTTATTCAACGTTTTATTCAAACAAACAGCGTACGTGCTCTAGGTAAGGCCGTGGTCTATCGACTGATCCGAGAGCTGAAGAATGACGCATATTTATAACCATATTAGTATTTGTATGGCATTTTCAGATCTCTCGGCCAATAGAAAATCTTTTGTGGATGACTTTTAAAAACAGTAATAGAAGTCATTGTGTTAAAATTCTTGACTACAGTTTTTCTTGTTTCTTCAGGCACATTTTGAAATCATTGTTTACGACAATTACAGGTTGCACCTACCTCAGGACTCTGCAGTCTGATTTTTTCATGACATCTCTCATTCTGCCGTGCTTTTTCCTCCTTTTTTTTTATTCTACTTCAGTTCTCATTTTCACTACTATTGTTTTCTACATTCATTGTTATTTACTTTAAATCACTTGGATAACAATGAAAACACTAGCTTAACCGACGAACCTAACTCTAAGCTGCGCGTATTAGATCAACGTCTATCAGCTGTTTATATGGACTTAGCCTTTTAGGCCTTGTCTGATGAGGACTTGTCCCCTATTGGCGGTGTATGCGTAAATTATAATTAGCATTTCACGGGAACTAGACTCTTTTAGGACGTGTAACAAGCCGCTGACTTCTATGTTAAAATTGCTACAATATGGCACCACTAGATCGATTTATGAAACACTGACTTGCTCCCTTTTGGACCTGTACCTTACCGCAGGTGCCCTTAGATCTGTAGAGTGTAGAGGCTAGTGGAACAAGGAAAGCCGGAAGAAAGAAAAAGTATAGAACAATCACCGAATATAAACGGAAATTTTTAGAAAACTTTCTGGAAAAACATAAGTAGGCAAGTGGAAAATTTAAAAGAAGTCATGAGATAAATTAGGAAGAACTTTAGTGAGTTTTTTTAATCTGTACGTCAGTATATTGTAATTTATCATTTCCTTAAATGTTTTCCTGTTTCCACAGTGAAAATAAAAAAGAACATTTGAAATAAAGTAAATCGTTGAAATTTAAATTCTTAAATAATAAAAATTGTAAAAACATTGTACACTACTGATATAAAATATTATTCACTATTTTATTTCAAAAGTTTAAAAATAATTTATTGATATGTTATTTTTGATTCAAGGTTTATTTATAGTATTTTGATAGTACTCCATCAAATAAATCATCTATTCTTGAACAGACCGACAATGTTCTGTTATAACAATCAGCCATTAAAATTCTTTTCCTCATTTTAATTGCATTTGCGGATATATGTTTTATTAGTGTATCGCCACTATAAATTATGCAATATGGTTAGTTTCTCCGTCTAGTGAAATCAAAAATTTTTGTTTATTTGGCATTCATATACAGGGTGTTTCAAAAAGGTATGTCATAAATTAAATCACGCATTCCGTGGACAAAAATAAATTGATTGAATCCATCTTACCTTAGTACAAAAGTGTACACAAAAAAGTTCTTCTTCTGGTTCCTATCCGTTTCGGATGTTGGAAATCATATTGGCAATCATAACCTTGCTCGCTGCGGCTCGAAACAGCTCCGTTGAGGTTTTCTTAAACCATGTTCTTAAATTCCGCAGCCATGATATTCTCCTTCTACCGGGTCCTCGCTTACCTTTGACTTTACCTTGCAATATAGACTGTAGCAGGGAGTAACTTTGCTGATTTCTCATAACGTGTCCCAGATATTGCAATTTCATGCGTTTGATCGTAAACACAATCTCTGGTTCCTTCTTCATTTTTCCTAGAACTTCCTTGTTCGTGATCCTTGCTGTCCATGATATTCTCAGCATTCTTCTATAAAGCCACATGTCAAATGCTTCAAGTTTTTCAATAGTGGTGTCTGTAAGCGTCCATGCCTCCGCCCCGTACAACAACACAGAGAAAACATAGCATCTCAAATGTCTCATTTTTGTATTAAGGGATATGTTGTGACTTTTGAAGATGTCGCTCATTTTGTTAAAGACCGTTCTTGCCTTTCCTGTGCGGCACTTTATTTCCTGTAAATTGCTCCACTGTTCGTTACTAATAGTTCCAGTTACCAATACTGTTTTACTCGCTCTATCTGCATCCCATTAATGTATAGATGAGCCCCGTTTATATTCTCCTTGCTGATAATCATTTGTTTCGTTTTGTGGGTATTAATGTTTAGTCCGTACTGTTGACTGTACTCGTTTATTCTGTCCCTTAGCCTCTGAAGTCCCTCTAAACTATCTGCTATCACCCTGGTGTCGTCGGCATATCTAACATTGTTTACTCTTTCACCATTTAGAAGGATGCCTTCGTCTATTCCGTAAAGAAAAAAAAAGTTACAGCCCTTTTTTTTGCATTATCTCCTAAACTACTTGACATTTTGTAATAAAATGGACACTTTACTTTCCTGTTCTGAAAGCATTTTTCATAAAAAAGAAACAACAAAATGTAAGCGCTTAAGGGGGGTGTGCAGCCTTAACTCCCCCCAAATTTTTGATTTTGAGTACGTTCAAATGAAATGAATTTTGTGGCATCATTAGTATAACACATTATTTTTAAAAATTTTTTGCCTCATCACTTTTCACTAACCTTTAAAAAATTACGTGCAACTAAATAAATGACTTAAATGAATTAACAAGTACAAAAAATGTCTATAACCTCTATAAATATAAAAAAAGGAGGTTAGATTTTTGTAAATGGGTATATTTACCCTTAAAAGGGCTACATCAAATTACACAAACGTTTTCGGAATAATAATTCCCTCATCAGGTTTAAAAATGCAAGTTAACATGCCAGAGCCACGAAAATATCAGGGTAAAAACCCTTTAAAATACATAAGGTTACAAAAGATTGTACATAATGTTGTAATTAATATTTGATGTTTAATAGTGAGTTCAAGCGTCCGGAGAGTAAACCTCTTCAAACGGACTTGAGCTGGTAACTAATCAATTGAAATCATAATGTAATCTGATCCAACCTACCCAAAGTTTAATGCATATCTGCCATTTCCTGATATGTGTAGTCCATTGTAATATCAAAATTTTTAATATTAATAAACACAATAAATAATAGCTTCAAATTATTGACTATTATTGATGGAACTGTTTGTAATTATTGAATCCATAGAAACTAATTGTAATTTTTGGTCAACTAGGAAAAAACTATTTTTTCGAAAAAGTGATAAGGCAAAAAAGTTTTAAAAATAATGTGTTAAACTATAATTGGTTTCAAATGAGTGTAGAGTAATAAATCATGAAGTGTCATAAAATTTGCCTGAATTTCGGTGTCGTCATGGGCGTAGGCAAATGGACGGATGTCAACTTCGTCGTCAAAAATTGATGTACCTCAAAATATCATATTTTGGATATTTTGTGATAACCAATTTTATTTAATTTTTCGATTAACTTCTTCAAACTCGTATTCCATTATATGGTCATTAAAGCTAATTACATTTTTATTTATAAAAACAAATTCACTTCCTTACTGAACGAATAAAAGCATTAGAAGAAACTGATAAGGGTATGACGCACCTCCTAATATTACTAAGAACTAAAATAAATCAACATGAAGACTAATAACGCGTAATGAGGTTTTACTTACACTTTCATTATAATCCCTCTTTTATTTTATTATTATCATTCGACATTCGACATTCGAGTTAGTAATTGTTACTACACCAATTAAACGTACAGTAATATTGTGATATAGAAATAGTGAAAAAGTTATAAAATGGCGACATTTACTCCAAAGAAAAGAGGTGTAAAAAATTCTCCGCTATCTGTTAGTGAAAAAGTTATAATTTTAAATGTATATGATTGCATAAAACACGATCACCCTAGTTTGTCTGTGCAAGAAAGTGTTGAGCGATGTGCCCGAATGACTGGAATTGGACAGTCCACGATTTTTAAATTATTGCGAGAAAGAAAGATATCAGGCCAGTTAAGTCCATGCAAGAGAAAATCAGGAAGACCAATAAAAATCTTAGGTGAAGACACCAAACGTGACATTCGAAGAAAAGTTCATTCGTTTTATTTTAAAAAGGAAATATCCACCCTTGACAAAATACTAATGGAGATAAGCCAAGATAAGATATTCCTTTGATATCCAGAAAACTTTTATGGAAAACTTTAAAAAGTATGAATTTTTCCTGGGAAAAGCACAATCGAAAGGCACTATTACTGGAAAGTGATGAAATCATTTGCTGGAGACGAAAATATTTGAGAACTATAAAACAGTACCGCAGAGAGCACAAGAAAATTTTTTATCTTGATGAGACGTGGATAAACGAAGGTTATATAGTCCAAAAAATGTGGCAAGATAAAAATGTAACAAGTGCTCGCCAAGCTTTCATAGAAGGCCTTTCGACGGGTATTAAAGTGCCTTCGGGAAAAGGGAAGAGGCTTATAATTGCTCACATGGGAAGCGAAGAAGGATTTTTAAAAGAAGGTTTGTTAAGCTTTGAGTCGTGTCGGACGGGAGATTATCATGAGGACATGAATTCGGATGTCTTCGAAGACTACTTCGGGGAAATGTTAAAATTTCTTCCAGCTGATTCGGTCGTGGTTATGGATAATACAAGCTACCATTCAAGGCGCATAGAGAAGGTAGCAACTTCAGCTTGGAGAAAGCAAGAAATTATTAACTGGCTGTCAAATAAAGGTATTCAGTTTGAGACGAATTCAATAAAGAAGGAACTACTAGCCGTAGTAAAACAACATAAATCTCGCTTCATAAAATATGCCGTAGAAGATGTAGCAGAAAAGTATAAAGTAACTGTGCTACGCCTACCGCCATATCATTGCGAATTAAATCCCATAGAACTTATATGGGCACAAGTTAAAGGATATGTTGCAAGGCACAATACCACATTTAAAATGAAAGATGTCAAGGTATTGTTTGATCAAGCCATTATGGAAATCACATCAGAAAACTGGCAAAAAGCAATCCAGCATGTTTTAAAAGAGGAAGATAAAATGTGGGAACTGGACAACTTGGTCGATCAGGTGGTTGACCCTATAATTATAACACCAGGGGATGATGACAGTTCTTCGGATGAAGACTATAGTGATGTAGAATTGTAATAACGTATCCAGTAAAGTTTTTGTAGTTTTTGTGAATAAATTGATTTAAACTCCCCACAAGTGTTTCAATATGTAAAGTTCATTCGTGTGTGTTTGTGAGTATTTCCCGATTTCGGTTCGTATATATTTTATTGTTACATTTTATATTTTTTTAATAACACTGTTCTGCTGTATTACATTTTTATTTCCTTTAATATGATTTTTAAGAATGCATATTCTTTTGTCAATTAACCCACTAGCGCGCCTCTGGCTCAGTGTTTATCTGTCGATAACAATGGACTAATCCCTTAAAACAGTGTGATACCTACCTGCTCTTTACGAAACGACAGAATTTTGCAATGCGGACGGAATTTATTGACGGATTATTGACGGATTACCCTGTAGCGCTTTTGAATACTTCATGAGATTTTATTACTCTACACTCATTAGAAATAGATTTTAATGATGCCACAAAATTCATTTGATTTGAACATACTCAAAAGTTTAGGGGGATCTAGGGCTGCAGACTCCCTTAAAATTTTTCTGTGCGCTTAGATTTTGTTGTTTCTTTTGTATGAAAAATACTGTCAGAACAAGAATGTAACGTGTCCATTTTTATTACAAAATGTCAAGTAGTTTAGGAGTATTTTGTAACTTCAAAGGGCTGTAACTTTTTTTGTGTACACTTTTGTACTAACTGTTGGATTCAATCAATTTATGTTTGTCCCCAGATTGTGTGATTTAATTTATGACATACCTTTTTGAAATACCCTGTATATACATTGTTTGACAAGAAAATGACGGATAGTTGGATATTTTAGTATAAGGTGCAGTTGTTTTTAATATAACGTTTAACTTCTCTCTAGAAATTCTCGTCAAGAAAAATTGACAATATATGGAAAGAAAAGCTTTTTAAGTTATCTGAAGCACATGTGCATACTTCCAAAGCGATAGGCTGTTAAATGATATTGGTTAAGATCGTTCTCTTCATTCCTACATATTGTAATTTGTGGAATATAAGTATCCAACTGTCTTCACCGTCATAGGCTTTTTTTTGTTAATACTGCAGTGTGGACACGTCTATTAATTTTGTTAAACCAATTGTTTTGCTCTTAATTCAATCTGAACTCTTTGGAAAAAGACAATCTTTTTCGCTGATGGATTGTGCAATCAACATGTACTCCCACAAATGATAAACTTTGCCGCCGATGTTATAAATAGTTCTTTGTACTCTTTGTAGGTTATCTAAATGATAAATGCACTCCTCTTGCAGAAACAGTACTATGCACTGAAAAGTAGTTGCAAAGCATTTATATTAATTTTCATAAAGTCTTAAATATTTAAATAAATTATAAGTTTCAGATATCCCAATATCATTAAAACAATAATGTCGAAAACCATTGACTGCTTTTTATTATAATTTGTATCAATCTTCCGAAAATCTTTAGAATATCCTCTATTGCATAGATATGGCAACAGTGCGATAAGTCGATTCCTCGCTTCAAGGAAAGTGGGGCTAAGTATACATTGGAGTACCTATCACAGAACTGCTGGATATAATATATTTTCTACGTGTATGGTAGCCCAGAAAAATGGTCGCTACTTTCTTTTATTAATATTTTTAAATTCATTTTATTTTTGTTTATTAATTTTAAAGGTGCTCGTTGCCCTAGAAACACAATTTTTCACTGGTAAATCATTTGTATGTGGATATATGGATTAGCTTATTCCCAGAACAATTTGTGGTATTTTCTTGTTTTGCACTATTATTGGTTTTTTCTATTTTTCGCTCTGTCGATCATGTTTTTTTATCTGTGTGATGGCTTTCTAAGCTGATAGTTTGACAATTTCTTTCAAATCCTTCGACACCTTAGTTTTTCGCTCTCCAATTTGAAAATATTTTTTTTTAGATTCAACCCGTAACTGGTAGGGTCCATTTTTTGTTACACTGACCACAATTTGTTTTGCAAAATTAGACACTGATATTTGTTTATATTTAAAAAAGATAACTTCAATAACTTAAAGACGTTTATTTTGTTATAACATAAATTTAACAAATATTTGAAATACTTATCACGTATAAAAAATTAAACTAAGAAACGGCCCCAAAAACTGAGTTATTTTGTAACTAGACTAAACATTATCCTGTGACAAAAAAATGAGGAACAAAAAAATTTTTTTTCTTTAAACATAAACTTAAACATTAAATCTAACCTACCAACACAAAATAATAACCAAAAACAAAAAGCATAAAAAACTACAATCCATTCTTATAGGCAATCTTCGCAAATGTGTGTTTCACACATGTGGCATATTGGCGCTTTGCAACTAGTGCAAACTATCTTCGTTTTTCTATTCAATGATCGTGAACATTTTGAGCACCTTACTCTTTTTTCCAAAATAGCATTTTTCTGTTCAGGAATGTGTGTTTTTAAAATTGAAGCGAGATTGTCTCAGTTGCCTTGGAATTTGAGAAATAGTTAGTCTTCTTTCCATATGATCCTGCACAAGCTGCCTAGCCAGAGATCTGATGAATTCATACCTCGACTTTTGGAGGCTTCCAGGTATATATAAGGTTCTTGAACTCCTAAGTGGAGCATAGAGCTTCAGTGAAAACATGTCTTCGGGTTCTATTTTGCGCTAAGGCCTTCACCTCATTTCAAGACTTCCCTTAGCCTCTTATCTCGTCCATGATGGATCTTCTCCAAGTTTGTACTGGGCGACCTATTTTTCTTTTCCCTTGGGTATTCCACTCTAGGGCAGTCTTTGCGATATTGGAACTATTTTTTCGGAGTGTGTGACCGATCCAACCCCACTGTCTGGACTTAATTTCATTTTGTATCCTCTTTTGTCCGGTCGGGTGTAGCAGATCTTCGTTGCTGACGGTGTTAGGCCAGAATATACGGACAATTCTTCGTAGACATTTGTTAACAAAGACCTGCAGTTTGTCTGTGAGGGTGTTTGTCACTTTCCAGGTTTCACATCCTTAGAGTAGAACATACATGACATTTGATCGGAATAGTCGGGATCATTTTATTGATATATTTCCACGAATCCTGGAATTCACCCGATTCCTACTATAAATCCCCTAATTATTTATTTTATAAAACCTAAGATTTTGTAAATCCCCTAATCCTGCTCCAGAATTTGCTTCTCCTTTAAGAAAATATATAGGAATCTATTTTTGGCAAAAATCTATTTGGTAGCATAAAATAAAGATTCCAAGAACGTGGGCAGTTAGCGACATCTGATAATAGAATCCTTAAGTAGTTTACTAGTAGTTTAATTATTTGTAATTAAAGATCGCTTATTTAATACTGTTAATATGAAGTGGTTTTATACCTGAATTAAAGAAAATGTTATTATAATAGACCTTCTTCTTCTTTAAGTTCTATCATCTATCGAAGGTTGGAAATCATCATGGCTATGCGGACTCTGTTGACTGCCGCTCTAAAAAGTTCTGCACTACTGCATTCAAACCATTCCCTTAAGTTCTTAAGCCAGGATATTCTTCGTCTTCCCACATTTCGCTTTCCTCGGATTTTGCCCTGCATAATAAGTTGTAATAATGCGTATTTTTGCCCTCTCATCACATGTCCCAAGTACTCAAGTTTTCGTCTTTTAATAGTTAATAATAGACCTATGTAGATAAATATTTGAGCCGGTTAAAAATCCCTAGATGTTACAATAAATATCAAAAAAATCCCTTTGTCCCTTTTATACTGAAATATCGCTAGATTCGGGATAAATCCCTAGACCTGGCAGCCTTGATGTCTAGTAAAGATGTGAGTGCTCCAACTTTGTACAGGGTTCGGGCATTTCCGAATATTAACAAATACTTACGTAACCGGGACCAACGGCTTTACGTGCATTCCAAAGCAGGGGCCGTACGGCCACTGAGCTACGGCCGCCATTTATCATCTGTGTTAGTATAAAATAAAATCTGTACTTGGTCAATGCTAACGCTAACGTAAAATACATTTTACAAAATAATGAGCACAATATACAAATACATATATACTCTGTACCTTCTTTTTATATATTAACCAAATATTTCATATATTTTAGGGTTTCGTGAATTCTGGTTATGGAGTCAATGGAATTGCCCATGTAAGTTTTATTTTATTCAAAAATATGTAAAAGAAATGTTACCTTATTTGTATAGTTTTTCTAAGACATGTTTATGTCCATTGAATATTTTTACTTTAAATTATATCTAGTTATAAAACAAATCAAAACATGATGGATCAAGACAAATGTAGCGATAGTATTAAATTCCACAAAGAAAATTAATTAATGTTGCTGGCTGTATATTAGCTAATTGCAATTATTGTAATGAAAATGCTGGAATGTATGTCTGGAAAATATGTGATTGACGATGTTATGAAGAAGAAAATAACGTAGGGAAATAGATACAAATTTTCAAAATATTGTTTGGATTTATTTATAGAAACTTGCACTTTTTATATGAATTTTCATACTAATACACTTTCCTTGCCTTTTATAGAACACTGGCCCAGCACCAAGCCCCTTAGGACAAATGCCACCCTCAGATGGGATGCCTAGTGGTCCGTTACCTCCTGGATTCTTTCCAGTAAGTATTAATAATAGAACAAGCTAAAACAACATTGAACATTTGGTTCTGAAATTATGTTGGAAATACGTTTATTTTGGAGTTTCAATTTCCATTTCCTAAATCTCTCTTATGAATTTATTAAAATTACAAATCCGAAGTGCAAATCGAGTCACCAAAATAAACGTATTTTCAACTTGTAACGATATAACTACCCTCTGAAAGTTTTTTGTTTGGAAGCCAATTGTTAGGGCTTTGTTTTTTTTACGTCTTCTCTTAAATGTAAATCTGAAAAATGGGTCTGGTTGGGACAACTAAATCAAGATATTAATCATATTTATTGTACAAAAAAATAAAATGAAGTTTTAATACTAAAGCAAATCAAATCTATAACTAACAAACAGCCATAACCTAGAGACTAAAAAGAATATAGAAGAAACTTGGAAAATTATTAAAAAATGTATCCTACAAGCAGCGGAAGAAGCTTTAGGTAAAAGAAAAGTTAACAGAAATAAACGGGAATTTAAAACTCCATGAAAGGGTGAAAGCACTAGCAAATGAAAAGAAACAAGCTTTCCTAACATACAAAGGAGTGAAGACGCTGGATGCACGAGAAGACTACATGAGAATCAGGAATAGAGTAAACCAAGAAATAGATAACATCAAAAAAGAACACTGGGAGAAATTTACCAAAGATATGGATTACGAAAAAACTCAAATAATCAAGGAAATACAAACGTTCTATAAGAATCTTTATACATCTACTATACAGAACCCCGAAACAGACCACAGAACAATTCTAAACGTCGGCTCGGAAACCCACCCTAAAATAACCTCTTCGGAAATTCATGCCTTACAGCAAATGAAAAACAAAAAAGCTCCTGGCGAGGATCTTATAACGTCTGAAATGTTAAAAATGGGCGGCAACATCGTTGTAGAAGTTGTGGAAGTCTTACTGAATAAGTGTCTAACAGAAAAAAGAATACCCAGCCTATGGGAAAACGCCGAAATAATACTTTTACACAAGAAAGGAGACACTACTAATATTGAAAACTACAGACCTATAAGTTTGTTGCCACACTTATACAAATTGTTAACAAGAATAATAACCAACCGCATAACACAAAAACTTGATTTATATCAACCGGTTGAACAGGCGGGATTTAGAAAAGGGTTTGGTACTAATGATCACTTACAAACCATCAGAACACTAGTAGAAAAAACCACAGAATATAATGTACCTTTACATATGGCATTTATCGACTTTCACAAGGCTTTCGATAGTATTGAGACTTGGTCCTTTTTGTCAGCCCTGAAGGATGCTCGAATAGACTCACGGTACACTACACTCATTAAAAACATTTATGAACAGGCCACATTCCACATCAAAATCAATGAAGACGAAAAAACTGAAAAAATGCGCCTTGATGAAGGTATTAGACAAGGTGATACTATTTCACCAAAGCTTTTTACCTTAGCATTGGAAAATGTATTCAAACAGCTTGACTGGGAGGAAAAAGGTCTAAACATTGATGGTGTGCGTTGGAGTCATTTGAGGTTTGCGGATGACATAGTAATATTTAGTATAGATATCAAGGAACTGGAGCAAATGTTGAAGGAATTAAACCAGCAGTCAAATAAAATAGGTCTCAAAATGAACCTTCAGAAAACAAAAATAATGAGTAATTTACAAACTAATCTTGTTATTGACAACGTCAGTCTTGAAAATGTAGACCACTATATATATCTTGGACATACCATTAAAATCGGCAAAGAAAATCAAATAGCCGTAATAAAAAGACGCATTCAACTGTCTTGGGAGCTTTCGGCAAATTAAGCTTTGTTTTGAAGAATAAAGATATACCAATGTGTCTAAAACGTAGAGTTTATGACAAATGTATGTTGCCTGTAACTACATATGGACTGGAGACCATGGCCTTCACAAAGAAAACCTTAGAGCAGCTCAGTACAACCCAAAGAGCAATGGGGAGGGCCATGCTAGGGATTAGTTTGATAGACAGGATTCGAAATAACGTCATTCGTGAAAGAACAAAAATTACTGATGTCTCAGAACGTATTGCAAGGCTCAAGTGGCAATGGGTCGGACACGTTGCCCGAGATAATCTCGAAAAATGGACACAAAGATTAACAAACTGGAGACCAAGAGAGAACAGGCGAGGAGTAGGCAGACCGCAGAAGAGGTGGACAGACGATATCAAACAAGTCGCGGGTAAGCAGTGGATGAGAATTGCCAAAAGTAGAAATCGATGGAAGCAAATGGAAGAGGCCTATGTCCAGCAGTGTCCAGAAGAAGAAGAAGAAGAAGAAGATGTATTACGACCTCTATGGATCCTAGAAAAGGTGTGGAAGATGAAAAGGAGACAAAAAACAGAAATGAATGAATTTGTACGCATAGATAACATTAAGGAGGAACAATGGACTGAGCATTTCACGAAATTATATGGAGAGGGAGAAGAAGAAAACAGAGAAAGAATCATTAACGAAACTCACGATAGAGTCCTAATATCAGAAGAAGAGCTACAAGAACGAATAAAAAAATTAAGAAACTGAAAAGCACTTGGCCCTGATTTAAAAATGGAGACTCGAGAAATCTTGAAAATTATAGAGGCATTAGTCTGATGAAAAGTACATTAAAATTGTTAACGGCAGTCATAAAAGATAAAATCGAGGAAAAAGCGAACATGGCAGATGAACAACAAGGCTTCCGGAAGAACCGCAGCACAACAGACGCAATTTTTATCATCAAACAAATAATAGAGAAGTCTATTGAATATGGAAAACCAGCATACACGTGCTTTGTATATTTAAAAAGTGCTTTTGACAGGGCGACGCGAAATGAAATCTTAAATTTATTACAAGCTGAACAAGTAGACCATCAGATAATAAGGACAATTAATGAAATTAACAATAACGTGACGTTTATAACGTTACAAACTAAAATTGTGGTTAATTATCATTAAAGAAAGTAAACAATATTGAAGATATTCATTCACGTATTGAACCTATTCATATCTGTTTTTAGTTCATAAATGTCATTCTTCTAAATTACTATTTATTTTATCTTCTTCTTTTTACAGAATTCTACATTACGTCCGTCACCGCCTACCCACCCATCAAGTCAGCCTTCACCACATTCGCAACCACCACCACCACATTCACAGATAATGACCTCACAACCCTTCATGGGACCCCGATATCCAGCTGGACCGAGGCCGGGGGTGAGAATGCCCCAGATTGGAAGTGATTTTAACGGGGTATGTATTAAAACTTACCTACAAGACAAAATTATTGTCAAATTAATATTTTAACCATCACCACTTTCTGTAATTGTTAAAATTACATATATCTAGGAGTGCTGATTATTAATGATTGTTGATGGTTAAGAAATTTCATATTTCACAAACATGCCCTGTGTTTACTTCCATATTTATGTTAATGTCCCCAAGTATCATTATATTTTCATGTTTTTATAGACGAATTCAACTAAAGCATATCATTTAGCTGTGAAAACAGTAATATCCCCATTACAGGATCGATAAAGTGCAATTATCAGAAAACGATTATTTTTAATTTCAACACCACAGAATTTAGTAGTCAATGGATCACAAAATGTGTTTAAATCAACAGGCTCAAGTTGAGTATGTTTAGAACCGCAGATAGATAGGGCATTGAACAAATGGCCCACAGTCTTGACCTAAACGGTAGTGTTCGTGGAACTGTTTTTTAAAAGAAAAGTCAGGGGTCGTAGATTCCTACCACCCGTGACGTGTTTTGCTCCAAAATATATTTCAAATCATTATAAAAGTAAGAGGCTTTATATCGGTTCTTTGAGCCTTGTTTCCTTTTACAATGGGAAGATGCTAGAATCTACAAGCTCTGTGAAAGTCAAATTTCCCCCAACCAGTTCGGGTTCACAAATGCTGTTAGTTCAATACATCTGTGCAGCTTTTCCGCGCTGCTACAGATCAGATAAAGATTGCCATGATGATCGCCAACATTCGTAACGGATAGGCACATCAAGAACAAGAAGGATGCTAACCTGGCCCATCGACCCTCCTCTTTTATCCGTGCTTGAGACCGGCTGTGGGCATGAACGCGGCCTCTGAGGTACTCAATTCGCCCAGTCATCGCGCTCATAACCCCAGGCAGCAAAGTAAGTACGACAACAGCTAAGAAATACAATAAGATAATATCAGCAGAAAACACCAAATGTATGACAACATATAAATACCCACTACGATGTAAAATCGAAGCAATGTTTAGATATCTGGGAATAGATATAACTAGTTACGGAGATGTTGAAGAAGAAGTACGACAACAAAGCTTAAAAGCAAGTAAAACGCCGGGTTTTCTTAACCCTAGAATACGGGACCGTTTTTGTTAAACTGTAAATACGGGACTATCGTAAATTTTACTACTCCATAAAAAAAGCCTATATTTTTTATTTTGAATTTTTTATTCATTAGTATATATATAGTCTTAGTATATATTACAAAAGCATAAAATTATAAAACAAACATATTTGAGTATTTTTAGGAACATACGGTACAAATATCTCCTCGGTGTTCTCCGCAAATTGGCTTCTTGCACTCCTTGCAATAGTTGGTGGTCATGCGCTTTTTTTTGCTTGGACAGTAGAAACAAGTCTTCCTCTTCTTTTCCTGTGCCATATTTTCATCATCTCCTTCAGTTATGTTGAGGATTTCAGCTATGACTTGACGTAAACTTGCAGTGTTGTATCTGTGTAGCATCCATGGTTTTGCAAGACAAAGGCTTAACTCAATCATATATTGATATCTGGAAATAGGTTTTTCGCTTTTCTTTAACATATTAAAAGTATAAATAACATAAGAGTTTATGCTGGCCATATTTATCATTCCATAGAATACGCATAATGGCCATCTGCGTGTTTTTCTGCTGGAACTCATATTTGAACACATTTGGTCGAAGGTGTCTACACCTGCTTTAGTTTCATTATAGTTATGAATTATGGATGGCTTGCCGGTTTCTTCTACAATTTCTGCTCCCTCATGCATTGTTGAAAGTAACAAAACTACTTTGTTTCTCTTTGGCATGTAAGATACTAACGTCTTTTTTTGATCGAAACAAAACATTGACGTATTAGAGTTTCGGTCTTTTACTTTCAAGAACTCCTTAGGAATCTCCTTTTTATTCTTACGAATGGTTCCTATCATGGTTAATTTGTAGGGATCTTGTAACAATTGGTCAGCAAGAGAAACCGATGTGAACCAGGTGTCCATAGTTACGTTATGATTCGTACCGTGAATTGATTTAGTCAGTTCTTTTACAAAAAATTCAGCTAGAGGCAAACCGTTTGTTTCTGTTTTTTTTTTCCCAAGTAAGGACTTGCATCTACCATATATTTGGTTGAGGAATCGCATACCATAACAATTTTTATCCCATACTTCGCTGGCTTGTTAGGAATATACATCCTAAAATGGCAGCGACCTCCGAATGCCAAAAGTTGTTCGTCAATTGTGACGCATGAGGATGGAGAATACGATGTTCTACACGTATCGATAAAAATGTTCCAAATTTCTCGAATGTGTGTAAAGGGATCATTTATCTTTCTCTCTTCTCTTGTTTCCTTGTTATCAAATCTAAGGCACTTTAGCAAGAATAAAAAGCGGTCACAATTCATACAAGATCTGTAAAACTTGCCTGAAATGGTGGCATCAAACATATGCCTTGCTGATAAATGATTGTCTTTCTTTGCCGCAGAAAGAATTAAAATACCAAATAAAGCTTTCAATTCGTCTTTTGTCGTTATGCTAACATTCTGATGGCCACTGTATTTTCGAGCTTGGACGGCAATCTCTGCATTTGTATGTTGCAGAATTATATCAAATATATTATCAGAAAAAAAAATGCAAAAAATGATCATCCAGCGTAGAACAGTTTTTTGCAGCCCCTTTAGGACCCGATATAAAATGACATATGTTTCTAGCAGCTGTTCTTTTAGATCTTTGAGGCAACTCTGTTGACCATTTATGACCATTTTTACTCTTGAGGCTTTTGTTTTTAAAGGTTATTACATATTTTGAACGTTTACGTACTTGTGATAAAGAAATATCTTTTTTATCTAAATTAGCTTCTACCTCTTCTTCAGACTGAACTGGACTGTTATATTCCTCTTGGATAAGACGAACAGGAGAAACATACGAATCATTTTCCGCATCAACCTCGCTATCGGAGCCAGAGGATTCCTCTTCCAAATTGTCCTCTTCCCAGTCACTACAACTATCTTCAAACGGGTCTGGATCACTGTCTTCCCCATTCATAATACGTGCCGCTTCCCCTTCCAGTTCTTTTGCGGACAAAAACTTTTTATTTGACATCCTAATAAGAAAAACTCAAATAGTATATTATGTAATGAGAATGAAAAAACAATTTACCTTAATTTTTTGTTACTAAAAGACTCAAAATCAAAATACAAACAATAAGAACTAGCTGATTGATTATACGACGTAAACACGGGACTTTCGTAAAAATTACGAACCAAGCGACAAAATATGGTCTTAGAATTGAAAATTATAACAACCGTCTGAGACACTATCAAGCTCGATACTAATCTGGAAGGTACTTAACTGGGGAAATCGTTAAAATAATCGAGAGTGGGCGAAAATGCCCGATGTATTATAATGACCCGTATTCTAGGGTTAATGACACAATCTGGAAGAACAAACACCTAAGACAAGACAAAAAAACAAGAATCTATAGCAGCAATTAGACCTATATTAACATACACGGCGGAGACAAGACCTGACACATCTAAAACGAGACAACTGCTAGAAACAACAGAGATGAAAATACTCCCACGAATATCAGGGAGAAGTCTGTTGAATATGGAGAGAAGCGAAAGCATAAGAAGAGCATGCAGTATACAAAACATAAATGGATGAGTGACAAAACGAAAACAGAAGTAGAACGAACACATAAGTAGAATGGCAGAAGATGGACGAAGAAGTATTGGCAGACCAAGAAAAAGATGGTGCGACAATTTAAACAATTTAGGAGGCTAATATTTAAAGCCTACATACTAGAAGGAAGAAGAAGAAGAGGATAAAAGTAAGAAAAATAACCAAAAATATTCTCAAATAAATTTAAATGTCACAATTCATCAGATTGAGAACAGAAACAAATATTCTCCATTGTAATCTTTTTAAAAAGTTTATGGCATCCTCGTTTATGACATCCTCGTTTATGGCATTCTCGTTTATGGCATGACGCCATAAACCAGGTTTTAAGACAACATTATGAGGTTGGGTCACTTAAACAATCGTCAATTCTGTTATTTTACTACTTAACATGGAGTGGCTTTAAAATAAATAACGATAATTGTCCAATAATTTTTAAAAAATCACTTTTTATGGGTGTAACTACTCCCATTAACACATTCGGAAAACGTAAACACTAGATCAAATTTCAGTGTACTTGAGATAAGAATTATTTATGTTTTTATTATTTCATTGAAGACTTGCGAAATTTGTATTATTCTTTTCTATCATTTTAATTTCTTATGTATAAAAATGAGACAAGACAGACATCAAAAACAATTGACCGATAATAGACCAATCAAATTAGTAAATAATAAACCTGTTTTCGTCACAACCGTATGGACGGGTTTGACTGTTGAAATAATTACAAAAAGACTTTCATCTAGGGCAGGGGTCAGCAACCTTTTGAGTTGGAAGGGCCAATAATTACAATTTACAAAATTTTAAAGTTTTTAAAGAGCCACAATTTTTTTTAGTACTTACTACTTTAGTACTTACTACTCCGTGGGGTTACAACCCTTCGTGGGTTTTAGCCGACTCGACAACATGTCTCCACTGTTTTCTGTCTTGAGCAACCTCCATCCAATTCTCCACGCCCATAGTGCTTAGGTTTCCTGCTATATTATCTCGCCACCGGAGACGAGGGTGTCCGCGTGGTCTCCTTTCAGTTGGGACTTCCTCCCACACCAGTCTTACTGTTCGTTCGCCAGAATGTCTTCTGAGGTGCCCTGCCCATTGGAGTCTTCTGGACTTTATTTCTTTTATGATGTTGGCGTCTGGGTAAAGTTCTTCAAGCTCTTTATTAGTTCTTATCCTATATTGTCCTGATGCTTCATCCAGCACAGGACCAAAGATCTTCCGTAGGATTTTTCTTTCCGAAACACATAGTCTCTCTTCGTTTGCCTTTGTTGTTTGCGATCCGTTATTGTCTTCAGTTATTTTTGTTCCAAGATACTTGAATTCTCTAACGCGCTCAAAGTTAAAGTCATCGATGGTGATGTTCTGACCGATTCTGTCTTTGCTTTGGTTATTGGGGCTCATATACATATAATTGATATGAGGTTAAATGCTGGAATAAATGAACTTGGAAAAATTAAGGCAAATATGGAGCGCAAGTTTAATCAAATCTTGCCTAAGTACTTTCGCTATCTACAGCCTCATCAGGGGCATTTCGTCAAATTTGGGCTATCCAGCAAGCGTAGATATACATGAGAGTGGACATAAATTGTACATAACACTACATTAAAACAAGGACAAACAGTTTAAAATTCTTAAAATTATTCTAACGCTCCACATTCTTATCGGCAACCGGAGAGAAAATGGTATTTAACGAAAAAAAAAATTTCGCTGAATTTTCTTCAAGCATTTTATTATCAGCAAGGTTTTTACTTGCATGAATCACTAGCGAATTAATGCCTGCGATATTTAGAATGGTGTTAAAAATTACCATGGGCCAACGACGTCAACCCCGCCTTTTGTTTTGTTATAAAACGTCAGAATTTATTTCTGTATTATTATTATAATGTTCAAATGTTTCTCTATCTATAGCGTCGTCATCATGTAGACTTGAAACAAGCAATACAACTTTCTTCTTTTTGGGGATATACGACACTAAGGTACGTGTATCGCTAAAGGCGAACATACTTGATTTTAGACGAGATCCTTGAAGTAATTCAGGGGGCAGTTCCCTTTTGTTCTTTCTAATGGTCCCCACAACAGTCAGTCCAAATTATTTTTTTAAAACATCTATTAGAGGAATGCTAATGAACTAATTATCTAGAGTAATGTTGCGCCCAGAATTCTTTATTGGCGCACACATTCTTTTCGGGGAATTGTCTACAGTAAATGGGCCATTTGGTTGACGACCCACATAAACCTCCATATTTATGGTATAATAGATAAGGGTTTGCTTGGAATATATTGTATCCAAGGGCAATTCCCTAAAAATCCAGGAAGCATTTCATCGCATGTTAAAATTTGCAAAGAGTTATATCCCGATTTACACTTTTCTACAAATTTGTCAAAAAATACTCGGATGGCAGCCATCTTATCCTCCCTCAGTTCTTTCCAGTGTTCTCTACACTGGGCCGCTTGTAGCCAGTTTCCCGCTACACGTTTAATGTCATCGGTCCATCTAGTCGGTGGTCGTCCTCGGCTTCTTTTATAATTTCTGGGCCTCCATTCCATAATACGTCTTGTACACCGTCCATCTTGTGTTCTGCCTAAGTGCCCTGCCCAGTTCCACTTAAGCGTCGTGGTTCTTTCGATGACGTCTTGAACTCCTGATCTTCGCCTGTTTTGTTGGTTTGTTATGTGGTCTTGAAGGCTCACGTTCAGCATTGCACGTTCCATGGCTCGTTGTGTAACTCTAAGTTTATTCGCAGATTTTTGCGTGAGTGTTAAAGTCTCTGCTCCATAAGTTTGTACAGGTAAAACACATTGGTTATAAACCTTTCGCTTGAGACACATGGGAATTGAACTTTTTAGAATATGGCTTAATTTTCCAAATGCTGCCCATGTTAGACCTATTCGCCTCTGTATTTCATGTGTTTGATTGTCTCTGCTTATTTTGATTTCGTCTCCCAGATATTTGTAAGTGTTTGTTTGTTGTATGGTATTATTGTCAATATTTATATTTCCACTCATTACGAGATTTGTTATAATTTTAGTTTTCTCAAAGTTTATCTTTAATCCTGCTCTTTCAGACAGACTTTTAAGCGAATGCATCATAGAAACTGTATCATGTAAGTTATCTGCGATTAATACAACATCATCTGCAAACCTTAGGTGATTTAATCTTTCTCCATCTATATTGATGCCCATATCTTGCCATTGAGTACCCTTAAATATTGACTCTAGAGCTGCCGTGAACAATTTTGGTGAAATATTGTCTCCTTGTCTAACTCCTCGACCTAAGCTGAATTTTTCTGTGTCTTCGTGCAGTCGTATACTTGATGTAGCGTTCTGATAGATGTTTTTGATTAGTGTCGTGTACCTGTAATCTATTCAGCTTTGGTTTAGGGCTTCCAGTATTGTTTCAAACTCTACAGAATCAAAAGCCTTCTCGTAATCGACAAATGCAAGAACCAGTGGTATGTTGTACTCGATGCACTTTTCTATTAAGATCTTTATGGTATGCAAATGGTCATTTCTGCCATATCCTGCCCTGAAGCCTGCCTGTTCTGGCTGATAGAAATCAAGTTTAGGTGTTAGCCTCTTTGTTAAGACTTTCATAAAGAGTTTGTACATATGTGTCAAGAGGCTGATGGGTCTATAATTTTCTAATTTAGTAATATCGCCTTTTTTGTGTAACAAGACTATTACTGCATTGATCCAGTCTTTTGGAATCGTCATTCTTCGCCATTAGTTTGCCAGATATCTTCTGTTTTCAGGTGATGGGCTTTATATGTCCCTGCCAAATATAAAAGGCCTATAAGAGCGCGAATTTCAGATGGGTTTGTAAGCTTTGCATCCCTCTCCCTAGAGAAATTGCTTGCTATACTTTCAATGTATTTATTAGTGGATTCTACAATTATGTAAATCATATCCTCATCAATGAAATAACTCCATATTTCATAAATGTTTTTCAACTTTTTCGTAAATCTATTAGGCCCAGGTGATTGTTTTATTAAATTAGGCTTGCTCATACGTACCCTTTTGTTTTTTCTTTGATGCTTTCTCCACACTGCACCATCTTTTCCCCTAAAAACACTTTCTTCTTATATTATTCTTCTTCTTCATTATTCAATAAAACTTCTCCTATTTCCTCTAAATCCCGTTCTTGTTCGCTTTCTGAATCTTCCGACCTCTCATCAATAACTTCCGGATTTACTTCATTCTCGTCATCGCCGTCGTCATATTCTATATCAAGCGGTTCTTCTTCCATGAGGGCTTGAAGTCTCCTTTGTTCCTTCTCATAGTCCATTCTAAAAATAGAGCCAAATAAGTTATATATAAAAGTTTGCTGTAGCTTAAAATTAAAAAAAATATATTTGATTCTCAATAATAGAACAAAGAAAATTATGAAATATCGTATTAGAAATTTTCTGCAAAGTATTTTAAAATTTGATGACTAATTACATAGTAAAAGAAAGAGAGGTATAATCAAAAGGTTATTAAACAATAAGACAAAAGTATATTATTTAAAAAAACTAGCGTTTATACATAGTTTAAGGTGATAAGAAACACAATAAAACGATTTATAAAAACTTTTTAGCTGACTAGACGGGCGTATAAATTATGACCTTTGCGTTGTAACTCCTAATCAACAAACCTTCCGCTACTCTGATTTAGTACTGAGGCTCCTTCTGACCTTCTATCGAATGAGTAAGCTACTGAAGGCCGTGGTTGCCAAATGTAATTTTTTTCTGAACTATTAGCAATTTTTAATACGTGCGGTCTTTTTGACCATGTAGCGACTAGTTAAGGGTTAATTTGTGAGCCTAGGTATATGAACTCTTTTACTCCTTCGAAAGTATATGTTCCGATGGTTAGATCTTCGGGTTGTGCTGCTTGTATATAATTTTATACTTTCATATACTTCGTCTTACTAGTATTAACCTCTAGTCCCATTATTTTTGTTGCTGCTTCAAGCGCATTGATGATTGGATCACGTCCGCCTTTCTTCTTGCAATAATGTCGATGTCTTCGGCGTACGCTAGTAATTGTACGCTGCGATTAATAATAGTTCCTCTGGTTGTTATTCCAGATTCTCTTATCGCTTTCTCTAGTGTAATATTAAATAGAAGGCATGATAGGCTGTCTCCTTGTCTATCTGAGACTATCTAGGGATTCATATTTTTTTACATCTAAGGTTTTTTACAATCTGTGTCATAATAAAAACAAGTAAAATTGTTTGTCTTAGCAATGTCAGGGAGATGTAAGGTCCAGTGACCAAAGCATCAGAACATAAATATTGGCTTGTTTACCGGTGGGATATGGGATGCGCACGTACATAGATACGCGAACACGAATACTAAAAGCGGCACAGACCACAATTGCTGAGTAACTTTTATTAATGTAGGCACTGTCAGGAATGTTTTGCTAGTTCTAAGGGATAATATCGCTTCAATCTCTTCGCTTGTTGGTTGTTGAGAAGATTGTATGCCAGGGGATACGCGCGCAACCTGTTTTGATATTGTTCAGAAATTCTTTTGCACTCTTCAGAGACTATTAGTACCTGCAGGTCTCTATGTAAGGCGCCATTCTGGTATCAAAGGGCATCAGCGCTTGTTCTTAGAGTTTTAGATTGAAATCTTCGTATTTTCATAACATTATATTTGCAAGCTGATCCTCAGAGCTGCGAACTATATGACCAAACGGGTTTTATGATTACTTTGTATATCAGCAGCTTATTGTCGATCGATAGGTGTAAATTTTTTCCCATCATCCAGTAAACTTTTCTGGATCAAATTCCTAGTTGTAGTTTTTTCGTCCATATATGTTTGGTCCATATTTTGTCCAGATGAATGCCTAGATATTTTACGTCATCTTTTTGGAGTAAAGGAAAAAGAGGCATCGAAAGAAAGAAAAACTCGAGGCTAAGGAATATAAGGGAATGGACAGGCTTCAATTTGGTCGTACTAAAGGACGTTCTTCTTCTTCAAGTGAGATTGCCAAACTCCGCTACGGAGGTTAACCGATGGCTTTAACTTTTATCCCAATCTCTTCTTCCTCCAATGCTTTCTGTATAATTTCTTCCGAATAGAGATTAAATAGCATTGGTAACAGCACACATCCTTGTCTAACTCCTTTTTTAATTTGAATTTCATTTGTTGTTCTATTTTCGATGCGTGCAACTGCCTTGTGATTATAATACAGAGTAGTATTTTATTCTTATATCGCGATTGTCTAACTGTTTAGCTTTTAAGATCTCTAAAAGTTGGTCATGCTTGACGTTATCAAACGCCTTGTTGTAATCAATGAAACAAGCAAATACATCTTGATTCACATCCAAACATCTCTGTGTCAAGATGTTAAAGACAAATAAGGCTTCGCGAGTTCCATATCCCTCCCGGAATCCAAACTGAGTTTCTCCGATATCTTCTTCCAATTATTATCTTCTTCCAAAGGACGTACAAGGTCGAAACGATTATTTCAAGATTGTCGCCAACATTTAGTAAATGAGTAAGGCACATTAATAAGATTCCTTTTTCGAAATCCATTGTCAAATTTAGATTTCACTTGTTATTGTTCACTGTTAATGTTAATTCAGATCAAGCATTTAAGGGTTTAAATATAACTAAAAGCCTGTTTTAAAAATAAAGTTTTCTTAAACAATCTCTTATTTTTGAAAATTTATTACCCGCTGTAAACTCGGCGAATTGTGAAATACAAGACTGATAAGAGTATTCAAGCAGGATAGAGATGGGAGTCAAAAAATATTGATGAACCAATACAGAATTCATGGAAAAATAAACTGTACCAGAAGAATATAAAATTCGACTTAATAAAATTACCAAAATATGAGTCGACTGAATGTACCTAATATTAAAGTAATATCAGGTTTAAAAAATACAGAAAATAACAAGCAGGTTCCAAAAAAGGAACATAACAATAAACGCCATCTACATAAAAAAAAATGTTCAAGTCAAATACACTGTAAGGTGAAGTGGGGTAAATGTGATCTACTTTTTGATTAATTCAACTTTCATTTAATATAACACTAAAGAAACGTTTCAAAAATTTATCAAAAAAATCATATACTTTTTGAACGGTTTTGTATTCATTGTGTAGAAAAAAATTAAATAATCTTTAGTGTTGCTAATGTTTTACCCCAACATTTACCCCAGGGACCGGGACAAATGTGAAGAAAGTTTACATTTTTGTAGTAAATATTATATTTGATAGTCTGGGGTTATTGTATAAAAATGTAATTCAAGCTCTCTACTTGTGTTTTTTTAGAATTTATTTTGTTGAAAAAATACAAAAGAATTTAAAACTTTTCGAAAACAATGTCAGAACAAAGGAAACAAAAATATAATAAAATTAAACAAACACTCCAAGTTTTCTTTCAGTTAATGTTGAATGTTAAAGCCTTTAAAGGTAACTGGAAATTCGTACATTCCACGTCTGTCGACGATAGGATCTGGTAGTACTTTTATAATATCCTGTTGTAGTACAGTATCAGGATTTTGGCCATACAAATTTGTTTCCTTGAGGTCGTGTAAATTTAACTCATCATTCACATTTTTTGGTACAATTCCCACATAATGCTTGTTTATCTTTTTTGGGCAATACTTTACCAATACCCAACATCCGACATATACATTCAACTTTTTGATGAATTCAAATTATCTTTGTCTTTCTCGTCATCATTTGCAGCTATTTCTACTTCTGGCTCTGACTCCAAGTGTATCCAGAAACTCGTCGGTGTTATCAGAATCTTCTTAGTCATCTTATGCATTTTATTACCGTTTCCTTTTTGTTGAGATTTCTGTTTTAAAACATCAATAGTTTGTGATGTCAATACTTCAGATCCAGGGCATAATCGTTTCTTATTTTTGGTTGGTGCGTTTGGAAGTTGTTTTACTGTTGATAACAATAAATCTTCAAATGTTACATTCTTGGCTGGAATAGGGTGGCAGTTTTAGAATTATAATATGTTCTCGCATAGCGGCTTCTAACGTCTCAATATTCATATGAGTGGAATGTCCATCATAAATAATTAATATTGGCCTTTCAGATGAAAGTGATGGAATTATAGTGTTTATGAAGTAATTTTTGAAGACGGCTTTTTCCATCCAGTTTCTTCTTGTTGTTGCATAAAGAGTACCCTCAAAATCAGTACCTGGTGGAGCTATCCATTGATCCCATAAGTGTAAACCTTTATAAATTATTAATGGTGGAACTTTTTGGCCAGCTGCATTACACATAAGAGCAATTGTGGTATTTTCTTTACCAGGAGAACTTATTCTTCTTGATTAAGGTGTATTTATACCTCCCACAACTTTTTTCTTCCTGGGGTCAATGCACAAGCTACTCTCGTCCAAATTCCAGATTCTCTCAGGTTTGTCGTGAAGACCATATTCGTCCATTATTGATTTTAATAAATCATAAAATTGGTATGTTATAAAAGGATCAAGAGCCTCTTTTCGAGAGTATTCCACGTTTTGTGGAGCTTTAATACTTAATATATGCCTCTGTTTAAACCCTAAAAACCAATCTTCGCCTGGAACTTCATCCTTGAAATTAGTTTCAATATTGTTAGTCTTTACAAAGTTTCTTTCAATTTCTAATACTTCTTTACTTGATGGGCAGTATCCCCATGTCTCCATCGTTTTTAGACCAATGGCTCATCTAACTTCGTCAGCAGTAGAAATTGACGTTGGACGTCCTTTAGTTGCTTTTACTGATAAAATAATAAATTGATGTTCGACCTGCTAAAACATCAGACATTGCAGCGTTGAGATCAGCTGCCGAATATTTTCCTTCATTTGAAGTTTTTCTTTTGTAGCAGCGAATCATGGTATCTGTAACAAAAAATAAACCTTGTAAAACTTGCCATACCACTGTTTAAATTTTAAATTCAAGAAGGTATATAAACGAGCTAAATGTGATATACTAATGATAATTTTGTCCCAATTTGTAATAATGCATTTACCCCAACAACAAAATTCCAAGGGGTAAATTGGTTATAACAAAAATTTGAGGTTAATGTTAAGTTTTTATTTAAATAACCTACACCATAATGTTCTCCCAAGTTAGATTAAACTGCTCTTTCAATTAAAATTATCATAATGGTCTTACTTACCGAAAAAATAATATAATACTTTCCGAACGGGGTAAATGTATAACAATAACGAATTCTGTGTTGAATTCGAACACACTCGTCGCCTGGCTATCCCTACTCCTAAACTAAAATCTATTTTTGGATTTATGTAGTTTCTAGTGGTGGCTCACTAGACTAAGATATTTCACGTTCTGTCTAATAGGTGGCACACTCGTAATAATTATTTAAATAGCCATTTTTAAATGCACTATTATAAATTGCCCCATTATCACATCTTATATATTTATCACTTTCGGATTTAATTTTTAAGTACTTTGGCATAAAACAAACAGCTGATTTAAGGACTTTTTCTTTTCTTTTTTCAGCCTCCTGGACAACCCCTAATGAATAATATGGACCCCACTAGACAAGGTAAGTCTTAGTTTTGTTCGTATAATACTTTTTGCCTAGAATTTAACATTTCTGATAATATAATAAAGATTAACTTTAAAACACACAAATACTAGTGCAAAAAATTGACTTTTTGAAAACTAATCAGTAGGAAAATATAAACCTAAACAGCATGATTTCAGTGTGCATGGTAGAATCGTGGTTAAGACGTGTTGCATATAAGAACAATATATATCAAACGAGTTACTCGTAGTAGCAAAAGTATGAACTATTTCTTGTTCCAACAAAAATACAAAACTTTTCTAAACATTTGTGTTTTTACCTTATTTAAAGAAAGTCTTAAATTGCAATAATATATCATACATGAATTCATAAAGGCTCGACAAAACAAAATTATTTGCCACGGCAATGACAGCTATTTTGTTTATTAGAAGAAATGTTCTTAAAAAAAATAACCATTATGATATTATCACGAATATAGCTTATGTTATTTTTACTGCGTTACACATTTTACCAACAAATATTCACACATTTCTTATACTCTTGTAGTCTCGTGTCTCGTAAAATACACGTATTTTATTAAAAACTGAAAATTTTTAACCCTTTGCGGCCACATTTTTTTTTCCTCATTTTTTTCTAAAATAAAAGAAATTTTGGAAACTTAATTATATTAACACTTTTTCTGAAAATTTCAATTTAACCGTAAAAAATATTACAAAAAAGTATGGTTTCACCGTGAAACCATTGGGAGACAAAAGTCACTTATTCAAGGGTATGGAATTTTTGGAAACAATTTTTATTTTCAGATAAACACAGACCAATATCGCATGTTTGATAAAACCAACGAGTCCGATGAACCTTTTTTTGTACTGCATAACCCACATCTTCTTGATGTTTCACGAAGAGGCAAATGAGCCACTCTATCGTATCTAACTTCAATAGGTACATATTTTTTGAAACTATTTACTGCATGTTTTGGTCCCTTTTTGGGGTATCTGTATTAGCACCAATAAGGCCTGTAAACAACGGCTAATCGGAATTCTTTCAATGATAATGCACGTCCTGGACATCATTTCTTACTTTTTTTGTCTTTTACAACTGTTGGTGCAGCCACAGTTTCTTTGGAACCATTCTTCTGTCTTCTTTCTACAGGTACCATTTCAGTAGGATCATGAAAGTTGGACAAAAAATTAATCCCCTTCTTATCTTTCCACCTAGTGAAGACCATTTTATTGTAAGCCTGCCGCCAATCTTTTTCTTTTCGGTCCATCTGTTTTTCGTCTACAATATCTTGTGGCAAATTAGCACAATTAGCTCTTACTGTACCACATGCGTACATATTGTTCTCCAATAAATATTTCATAAGAGATACCGACGAAAAATAGTTGTCAAAATAAACCTTGTGTCCCTTGTCTACAAGAGTTTTTGTGAAATCTTTCACAACACGTTCACCTAAACCAGTTTCCACCTTTACGTTGTCTATTTTGCCAGTGTATATTTTGAACTTGTGAACATAACCAGTCACAGCATCAGCACGTACCCAAAGTTTGTACGCTCTTTTTATGGGGTTTTTGGGTATATACTGCTTCAAAGTGGAAAGGCCATTGAAACGAATCATACTTTTATCGATAGACTGATGCTCTCCTGGCTTGTAGTACTGCTGAAAAGATTCCAGTAGCTTTTCTAAAATCGGACGTATTTTATAAACTTTATCGTAATTAGGGTTTGGTGATTAAAACACCACATTTGACGACTTGAGAAAAACAGTCGGAAATTGGATACAGAAGGCGCAAGATAGAGAACAGTGGAAGAACATGGAGGAGACCTATATCCAACAGTGGATGCAAGAGGTTGAGGAATGATGATGATGATCGTAATTAGGAGTTCCTCTATCAGGCTGAAGGGAATTATCATTCAAATGTATATGCCCAAGTAACCAACTAAACCTGTTTCTGTTCATTATTTTCGAAATATAATTATCTCTCAAAATATCCTGTGAAGACCAGTAATTTCTGTAGCTAGGTGATGACTTGATACCCATAAGGATATTTCCTGCTAAAAATTCTAAAATTTCATGTTTAGATGTTGGCTTGAACGGTTTACCTTCTTGGGTCGCATACAAATTCCTTTGAAACACTAAATGTTGCAGTATATTTTCATTCATCAAGAGCAACAAAATTTCATGAGGATATTCTATTGTACTCCCAACAGATGGTCCTTGTTCTACATTGAAAGGAATAATAGTATTTGGAATAAATTGTTTATTCCAAATAAGTCCTGGATTTTTTTATATATTTTTCTTTTCTGTCACTTTAGATGTTTTGTTAGTATTTTTGGCAGGTTCATCTACCGTGCGTTTTCCTTTCGGATCACTCTTTTTTATTAGTTTTATTGGCATCTTGCGTGTTTTCCTCATCATCGTCACTGTCCTCTTCATCTTCGCTACTTTCAATTGTTCTCAAAACCTTTGGAGGGACAAGTGTAACACTCATAGATTTATTTCTGTTTTTGATTGATGAACATTCTCCTAATTTAGTGCTTGATAATATGGTGATGTCTAAAAGAATTTGTATTTTTTTTTGGTGATGTTCCTAGAATAGTACCTCGATGAACCATTGTTAAATCCTCGGAGTCACTATCGGAACCCGAACTAACAATTGACTTCTTATCTGAGGGTATTTCTGCCAATAAATCCTCCAAATCTTCTTCGGACAACATTTCTAGTTGCTTATAACTCAGCTTGTTACGTTGCATGGTACCTGAAATAAAGAAACTGTAGTTGTCCACTGGTTTCACTGTGAAACCGTATTTTTGATGTAACCAAAAATGATACAAAAACACATTTTTGGTTACATATTACATTCTAAAGAGTGAGTACAGGTTTATGTCAACTTACCCGTAATTATTTTTGCTATTTTTTATCAAAAAACAGTTAAAATTGTAACAACTCCAAACATGATGTTACATGTTGTGATACTACCACCATCATACCAAAAAAATTCTAACTACACATGAAACTAAAACATTTTAAAGTTCATCTATTGAAATTATAGATGGCACTGCTAGTATGGCCACGTAGTGGATCTAATGGCTCAGTTGAGCATATTGGTGTGATGAAATTGGTGGTTTTGTGGCAAAACCAATGAGCCGCAAAGGGTTAATCAATGTCTAAAGTATACAGTATACTATAACCTGTCTACATCAAATTTTATCGGGTGCATTCTTAACCACTTGACTCACTTATTCTGCTTCTTCATGTGCCTTGTCCGTTCCGAACGTTGGCAATCAACATGGCTATTCTGACTTTGTTTATGGCAGATCTGAATAGTTCAGCAGATGACAATCCGAACCATTGCCGCAAGTTTTGGAGCCACGAGTGTCTTCTCCTCCCTGGACCCCTTCTGCTATCTATTTTCCCTTAAACGATCAGCTGTAATACTCTATATTTATTAAGTCTCATAACGTGACCCAAGTATTCCAACTTTCTTTTCTTTATACTTATTTCTACCTCTCTCTCTTTACCTATCCGGCGTAGTACCTCTTCGTTGGTCACGTGCTCAGTCCAGGATATACGTAATATACGTCGGTAAGCCCACATTTCAAAGGCCTCTACTTTTTTCATCAATGTTGCGGTCATTGTCCACGCCTCCATTCCATATAACAAAACCGGTAATACATAACATTTCAGAAGTCGAATGTTGAGAGGTAGGATGAGGCTTTTAGAGGTAAAAATTTGCTTCATGCTAGTGAACGATGCTCTTGTCTTTTCTACTCTTATACGTATTTCCTTCGCTTGATCCCAATTTGAGTTAACTGTTGTTCCCAAGTAGATGTACGAATCCACGTGTTCAATTCTTTCATTGTCTAATATCAGTTGCTGTGATGGTTGTTGGGTTTTGCTTACTAACATCCATTTGGTTTTTGTGATATTTAGTCTGAGTCCGTATTGTGCACTTGTTTTTTGTTTCTTACTCATTAGGTAACTCAGTTCCTCCATGCTACTTGCTAGAATCACAGTGTCATCAGCATACCTTATGTTATTAATTATTTCTCCATTTTTCTTTATGCCTTCTGTGCTTTCCTCCAGTGCTGTCTTAAATACTTCTTCTGAGTATATATTAAAGAGAATTGGAGACAAGATACAGCCCTGTCGTACCCCTTTCTTGATCTCAATTTTATTGGTCAATGTAGATCCTACTTTCACTTTAGCTGTTTAATCCCAATAGAGACTCGCTATTGTTCGAATGTCTCTGTAGTCGACTCCGATCTTATGGAGAACTTCAATTATCTTTTCGTGCTTTACGTTATCGAATGCTTTTGCGTAGTCTATAAAGCATATGTACACGTCTTTGTTCATATTTCTGCAGCGCTGGATGAGTATCTGTTGACTAAAAAGTGCTTCTCTTGTCCCAAGAGAATTCCGAAACCCAAACAGCGAATCTCCAATGTTATCCTCGCATTTTTTGCTTATTCTGTTGTAAATAACCTTGGTGTATGCCTTCGAAATGTGGTTAATTAGACCTATCATCCAATGTTGATCACAAGACTTTGCTTTTGGTTTTTTCGGTATGGCAACAAAAATTGACTCTAGCCAGTCTTCAGGAAACTCCCCGCTGTTATAAATATTGTTAAAGAGTCTGACGAGTGAGTCTAGAAATTGACTGTTTGTTTCGCACAGCATTTTCAATACTTCCCCGTATACGTTATCGTTGCCTGGTCTTTTGTTATTTTTAAGACCCTTTATAGAATTCTCCACTTCTGATTTTAGAATAGAAGGGCCAGTATCATCATTGCTCAGTGTACACCCACTAGGACGGTCATCATTAAACAGTTGTTCCACATAAGTTTCCCAGATTCTAACTATTTGGTCGGGGTCTAGTTGTAGATTTCCATTATCATCGCATAGCCCTTTCGATAAAATATTGTTGCTTTTCTTTGTTGTGAGTTCCTTTATCTTCTTATGCCTATTGTGATAGTCGTATACCTTTTCGCACTGTTCGATTTCTTCGCATCTCTCCGAGAACCATTTCTCTTTAGTTTTTCTTATCTCAGCTCTTATTCGTCTATGGGTTTCACGGTATTTGGCAGTATCTTTAGTTTTATATATCCGTCTCTCTTCCATCATGTCAAGGATTTATGCAGTCATCCAGTCTTTCTTTTTTTTCTTATCAGGTAGTAAAAACTTAGTGCTTGAAGTCCTAATCTCTTCTTTAATTTCACTCCACTTTTCCAGCGGTTCATTGTTATTTTTAAGGATTTTTAATATTTCGGTATTTAAATTCTCCTGCATCTGTTGTTTAATATTATTGTTGGAAAGCTTCCTAATATCTAGCGTTCTGTTCTTTACATTTGGCTTTTTTAACTTTACTTCAAACTTACATACCACCGGATTGTGGTCTGATGCTACGTCCGCACTCGGATAAGTTTTTACAGCTTTGATGGAGTTTCTAAACCTGATTGGTGCAGCGATATTATCTATTTAATTTCTGATTATTTTACCAGGTGAGTCTGCCGGTGATTTCCAGGTATAGAGTCTACGGTGCGGGAGCTTAAAGAGAGTGTTCTTCTTCTTTGGGTGCCGTCTTCAATGAAGGTTGGCGATAACCTCAGCAAAATTATTTCTGTCCCTGGCTTTTCTTATTAAAGATTGAGAATCCAAACCAGTCCACTCACGAATGTTCTTCAACCAGGACGCCTGCCGTCTACCAGGACCACGTTTTCCTTCTACCTTCCTTTCTATAAGAAGCTGCAGTAGCTGGTATTTCTCATTTCTGTATATGTGTCCCAAATATGAGGTTTTCCGTGTTTTCATTATTTTTAAGAGTTCTCTGTCGGTACCCATCTTGTGTAGGACCTGCTCGTTGCTCATATGCGCTGTCCAGGGGACTTTCAGCATCCTTCGAGAGGAGGACTCTAAAGAGAGTGTTAGTAAGTACTATTTATAATAAGTGAGTACTAGTAAGTACTCACTTATTATACTTCACGTAAGTGAACACGTAAGTGTTAGTAAGTACTATTTATAATAAGTGAGTACTTGTAAGTACTCACTTATTCTTCTTCTTCTACGGCACTACAGCCCAAAATGAGCCTTGGCCTCCTTTATTTTTTGCCTCCACCCTTGTCTGTCTGTGGCTGCTCTTCTCCATACACGGACTCCTAAAAGTGCTTGTGCGTCGCTGCTTACTGTGTCTTCCCAGCGCTTTCTTGGCTTTCCAACTGGTCTCTTTCCCTGCATTCTGGCGTTCAGTGCTCGTTTTGGTAGCCTATCCTCTCCCATTCGTATCACATGTCCGGCCCATTGCAATCTTTGGATTCTAATGAAGTTTGACAGGGGTGTTTCCTTATACAGTTGATAGAGCTCGTTGTTATATCGAATTCTGAAGATTCCGTTTTCCCTCACAGGTCCTAGTATTCTCCTCAGTACTTTTCTTTCGAATGTGTCGAGTTTGTTTTTGGATGTTTCTTTCAGGACCCATGCTTCGCTGCCATAACATGCTATTGGCCGAATTAAAGTTTTATATATTCTCATCTTTGTATTTCGGTGGACACTTTTAGACCGAAATATATGGGAGAGGGCAAAATAAGCTTTGTTTGCCTGCGTTATCCTTTTTCGTATTTCTCCATCCTCTGCTCCATCGGCATATATTTCTACTCCCAGGTATGTAAACTTTCCAACCGTTTCAATGTCATCTTCATGTATAATGTTTTGTGGGATTATATTTCTTCTCGTCTGTACCATTATTTTTGTTTTTTCTGTGTTAATTTCCAGACCTAGCCCTTTCGTTTGTGTTTTTAACTCTGCGTATGCTTCCTGTGCTCCTGTTGATGTTCTACTCATAATATTAATATCATCGGCGTAGGCAGCCAGTTGAACCGTTTTATTGGTCAGTAGGTTTTCTCGTCCAGTTTGCATTTGCCTGACCGCATACTCCAGTGCCAGGTTAAACAATGTTTATGGTTGGAGCTTCTACTTCAACTTCGTTCTCTTCTACATGGTTCGTACGCATTTCATCTTCCATATCTACTTGTGTTCCAAGTAGGGTCTGAAAATAATGCTTCCAGGCTTCTGTGACTTTCTGTTGGTCACTGATTATTTGCCCACTTTCATCTTTGCATAGGCTTGTTTGAGGTTTATATCCACTTTTTATCTTTTTTAGGTATTCGTAAGCTCCTCTAATTTCATTTTTTTTGAAATTTTGTTCCATTTCTTCTATTTGTCCATTTTCATAAGCTCTCTTTTTGTTTCTGCATATCTTGTCTGCTTTCCGTCTTGCGACTTCAAATGATGTTCGTCTTTCCCGTGTTCTTCTTGTTATGTACATTTTGTGCGCTTCGTTTCTTTCTTCTATCGCTTGCCTGCACTCGTCATCAAACCATGTTCCTCTTCTCTTCTTTTTCTTGTTTCCCACGGTGGACGCTGCTGCTGTCAGCACTGCTGTTTTGATATTATTCCATTTGCTCTCTATGGAGTGCAGTTCTTGTGTCCTTAGCTCATTTGTGACTTCTTGCTCGAACTTCTCTCTACATTCCTGAGTCTTCAGTTTTTCCAGGTCTAGTTTGTTTGTTCTTTGTTGTCTTTCGTTTCTTTCTCTGTTAACTCTGCACCTAAATTTGGTTTGCAGTAAAAGATGGTCTGATCCACAGCATGCTCCTCGTCGTGTTCTCACATCAGAGATACTACTGGCTGCCCTTTTGTCTATCATCACATGATCAATTTGATTGGTTGTGGTTCCATCTGGTGAGATCCACGTCATTTTGTGTATGTCTTTATGTGGGAAGCATGTGGAGCTCATAACCATGTTTTTACTGGTGGCAAAATTTATCAAAAATTCCCCATTCTCGCTTGTTTCATTGTGCAGTGAGTGTTTCCCTGTTGTGCCATAGAACTGCGGTTCCTTGCCTATTTTGGCATTCATATCACCCATTATAACCTTAATGTCATTTTTTGGCGCGTTGTCATATACTATCTCCAGCTGTTGGTAGAAGCTTTCCTTTATATGTTGCTCTTGTTTATCTGTTGGGCAGTAGATGTTTATCATAGTAAGGTTGAAGAAGTGGGTGCGAATTCTTAGTTTGCATATCCTTTCATTCACTGCCTGGAAGTCTATGATTTTTGACTTAAAATCATTATCTACCACAAATGCAACTCCACATTCTTTGATTCCTTGTTCTTTGCCACTATATAGAATTGTGTGCGTTTTGGTGTCCCTGACACCTTTCCCCAGCCATCTTGTCTCCTGAAGAGCAGTGATCATAAGATTATATCTTTTTAGTTGTTGTAGAAGTGCAGTTTGAGCTCCTGGTCTATTTAGCGTCCTCACATTCCAACTTCCAAATGCATGGTCCATGTTTCGTAGCTTTAGTCGTTTCCGAAAGTTCCCCTTGTTCCGAGGCAAATGTTTAGGTTTCATAACAGTGTGTTTTTCCGGGAGTGGGTTGTTAGCCCACTGCCCAACCTTCCTCCTTTACCCGGGCTTAGGACCGGCAATGGTGACTCCTGAGCTATTCAATCCACCCATTAGTCACCACAGGCGGAGTTACTCACTTATTCAGTTTCAATTAATTCCTTCCCTTTCATATCTTTATTTTTTTTGTAATACTTTATGGCTAAAGTGACCCCAAATTCAATTTTTGTCTTATTACCTGGTTTGGTAAATGTTTCGCATATCTTAAATTTTTATCTTGGATAATGTTTTATAAGTACCTATTTCTTTTATTAGTATCTTCATGGAACTGCTCATTTATTTTTTCGTTCTTATTTTCATCGTGATCAAAATATTTCATAATTATTTCTGAAGGGCAATCCAGATATTGCGATTTTATACACAAATGCTAAATTTCTTTATAATCGCAGATAATGTTAGTCGCAGAAAAGCTTGTTTCTCATTGTATATTGGCCTTGAGATTTAGTACGTTAGATCTAGTTAAAAAAAGACAATATAATGTGAAATATTTACTACGTATATTCATTTTTTACTCATTTTATAGAAATCTATCACGTTGTGTTTTTACAAGCATGAGTAATTTTGTTACGAGGGTGAATCAAATATAATCTAAAAACCTTAGAAGGCTTAAGGTATTTATAGCCTTTTGAGATCTGAAATCGTACGTTTGAATCAGTAATAACTGTAAATAAGTGATGGATTCTTTCGTTACTTGGATGTATGTTCATGTTATTTAACAATAAAACACTGAATACTTTTGTTTTCAACGGTTCCTTAATATTTATTTTAATTTAGTATCACTACAGCTGTTTTCTCAAGTGATGTATTTTTACTATTCGTCTACATTTTATAGTCTTTAATTCAATAAGTTGAGGAATAGAGAACTGTTTGTCTCAAGTTGGTTATTTAAGGCCGTATGACACTACGGTAAATGCGTATAAGAGTACACACTTAATATTAAAGTGCGACATTTTTTTATTTTTACGAAAATGGACTATTTATCATTCCTCACATTGTTAATCAACCATTTAAAAAGATGTTTTAGAATAGTTTTAAACCGTGTTTTATTCAAATAAGAAATATTTTATTTTATTTACGAAGCTGCTAATGGGTACTCTTATACACAAATTTGCATAAGGTACGCATCTATATGTTTAAGAGTATGCACATTACTGAAGTGTACAAAAATATTAAGACATTCCAAAAATACATAAAAACGGAAATATGAAAAGTATGTTTTAAAACTCATTTTTATTTCATCTTTAAATCCATTGCTACTCCTCACAGTTAAAACACATGAAGTCTCCTGTTACATAAGTCGTACCAGGTTCGTGACGCCAATTCTTGCATTGAAAGCCCATGATCCAGTCTTCAACAGCATTTGAATGTAATTCATTACATCCTGGGCACGTTACATCAGGATCATTTTCTTTATTCCCTTTTTGAACTTTGCGCAATGATTTACTGCAACTAGGCACTAATTTTCTTTTATTCGTTCCGTCTTCTTTTTTTTCTACTTCTTTGGTTTTTTCCAAACTCTCAAGTTCTTTTGTAGATGAGCTACTGGAAAGTATTTCGGACTTTGGAGATTTTGTTTTGCGTCGATTAGGCTTTTCTTTAATTTTCGGTAATGGTAAAATCTCTGCCGCTGACAGACATATTTAAGCTATTAGTACTAGCTTGTGATGGTATTTAAAATCATGTGGTTACCGAAATTCGCTACAATACAATCAAAAACTAAAATGTAATGCAAAACGTAATAAAATGTAGAACATGAAAACGAACTATGAATGTTAATGAAGTAGATATTCAAAATGTTCACCGCGAACGTCTTGGCAACATCCTAATCTCAAATAACAACTGTCTTCTAACATTATTTAACATAACAGGCGTGATCGACCTAATCGCAAGCGTTATTGGTTTTTTTTAAGTCACTTAAATCAGTAGATTTAGTTTTGTACACATGGCTCTTTACATATCCCCATAAAAAGAAATCTAATAATGTAAGATCAGGTGATCGCGCTGGCCATTCAATCGATCCTCGCCTCCCTATCCACCGATTGGGAAATATTGTATTGAGGTACTGCCGGACATTAAGTTGGTAATGTGGTGGTGCTTCATCCTGCTGAAACCATATCGTATTCGCTGGAACTTGAGGGTTTCCTGGATCAGGATATAAATTTGCCAACGTTTGAATGACATCATTTTGAAGTAGTGCCAAATAATTGTTGCCATTCAAGTTGCCCTCAATGAAAAAGGGACCAATGATATTGTTTCCTACAATCCCTGCCCAAACATTAACCTTTTGAAGGTATTGAGTGTGTTCTTCTCTCATCTAGTGAGGATTTCCCGTGGCCCAGTAGCGGCAATTTTGCCGATTAGCATGATTGTTAAATGAAAAAGTACACTCATCAGAAAACATCTTCTAATTGGATAATATTGTTATGCAACATGTCCATCATTTGCACACAAAAAAAGTTCTCCTATCAAAATCGTCTTCCATGAGCTCCTGGGTAGGTATCATCTTATAGGGATGCAATTTATTTTCTTTTAATATGTTTACTATCGATGTATGGCTAGCATTGAATGTAGTGGATGCCTGTCTACTCGATGTATGTGGATTTTCCTGAAACTCAAGCAACACTTCTAATTTGAGTTCATCACTCAGTGCATTGGCAGCTGCTTTTTTTATCCACATTATGTGATCAACCTCGCGAAATTGCTTCTCTATTTTACTTATTGTTCCTTGGGATATAGGCGGTAAATTAGGAAATTTCTCATGAAATAGGCGAGTTACTTCCTGTTGTATTCGGGTGTTATCTCCGTAACCAATTATTTGTAAAACTGTTATTTTGTACATTTCCGTTAATCTAACCATTTTTCAGAATTGAATTGAACGAACTTTATACTTAAATTAAAATACTGACAACTTAAATAAAACAATTTACTAATGCGTATTAAAATAACATTGCCACGGAAATTCTTTAAAGTTTTTTAATGGTTACCATCTAAAAACCACATTGCTATGGTTTTTGTTCACTTTCTCATTATCAAGACCTAAACGGGAAATAAGTTTTGAGCTGTAGTGATAATTAATTATATTAAATTTTGCGGAAGTATTGAAGAAAAAATTTTCATTGTTTTACTGTTAGTAGTAACTTTAGTAGGGCTTTCGATAAAAGTAACGATGTGTGAGAAAGAGGAACACCAAAAAATTATAACTGTCTAGAAGCACCACTGTCAATAAATCATCAGTATCAAACTTAGAACAGCTAAAGTGGTATATCTTTGTGGTATCCCACTAACTTAAGGCTGTCTGTTTTTTATAGTGACCTTAGCCAAGACATAACGGCCTTTCGCTCAAACAGGTGCAACATTCATTCCGATCACAAATTTATTGCGCAGAAGATATAATTTTGAATTATACACAGCATACAATGAACTCTAGATCGTAACATCCATAAAGATCGGACGTCTGCGCTGGATGGGCCATGTTGATCGGATGTTGGAGACTGAAACACCAAAACATATAATAAGGCAAACACCAGTAGGTAGAAGGTCAAAGGAAAGACCCAAACTTAGATACATGGAACAAGTGGAACAAGATCTGAAAACACTTAAGATTACGAACTGGAAAAACTAAGCAAGGAACAGAACAGAATGGAGGAAAATCCTAGAATAAGCCATGACCCAGAAAGGGTTGTCGAGCTACTGATGATGATACAAATGAAACCTGTCATTATGTCAAATTGCCAAAAGAGAAAAAGATGTGAAAAATACGGAAAGTCTATATTTGATCATTCTCGATGCTATTTTTTTTTTCGTTCAAAAGCACTGTTTAGTTCGCTAATTGTTATTTTCTGGAGATACTGAATTTTGTCCAGAATTTTGTGTGTTGCTTTTTATGTTTACCAGGCTGTGCATCTTCTATCTATTGTTTAGTCACTAGCTCTTTCATCGTCATCTATTTAATTTATATATTTACATGACAATTATGACATATGCATATGACATTATTATATACACCATTTTTATGCGGAGAAGCACTATTTTTGTGAATTATTTTCGGTTTGATAATTTTCCCACCTTTCAATCTTCACTTTTCTTATGTCTTCTTAAATCTGTTCTATCCGTCGTAATTTTGGTTGATTTTAATTTTTTGTCTAATTGTATTCATCCTGTCATTGCTTAAGTATTTTTTCTCAATATGTGGTCATACTATAAAATCCTCTAAGAGGATTCACTATGAAAATCGAAAAACAAAATAAATAAACAAAAAAGTTAGCTTAAAGTTTATATTACAAGGTGGGAAAGGTTTACGCCTAGTGTGTTTTTTTTGTTTATTTGATCTTGTGTACGAAAATATAGGTTTTGAATAATCTCTGCATATTATTTAATGATTTCTGATTTGTACTGCGGAGTCTATAAAAACTGCCCGATAGGCACATTAGGTTTGGTGTATTTGTTGAAAGTCTATTAAATCAAGGACAGTATGCGTATAGACTAGGATTCTCAACAGAAACGACGATTCCTCTTAGACGAAAAAATAGCTACATATGGAGAGACTGTATGCTGAGGAGCCGCGTGGTATACGCAACGTTACTGGGGAATATATTGTCAGCACAAATAGCCAGAGACTCCGTAGGAGGAGTCTTATCTCCTCTCTTGAGGAATCTGGTCATGGATGGGCTGATAGCTAGATACAGTAATTTGTCCAGCTTATGTCATGTGCTATGCAGATGACCTGATCATCTTAGCCCACGGCAAACTTAATGGCATAGTCAGAGATATAACATAAGCTTCGGTAAGTCCAAAATCATGAAATTTACCAGAAGGAGGAATTTAGACGGATCAGTGAATTTTGAGATCAGTGAATTTTGGTCAGTGAAGTTAAGTACCTTGAGCTAATATTAGACTCAAGGCTTGGAATCTGTATATAGAACAAATATCCAAGAGAGCGGTGACTACGTTAATGGTAAAAAGTGTTGTATTTAAAACCAGACATGTTATATTGAATATATAACATGATGATAAAACCAAAGATTGCACATGCATCAGTGGTATGGTGGCCAAAGCTGGAGCAAAAAAGTGTCATCTTCAAGCATAGCAAGGTGCAAAGACAAAAGTACTCTGAGGGTAACACCAACAGCAACTATGGAGGCCCTACTGGACCTTGCTCCTCTACACATCATTATAAGAAGGAGGACGAAACTGGGATCTAGACTGCAAGAAAACCTGAACAACATAATCGTGAGATCAGGTCATAGTAACATCATTAATGAAATTAGGAATACCGAACGGATGATGATTTCTGAATATGTGTTACCCAGATACAGACCTCGGGTACTTTTCCAAGTGAACATCTGCCCACGAGGGGGTGGGTCAGAGGAACACACAATCCATTCTTGAGGGTACACGGGTCTAAAGGTGTGATTAGACAGAACGTGGAGCGCTGTTGTTAATTGACCAAGAGAAATAGAAAAAGACAAAACATAAAAACAGGACCCAACGCAACGTGGAATAGCGTTTTTATCCTAAAAATTTGGTAGCAAATACTTGCCCCATCAAACTTTCTGACGTGACTAGGGACAGGCACGGTCATTGTCGTAGTAATTTGATTATGGAGTGATCTAGCTAAGTTGTGTTGGAATTTTTTATCATTTTATAAATTATCTTCTTCTTCTTCCTACTTTATAAATAGGCTTAATGCCTGTTTTACTTCGGTTTTTAGCCTCATAATGACGTTGTCTGGCCATCGTTTCCTCGGTCGTCTCAATGATCTTCCATTTGGCGATTTGTCTCTTGCTATTCATACTATTATATTTTCTGTAATTCTTTCGATGTTGATTCCATTCCACGATGTTGTTTTATCTTCGATATAACCAAGAAATGGTGCGAATCGCAATTTGCGTCTCTATAAGTTCTAACATCCGTTACGGAGGTTGCCCACCGCTTAGATATTAATATGTGATCAATTTTATTAAATTTATTAGTAACAGGTATCATCCAGGTTCCTTTATGAATATTTTTATGAGGAAAACACGTATTAACAACTTTTAGTTTATTTGTCATTGCCAACTGTGCCACTCTTATACCGTTGTTGCTGGCAATATCATGTAAACTATGCTTACCAAAGGATTCTGCATATATTGGCTCTTTTCCCAGCTTCGCGTTCATATCACCAAGGACTATAACTGTGTCTCTCTTCTGTGCGTTTTCACATTCTACTTTGCTCATAGAATTGATCGGTTACTAGTGCATCTGCTGCTTCTGTTGGGACATGGATATTAATAATTGTACTATTATGAAATTTTAGAGTTTAGACGTATTTTGCAAGTGAAACCCAATACCGACCTGCGGCATTTATGGTTTACCATAAAACACACTTCAAAGTCTTCTTGTCTTTCTGCTCCACAGTAGTACATCTGTATTCTTTTTTATTTATGCAGCCATGCCCTTTAAATCTGATTTCTTGGAGGTCTGCTATGTCTACTTCGTACTTCAATAGTACCTGTGCAATACTTTGCATTTTGTCTGCCTGCAGCATGGTTCCGACCCAGATTCCCAGTCGCAAATCCATCATTAAATCCTTATTCCGTGCCAGGCTGCTGGTTATAGCTTCTGAACAAGCTATGCTTTCTCCCTTCTTCGTCCGCCCTGACCCTACCTTCCATTAGGATTGGTTACCCAATCTCCAATAAGGTTGCTCAGGTTTACCGGGGTTCACCCATGGGATCAAGATCACACTTCTTGGAGGTGAGGATAGGCATTGAGTAGGAGAGGCTAGAGGTGTTATCTAGAAGCAACACCTTGTATTGCGCCTCACTACTCCTTTCAACCCCGAATGGAAGATATACAATAAGTTTTTTGGCTGCATTACAACCGGTTTATAGCAGACGACTCGAAAACAACTATACATTGTCGTGTGTATACATTGTTTTTTTTTAGTTTTCATATAACTACTAAAATTGTTGTTCGTACCGATAGTATGAACGAGAAGATAGTGTATGAAAACAAAAAACTGCAATATTTAAAATTATGATAGTCAAAGAAAGACGTCAACAATTTTATTAATTTTATGTACTTTTAATACTAATGATGTTCTTATATTTTTCGAATAATTAATATACAAGAAGTAAACTTCCGTTAACAATTGTAGATGGAGTTTTGATTTTTGATATTTTTTGAAACATTCAGCCAGTAATCCTGACCTAATTGAATTTAATACAACAGGGCCTAATAAGAAGAATATTTTAGGTACTTATATTAGGGTACTGGAGAAGAAAACTGTACCATTATTAAAAAAAAAGAGACAAGTTTAACTTATAGGAAGTGGAATCTGGAAGAAAAAAGCTTGCAAAATATACATAGGATAGCTGATCCCACAAACAAAATAAGGCAAAAAGAACGACATTTATTGTGCAATATGTTGATTAACTACAGAAACATTTAAAACTGTCAGGATATTGTGGAAGAGGTAAATAAAACATTGTTAAATTAATTTTGACAATCATTTTAGACATTCAGATAACATTTATGAAAGTGTTTTCCACTAAACTGTCAAAGGAGCCTTTTTTGGTTTTTTCCCACTTGCTACTACAGTACGTTGTTGTTCCTGTACACACCATGTATATAATAATTTCTACCGCGAAATTTTTGGTGTGCCGAAGACCACACAATTAGTGTCATAGTTTTTTAATATTTGTGAGGTTTTCGAATTTGTACGATTATGATTTTAAAAATCTACATAACTTAGAATTTGAGCCTCATGTAATGCATATATTTCTGTCTCCAGGTGAAGGCGGAGAATATGTAGGTTGGCAAGGTAGGCAAATTGCGCTCCTTCACCTCACACATTATCATTAGTCATTTTACACATTTTTGATTGCTTTGCTTTGAACTGTACATGCGTACTAGGGCTACACCGAACTATTTCACATCTATTCTGTAATACAGGTGTATATTACTTATAACGAAGTACAGCACAATGTGCGCACGCATTCGATCACAGTTCACTCGCCGCTAGTTTATTGTGGTCTCCTCTATTCGCAATATTCGACAAATCAATAAAGTTCTGACCTATTGTGGTATGAATTAACATGTTATAATTCATATACAAATGTATTACATATCTGAAAATGAATTGCTTGCACAACCAATCCGGTTTTTTAATTCTATCGGTAGAGTCCTAATATGTGTATAATATACCATGCTACACATTGGAAAGACGCGATAGATATTATAGGAATCGTGGTGCGAATAGGAACAACCAGTATCGCAACTAAGTAGATAATATATGTACAAACATTCAAGCAAAAAAATCAAAGCAGACTGCCAATTAGACCAAAATTTCCAAAATTATGAAATTATTCGCTTAAAACTATATCTTGGATGTTCGTACTGTATCAAGTAGATTTTGTTTTTGTAAACACTAGCTTTAATGGCACAACAATACACTCAGTCATCTTGCAATTCGTTATCATCTACGTCAAAAAAATTTTAAGCGAACTTTTGACAGATTCTATTGTTGTGTCTTTACTAGTTTGTCAAGGTGTTTGTTTGGGATAGTATTGGTTAAATTTAGTAACTTCCAGATCAAAAATAGCTAGTACTAGAGTAATTTCAGTTATCTCTAGTACCTGCTACAGTACTACATTACTGCGATACTAGCTTTCTGTGTTCACACCACACGTTCTGTATCTTTAGCATGAAACAGGTCTAATAAAAAATATTCAACACCTATAACAAGATGATCCTTGTATATAAGATAACTGCGTTCATCAAAATAATGGAATCACAGATTTGTAGCTTACTTCTAAAGTGATACAGGGACAAAACTTAATACTAGTGGTTAATTTTACGTCATTTGGTAAAATCAAAGCCAATCTAAAAATTTGATAGCTGAACCTTCTTCTTCTTAGCCGTCTATCGTCCATGTTTGGACATAGGCCTCTCCCAACTCCTTCCATCAGTCTCTATCCTGAGTAACATATTTCCAATTTGTTCCGGCCATTCTTTTAATGTCATCAACCCATCTCATCTGTGGTCTTCCTCTTGGTCGTTTACTTTCGTAAGGTCTCCAATGTTGTGTTGTAGTATTCCAACGTTGGTCTTTTTGTCTAGCAGTGTGGCCCGCGAAGCTCCATTTAAGTTTGGCAATTTTTCCATTGTTCTTTCTGTTGTGGCTAGTTTATTCATGTTTGCCTTGGTTAGGGTCCAGGTTTGGCATCCATATGTCATGATAGGAAGGATGAATTGGTTGCTCCTCAAGTATTGGGGTATTTTGCGGCCTTCTCTGTCAATGTTCTCATTGTCAGCAGATGGTCTGATGTACTATATCCTTTGCGGAAGCCAAGCCTGTTCAACCGGTTGGTAATTGTCCATTTTGTAGGTCAACCGGTTGTTAATAATTCTTATAAATAGTTTGTATACTTGACTAAGCAACGATATAGGTCTATAATTCTGTAGATCACATTTGTCCTATTTTCTGTGTAAGAGTATTACTAGACTCTCGTTCCAGTCTTTAGGGATCTTGCTATTATGGAGACATCTATTAAATAGCTCTGTTAGTACAGGGATTGTTAATGTCTTGCTTGTTTTCAAGAGCTCAGCAATTATACCGTCGAGTCCTGGACCGTTATTATATTTAAGCTCTTTTAAAGCTCTTTCTATTTCGAATCTTCTCGAATGTTCTCCTTTGCTGTTTTATTTGGCTGGCTTTGCAAGCTGTACAAGGATGTGTAAAAGTCTTCGACAATATTTGTTATTTTATATTTGTCCTGCTCTTCCTTATTGTTGGTGTCTTTAATTTTGATGATTTTCTGAACTCCCAGTGCGGGTCTTAGACATTTTAAGCCTTTGTTGTTTTCAATGACTCGCTCTATTAAGTTCTCGTTTCATTTTTGTATGTCACGTTTTAGTTCTTTTCTAATTGTTTTATTAAGTTCTCTGTATTCTTGGGTATATCGTTTGTTTCGCGCTAGTAGTTATCTTCTTTCTGTCGTTAGTTTAGTTTTATTGTTTTCTTTAGTCCTTGTTTTCTTTGCGACCTGTAGTCCGGCTACGAGAAGGTTTTTATTTATGTCTTTATTAATCTCATCAATTTGATCTTGATTATGTGAAGGATCAAAATCGAACTTATCCGCTAAGACCTCTCGGAATTGCTCTTCATTTGTTCTTAGTTTAAAGGCATCAATCCTCGTTGTTTTTTTTTAAATCCTTTTTCTCTCTTCTTTCATGTTAATATTTATTTTTGCTCTGACTATACAATGGTCACTACCCGTTGTTACGTTGTTTATTGTTGTGACGTCTTCAAATATTCCTTTGTTGTTTAAAAGAAAATAGTCTATTTCATTTTTGGTAGTTCCGTTAGGTACCCATGTCCACTTTCTGTTAGGTTTCTTTTTATAGAAGGTATTCATAACATACATGTTTTCTTGTTCCAGAAATTCCATGAGCTTTTCTCCTCTTGTGTTTCTTGTGCCGAATCCAAAATTTCCAATCTTGCTTTCAGAGTCTTCAATCTTACTTCCAATTTTGGCGTTAAAGTCTCCCATTATTATTATTTTGGATTCTTTGAAGTTGCCTATAGCTTTTTTTAAGGTCTTCTTAAAAAAGAATTTATTTCCTCATCGGTTGCCTTTTCAGTTGGAACATAAACTTGCACGATCTTTATTTTAGTTTTTGGACTTAGTTTTAAGACCATGTATGTAACCCTGCCTGAGATGCTGTCAATTATTTGAATTTGAGATTTTCTCTTCTTGTTGATTAAGAAACCTACTCCACCGTATGTGTAGTCTTCCCTGCCTTTATAATAGAGTTTGTTGCCTGAATGTAAGTCCACATATTCTTCACCTCTCCTTTTAACTTCTGACGGTCCCTTTATGTCCCAATGCAAGTTCCCCAAATCCTCTTCTAGTTCGTCGAGTTTTTCATCTTTTGCCATGGAGCGGATGTTTCATGTTGCTATATGGAGTTGTTTGTTCTTCTTTTTCAATGTCGACTTGCCCCCCCCCCCCCAGAATCCTTGGGGCAGACTGTTGTTACGGTGTGGGACTGTGGAACAGAATTCCTACCCACCTGGGGTACCTTCCGTGTTTCTGTTGCAATCGACATGTTTGGTTCTGGAGGTTTTGGCCATATCTCACCACGCTGGCCAGACGGGTTGACAAAATTTCTCCTGACAATTGTCCATTTCTGGATTCTATTAGACTCTGAAATACTAACAATTAAAATTCTTGCATTGATCATGTTTATGGGACATTACGAAGTTATCTTATGAGGTTGTTCAACCAATACATGATACTAAAGTTTAGGCTCAGAAGTCATGCAATACTTTCGTTTCAGTATACACCTATTTTTCTGATTACTATGTTGCCTTCCATTTCGTCGGTGTTTCTGGTCTGAATTGTACATTTTAGATTCAAAAAATCAAATCGATCAAGATAAATACAGATTTTTGCATTTAAAACGTTTGCCGATTTGAACATATCTTCACAAAAAAGACCAATATAAAAAATATATACATTCCAACTCTGATAATTTTTCTTAGGTTCATTCTCCCATGTTTCCTGTTAGGAAGTCTGTTGTTTTCTCTTTATCTATCAGGTGTCAGGTGTATCCAATTAATTTCTTGTCAATATCAGAGTTCAAATACATTTATTTTGATATTTGTCATTTATGGTTTATGCCATAAGATTCCATATCATAGGACTATCGTAAAGTCAACCAATTGCAATTACAATAGTACTTTTGTTATAGTAAGGTGTTATTTCGATTTGATTTGCCATATCTGTTTAGCTTAAAAAATTTCTTGTTTGTGCTTGTTTTATAGTTTTTAGCATGAGCAGCATGTTTGTAGTAACACTTTGTTCTTTTTTGTCATTTAGGACAGTACCATAAATGGATATTTATCATTTTGAGTCTATGGTAACTCTTGGTATCATTTTTGAGCTGCCATTTGTTCGCTTTTGCTAGTTACCTAGGAAATCTTTGAAAATATAAACTTTTTTGAAGTTAATTCGGAAAGGGGAGCAAAAATTGATGATCGTTGCGTTGCACATGTACAATGTAAATGTCCCATACATAATTCTATGTGTATCGCATTGTGAACGTTTTAATTTATATGTGGTAAACATTCTGGAAACGGATGGTTTTTGTAAAAAAGTAACAGAAAATAACAAAGAAAATTAAATAAAGTAGTATAATTATAGCCATTGTTCAAAATTTTAAATTATATGGCTTCATTCATTCATTCAACATTTCTTTTAACTTTTCGAGAAGAGTGCTTTATGCAACTTCGATTTCCTGTTACGACTCTACATCTAAGTTATCTAGGAATTCTGTTGTATTTCTACTTAATTTATTGACTTAAAGATTATTTTGTCTTTTTCTTCTCTTATTTTTCTTTAGTTTTTCATTTTTTCACCCCGTTCTCCATTAAAAACGTTACTTCCTGTAGTCTCTTTCTACCTTGGCCTTTTATTTGTCTTATCCGTCTTTGTTTTGTCTGTTTGCTAACTTTTTCGGAGGTGAAAAGTACGAACTTTTAAGAAACATCATGCAGGGCAAAATTAAGGCAAAAGAAGTGTGGGAAGAAGAAAAATATCGTGGCTTCGTAATCTACGTGAATGGTTCGGGTGTAGTTCGATTGAACTTTTCAGGCGCGCTGCTAACAAAGTCGCAGTGGCCATGATGATTTCCAATCTCCGCTAGGAGTTGCACGAGAAGAAGAAGTAACTTTTTCGCTTGTTATTGTTATGTGGCAGAATACATATACCTAGGACAGATAATAAAGCTGAACAGGGACAATCAAATAGAAGAAATAAAAAGAAGAACTAGACTAGCATGGGCCTCATTTGGTAAACTATCATATATTCTAAAAAATAAAAAGTTCCCTCAATGTATGCGGACGAAAGTATTCAACCAGTGCATTTTACCAGTTATCACATATGGCTCACAAACATGGACTTTCACAAAGGAGAACATCGACAGGATATCCAAAACACAAAGAGCAATGGAAAGACCGATGCTGGGTATCGGTCTTAAAGACAGGAAAAGAAACTCATGGATCAGAGAAAAAAACAAAGGTGAACGATGTATCAAGACAGGTTGCAAAACTTAAATGGAACTTCGCCGGTCACACTCTCCGGCAAAAAGATGAAAGATGGAATAAGCGAATTCTACACTGGAGACCATGGGAAAAGAAAAGAAAAAGAGGAAGACCACAGGATGAGATAGATTGACGATCTTAAGAGAACGGCAGGAAAGGACTGGATACAAATCGCCCAAAATAGAGACCAATGGAGATTAACAGAGGAGGCCTATGCCCAAGAGTGGGCGTTTAAGGCTGATTAGATAGATAGATATTGTTATGTATGTCCTTTTCTTATTTGTCTGTTTCTCATATTCTTTACTCTGCTTTCTTAAGTTTAAACATCGAACATTTGTTTAATTCTTTGTATTAAAATTTTCTGTAAAGATAAAAATTTGGCAACACAAAATCATCCGATTCCACTACACATAAATTTGGTAAATTGTCATTCTTACACACCACTGGCATGTCTGTTTGTTAGTATTAAATAATATTGGGCATTAAAGTAATATATTCTTCTGACCTAGGACCGCCTGCAGCAATGAACAGAATGAACCCACCGAGGGGGCCTTCTATGGGCCCTTTGGGGCCAGGGAACTATGGCCCGGGATTGCGTGGACCACCGCCCAATAGTAGCCTAGGTCCAGGAGGGCCCATGCCGCCGATGACCATGACAGGCCCAGGAGGGCGACCCCAGTGGCAGCCCAATGCATCAACTGTAAGTCAATTTACTTTATCCTATAGTTTAAAATATTTTATGAGGATTCTTGCAACTATGACGAACTGTCGTCTCAAGGATGGTACAAAGTTGTATTTAGTACAGGGTTTTTCATTCATAATGAGACTTAAAATCTGTAAAAGTAATGAAATGGCTGCAGCATACAAGAAAAGAAAACAAAATATATCACCAGGCATATCATACTGTTGTCTTCGTAAAATTTGAACGACACAATCATTCTGGATATATTTAAAAGTGTTTTGGATGGTATACTGCAGGGAAATAAGCAAAAACGAGATCCTGTCCAGGACTGTAACTAATCCAGGTATCCGACTGTTTTTTTTTAGTTATTGTAAGCTTATATAAAGAAAACCTATATGTTGTCTATAAAAAGAATTTAGTGTAAAAAATGCCAGTTTTTTGCTTACCATTGAAAAGCTTAATACACTGCGTGTCACGAAAAAGACTCCACCTAGAATTTTGTAAGAATTTTTCAATAATTTTAAGTTTATACAATTTATTTTATTGTAACTAAATTCCCACAATGCAATGAATTGATATCAGTTTTACGACTTCGGATAATGCACGTGTTGTTTGTACCTTATTTTTCTTGGAATAATGCTATTATGTTTTTCAAAAACCTTTCACTAGTATACAGTTGTTCGAAGAGTAAACTAGTGCAATTTTTAAATTAAAAACTATGGCTGAGAAATTTGCTAGATCTGTTCAAATTGTTACTTTGATTGGTAATGGAATGAGTCAACGAGAAGTGGCCAGACAGCTTGGAGTCAGTCGTTTTATGGTCCAACAAATTTACCAACGATTCGTAGAGACTGGATCTCACGAACGCCGACCAGGATCAGTCCCGAGAAGAATCACGATGGTCAGGGAAGACCATTCTTTACAACGCACTTCTTTGCAAAATCGGTTCTTTACAGCTAGATCAATCCAAAACCGTTTTCAAAATGCTCACGGGTGGACTTTAAAAGCACTTCTACCGTGAGAAGAAGGTTGAGAGAATTTGGTCTAAGGACTCGCTGTCCAGCAACAGGGCCTTTGTTAACAGCAGCACATCGACAACGCCGACTACAGTTTGCTAGAGACCACGAACATTGGACGATAGAAGATTCTGTGCTGATCTCTTGTACTGTATTTATTGATAGAGGAGCGTTGAATGCACACGGATGTATTACCGAAATTCTAGACGAGCATGTAATGCCTTTTGCTGGGTTTGTCGGCGAAAACTTTATTTTTATGCAAGACAACGCGCGGCCACATGCCGCCAGGATGTACCGTTCAAAAATGAACTGGCCGGCTCAAAGTCCAGATTTGAACCCGATTGAACATGTTTGGGACCAACTTAAATAAAGGGTAAGAAACAGAATACCTGCTCCAATAAATCGTGAGCAGCTTCAGTTGGCGCTCATGGAAGAATGGGAAATAAAATCATTATTTTGGAAGAAGTTATTTTCTGGTATTGATTGTTGCATACTGCTTTAGAACATATTCTTAAACATTACACAAACGTCTAATGACAATCACTTTGTGGTATGATTCGTAAAAATTAAAAAATGGCAAAAATTTTTGCTGGCCTCTTTTTCGTGACGCGCAGTATATTTAAGGTAACAGTTACACTTAAAACAAAAAAGCTGTAAAGTGGCGATTCCTAAAAGTTGGAAAATTAATTTGTTGCTTCAAAAACTGCAAAATAAGGCAAAAACGTTATTTGTTTATAACTATTATAAAATTTAACCTAGGCATTTGTTATTCTGGCCAAAGTTGGGTATTGTGGTCCTTATCAAACCATTCAGATTAAAAGTTATTTTATTTGTTTATCCCAGATATTTTTTTGTATATGTGATAGTTAAACTATCAAAATACATAAAAAAATTGAAAAAAAAAATATTTACAACGAAAAACCCTTTTGTAAAATTACGGTTCTGTTATTTCACAATCCTATTCTTTCAAATGCCGAAAAATGCGTTCCTTATTTTTGTAAACAAATAAGCTGTGAATTAAAAAAAAACTATCTTTGGCCCAAATTATTATTATTATTCGTGTAAAAATGTCGTGATTTTTTCTACTCTCTTACTAGTAAATTGTATATTACCTACTATTTGAATGCTAATTAAATGCATCATAACAGATACTGACACGTAATGACTAGCACGTCATAAAAAAAATTACGCTTCAGTTTTATAAAAATGTGTAATATCACATAAGCCTCGTAAGTCAGTTGGTCGAGTTACCATGGAAACGAATTAACAGACGTTATTTTGACAGATTAAAAATTATTAATCTGTCAGTGTAAATAAAGTGGTAATTTAATTTTTATTTTTATAAACGAAAATAATCGTAGAAAAAGTATAGTACACAACTTGAGTTGTAAGCTTATTACATGCTTGTAAAATTACTGCGCTCGCCGCTACGCGGCTCGCGCGCAACTTTTTTACTCGCATGTAATAAGCTTCTTACAACTCTCGTTATGTAATATACTATTATCTTCGAGCAATAGTTTAGTAAAAGATATTCTAAATGTTTATAAATTACAAATAACCGTAATTTTACAAAGGATTTGTGTCGTAAAGAATTTTTTTTTCACGTTTTTTGTGTATGTTGATGGTTTTAGTTGAATCTTTCATTTAGTGTGTGTAGAATTAATGTGTCTTCATTATTTTCTGACTAATGTGACTTCAAAAAAGGCCTATGGAATAAACAAATAGACTAACTAATTAATGGATCGATCCGAAATGTTGGGGGTTTATGAAGACCACAATATCCAACTTTGGGCGAAATAACAAATGCCTACGTTGATTTTTTACAATAAATTTAAAAACATATTTCAAAAATCATAAACAAATAACGTTTTTGCCTTATTTTGCATTTTTTTAAGCTACAAATTAATTTTATAACTTTTAAAAATTGTCATTTTTCAGCTTTTTATGTTTTATAAGATAAAGATAAAAGGTTTGTAGTTTTAGCTTAAGTATTAAGCTTTTCAATGTTAAGCAAAAAAAAAAACGAAAAAATGACGTTTTTTTCCACTAAATTGTTAATAATTAAAAAAGACGCCGAAATTTATGGGAAAATCATATAGGTTTTCTTTATATAGGCCTATTATAACTAAAAAAATGATCAGATATCTGAATTAGTCCCGGGAGAAATCTTATTTCCCCGATCTAGTATAGGTACCTACACTATCAACGAGGATGAAGTACTCTATAGATATAAAAATCTTGACATCTGTTAATATTTACGACAAAAAGAATTTCAATAATGTGCATACCGTTTACTAAGATTTATTCTGCAAAAACGTCTCATTTTTATGGAAAGCCCTTACACTGCGGTAAGATTCTTTTATACTACTTGAATACATTCAAAGAACGATTGTGAGATGGAGATATTGTTTTTTTAATATCCTAAACTGATGTAAATTTGAGTATGCTATACAAACTTCTCGTATTACGTGGTCACGTTTAGGTAGTTATCATTAAAAAGTCAATGTTGAGTGCTAAAAGGTTCTGTATTTTAGTGCAGTAAAAGCCTAATGAAGAATGTCATTTATTTTTGTTTACTGTTTAGTATAAATGAATCGCTATATGCAGAAACAACACGTCATGTCCAAAAAACGAATTTTTCAGGAGATGCAAAAAACAGTATATTGTAAACAAAAGTACATTTTCGGTAATAAGTAAAGGTATTTTAACACCGCACAATAATGGTTTTAGTTTACAAATAAAAGTTGTAGTTTCTGTGATACATGTTCTAAGTGGGCATAATATGAGCTTTCTGCATAGCATTGATAAAATTAATAGATAAATTTAACTCATTCGCTAAATTTTAAGAATCGCCAAAGAAGTATTAAATTATAAAATTCTTTGTATTTTTCTTCAACAAATACGGAACATTTTTGATGTCTTCCATTTTTTTCAATTTGATGGACACTTTTCCCAATGGATAGGCAGGTTTCGATGGAAAACCAATCCAATTTTTTCAGGCTGTTGTAGCGGAAATGTATGTTTGAAGGCGCCATCTTAAACTCGGAAGCAGTAACAATCGCCCTTCTTCCACTCTCGTAAATAAACTGTGAAAATTTGCTGATATTGAAGTGTACTTTTGCATTGCGTGATGTACCTCTGAAAGCAGTTTCTTCTGATATGCAGTTTTTCTTATATAAAGTATATCAATCTTTAAAATTAATCAGATCTTCTGTTTTTCCTTCTTTTACAGAAATTTTTTTTCTTATGTTACTGCTAGTTATAATCATGTCGGTTATTTGATGGACCGTAAAAATTATATCGAATTTTCTCATGTTTCTCTTTACAGTTGCAAAATCCATATCACAGGGGAGAAAAAATATCCTCTAACTGGAAAATAGTGTATAATTTTCGAAAATCTAGCACTGTCCGTTAGAGAAAGGAGCATGCGAATGAGTGTCTGATTTTTATTTTGTCCCCAGCAGTTGTCACTATATAAATGAAGTTCGTTTATTTTGTCTGAAATTTCGTTTAGGTAATCCAAAAGAAACGAACAAATTTCATTACCGGTTTTTTTACCCTCTCCTTCATGGTAAAAAGACATTCTAGCAGTATTGTCTTTGATATTGTGGATACAGAATACAGAGACTGTTAATTGTTGATAATAAAAGACCACCCCTACAGGCATTTTTGGCAACTGAATATTCTGCATAAAGTCGAAAGCTAATGCTAATATGTTACCATTGTTGGGACCATCACTTTCATTTTTCAATTTGGTGTAAAAATTTTTACTCCGACGCTAATGGGCCATAAGTTCCGCCACTGCTGCTCGTTTGGCGGTTTCATTTAAATTGGGGTCTTTTATCTTATTAGTCAATGTCTCAGAAGTTGAACAGACATCAATTTGTGGTCGATCAAATCTAAGAGAAAAGTTTTTTCCAAAAAATCTCCTGTAATAAAGATAATTTATTTTTAACCCAGGATGTTTCTTCTTAAACAAGTCAAACATTATTTTAAGATTTAACTGAGTGTCAAGGTATTTAATTTCTTGAGTGGAATAATGGCTGATTTTAACTGGAAATGATTCGACATGCTGGCGAACGGCGAATTGGACATCTAATTTATTCACACTTGGATTAAGACCACGCAGATCTCTTGCAGATTTTCCGAAAACAGCAAGATCTCTAAGTCTTCTAACTCGATTGATGGTAATAGCAAACACTGAAGTAAAGGCATTTAAACAAACTTCAGCTTTCTTTTTTGTGGGTAGTAACTTCGACACTCGTTTCCATTTTACACTATTTTTAATAACAAATCACTTCAAACAAGAACTCAAAACACACTATGTGCAAAGACTACATAGATTATGATTGAATTTCTCCTAGAAATAACCGATTGCACAGCTGTTGAAGCGCCTGCCTGTTACTCAGCAGAAACCGCACGTGTTGTTTCTGATGATTACCAAATAAATATATCGTTTACTTTTGACTTATAGATAGGGTGACCATAATTTTTCAACAAAAAAAAGTACATTTATAATTTTTAAGAAAATATGTACACTGTTAGTGCCCTAGGAAATTTTTCTGGTCAAAATTTTACAAATCTTTAATGAAACAATAAGAGAATAGGAACGATTTTTTTAATCAAACATAAGTACATAAAAAATGTATGATAAATTTTAATAGTTAATTTTCTTTCGACGTTCCTTCCTGAACATCTTGATCATCATTTTGGTACCAGTCATCCTTTTTGGAACTATAAATTTCCTTCAGAAGTTGTGGTTTACTCTTTAAGAACGGAAACATTTCATTGCACGAGACTTTGAAGTTTGTATAGACTTACATGATGGCTTCCAGAGTAGATATTTTCAACTGCGATTTTGTTGGGACTCCAATAGTTATTGATATTTGAGAATAACCGCTCAATCGATGTACTGGTCCCAGACAGACGAAAAACAAACACACATAGAATTTTGAGATTTTTCAAAGCACTTTCTTTTTGAAAGATTTCGAGCCATCGATCTTCGGTAGAAATATTTTTCGAATTCCAGTCTGCGATTTTATCTTCTGTAACGTAGGTTCGTATTAGACTAACTTCATCAAACAGTTCGCCCTGATTCAATATCGGACCTATGTATTCTTTGAAAGCCTCATACGATAATAAAATTTCAGCCCAAGAAACTTGTTTTTTCAAGTTAACCCATCCGAATAGCTTAGTTCACTTAAATTTTCACTCCAGTTTTTTAAATATATTACACAATTTGAATAGAACTGCTTGACATGCGTGATAAAGATATCCCGATAGTTCACACTAAGGTCAAGGTCTTCCATATTTTCAAGTTTTGAAAGTGACTCTCTTACTTTAAGCGGTAAAAATAACTCATTTAAGCGATTTTGAAGCTTATTATTTATGATTTCGCAATACTCCAAAGCGGCTTCCGTTGCGCATATTTTGTCACCTTCTACATCTAAAATCACTTTGTGGAAGAGAGACACAATGTTATGCACAAACCACATCCATGCTTCACTGACTGGGTTTTGAAAAAACTGTTTTAGAACTGTTGGACAATTATCAATCGATAAAAATATGCTTTCAAGGGTTCGAACATTTGTATAATCCATTCAATGGCTCAAAAATCTTGTTTTTGAAAATGACATTTCTGCTCGATCGATTGCTGCTAAAGATAGGAGATTCTGATTTTTCCGCTAAAGATCGATTCTTGAATAAATTCGAATCATAATTATATTTTGTTTGGACAAAACAAAAAGTAGGACTTAATTTTGTGTAATTAAGACAAAGAGTATATTTAGGTGTACTTCATAAATTTTAAAGTACAATAGGACAGCGTTTGAAAAGAAACTACGGTCCTACTAAAAAAAGTACATATGGTCACCCTACTTATAGATAAGTTAAATATGGACATATCTTACAAAAACCGGATTTACGGAAAAATGGACATGTGTTGTTTCTGCATATAGCGATTCAAATATTATTGATTTTAAATTATTTTTTTGTTTGTTTTATTTTGTTGATATTGTAAACACGGTACTAAATGAAGGTAGAAATACAAATAACTAAACTTTGCTAGACTATCTCAGAATCCTTCTTTTTTAAACACTTACACACCTAATACTAAGACACTCTAGTAAAAGATATACAGGGTGAGTCATGAGGAACTTTATAAACTTCTACCATATGTAGAGTCCCTCAGGGAGCATATCATGTGGCCACTAAAAAATGTCAACCCCTCTTCTTTATTAATTAACAGGGTGATTTGTGTAATTGACCATTTATTTCATTTTACTGTAGTGTGTATACGGCTCATTTGATTTTTTTAATTTTTGCATGATACAGTACACTACTATCAAGCATTCGACTGGTATTAGCTAAACTAAAAAATTCCAGGACTGGCTTTGGAAAAATTCATTTAGGGATTCGTATTAAATATTACACCCTGTATATTTTTTTTTTAAATGAAATAAGTGATTTTCAAACTACATAAATAGCCAATGAAAACGACATATTCGACAATGTTGTCGTACTTTTATTAAATTTTTAGTGAACGATCAAATCTTACCAAAAATAGAACAACCATAATGCAGTATCAAATTATAAGGTAATTAATTTAAACAAATGTTATAAATTTCAAACATTGTGTCACTGCACAACATGTGCAGTGACACATGTCACTGATATGTGACATGATAAACTGAGTCACTGCACAACAAAAAACAGTAACTACTAACAATAACGAAGAACAATTTAAAAAAAAACTAAAAATATTTACATAGTTATGATAAACCCATAAATTAGAACTGGAAAAGATACAATTATGGTAACAAAATAAAAATAATTCAAAATAGATTTTCGAAATGGAACCCTGCAGCCTGTACACATTTTTGTTGCCGAATTGTTAATTGACGTATTAAATTACGGATACTCTGGGGATCGTTTCTAATAGTATTACAACAATGTATAATTCTATCAATTAATTGTTGTCGGTTATTAATATTCACTGCGTAAACTAGTTGCTTCAATCGTCCCCAATTATAGTAATCAACGGGATTGAAATCAGGGGATCTTGAAGGCCACGAAATAGGACCTGCACGTCCTATCCACCTGTTGCCATAAACATTATTGAGATGTTGTCTCACTGCCAGTAAAAAGTGTGGGGGTGTCCCATCATGCTGAAAATACATCCCTCGGATAGCAACGTTCGCGTTGGCAAGCAAATTCGGCAAAATATTTTGTAGAAAGTTCAAATAGACCTGCCCTGTTAAAGGACCATCAAAAAAGTGAGGACCTACTAATTGGTTATTTATGACACCAATCCACACGTTAACCCAAAAACCTTAACTGAGAACGACATTCTCGAATAGCATGGGGATTTTCTTCTGCCCACACATGTGAATTTCGTGAATTATTTATCCCATCTCTGGTAAATTGGGCTTCATCTGTAAATAGTGTCCTGTATAGCGTTGGTCGATTATTGTTAATCCATCTACAAAATTCCAACCTATCGATCTCATCTCCAGCATGTAGTCGCTGAACCATTTGAATGTGATATGGGTATAGATTATTTTTTTGTAAGACTCTACTTACTTTTGATTGAGTAACATTGAGTTCTCGACTTACTTGTCTAGTGCTTATTGTAGGGTTCATAGTAACGGCGTCCATAATGTCATCTTCCTGCGCTTCATCTACATGTCGCTCTGTTGTTCCACTAGGAAAAGTGCCATTTTCTCGCAAATAATTAAAAACTGACCCAAATGTTGGATGACTGGGAGTTCGACGATTAGGAAATCTCCTGCGGTATTCTCTACTAGCAGCCCTACCATTCCCATTACAGAATCCATAAACAAATATTATGTCTGCATCTTCTGTGGTCGAAAACTGATGTGGCATTTTGAACGAAAGTAATAAAAACTCTACCAAAACTAACACAATGTACTTAACGTAGATATGACAGAAGAAATATGGATTCTTGTACACATAAATAACAATTGATAATGACAATAATGACAATGGGTATAAAATATCAAGAAACGTCAAACGGTCAACGCCAACCTTCATTTTAAACTTTTTTAGATTTATTTTTATTTAGTACAGTTGATGCAATGTACTATTATTTGACATAAAATTTTAATCATTTACAATCAACAAAAACTAACACATATAAGAGGTTTGACTTTTTAATCAATTTAATTTATTATTTATTGACAATAATGCCCCAATACGATCTATGAGTAAAAATTTAAAATTGAAAAACAATTGATTCTATCGTAGAGATAATACAAAGTGACAGTAAAGATGTTAATTTTCTACGTATTAGATTATGTTGTAGGAACTCATTTTAATTAAAATGTTTGAAATTTATAACATTTGTTTAAATTAATACCTTATAATTTGATACTTCATTATGGTTGTTCTATTTTTGGTAAGATTTGATCGTTCACTAAAAATTTAATAAAAGTGCGACAACATTGTCGCATATGTCGTTTTCATTGGCTATTTATGTAGTTTGAAAATCACTTATTGCATTTTAAAATATATATATATATATATATATATATATATACAGGGTGTAATATTTAATACGAGTCCCTAAATTAATTTTTCCAAAGCCAGTCCTGGAATTTTTTAGTTTAGCTAATACCAGTCGAATGCTTGACAGTAGTGTACTGTATCATGCAAAAATTAAAAAAATCAAATGAGCTGTATAAACACTACAGTAAAATGAAATAAATGGTCAATTACACAAATCACCCTGTTAATTAATAAAGAAGAGGAGTTGAGATTTTTTAGTGGCCACATGATATGCTCCCTGAGGAACTCTACATATGGTAGAAGTATGTAAAGTTCCTCATGGGTCACCCTGTATAATTCGTATCAGGTGGTATATGCTTTATTTTGAAATAGGGTGTTAATCCTCAGCTGACAATTCATAATGAAAAAAATTCACTTCAATGTTTCTTACTCTTAATCCAGTAAAATTTGTTTATGTGCGTAAGTGATCTATCGATGCAAGAGGAGGTACTATAAAAGTGTGCTTGTAAAATATGAATATTTTGCAACCACTATGAAATCTACTTTTTTAAATATTATGCACAAAAGTTTTCCCATTCGTGCTTTGGTTACTAAGTAATCTAGCAGGTTGTACAACTCTTGTAACAACTGATCCATTTTTCAAATTAGTGTAAGGTGTTTGTGATAAAGATTCTCGTGATACTTGTTATTGGTTTATTGTCTTTTTGTAAATATGTTTAATTGCATTTTTTTGTTTCAAGTATTTGTTTGTTCTTCGCATGCTGAAAACATGAAAACAAAACAGAACACTGAATGTTAATTGCCAAGAAAGATATGGTTGTTAAATGTTGTGTATATTTGTCCACCTTATGATATAATTCACGATTTGTTTTACTCTCCTTTCAGCTACCAGGCGAGGCACTCAACTTGGCAGCAAAAGGGGTAGTACATACCTAACATTGATGTATGTCGTTCATATATAATTTGTATTATTTCAGCCCATGAACTACTCCTCTTCATCACCGGGTAATTATGGCGGTCCTCCAGGCTCGGCCGGTCCCGCAGGCCCAGGAACGCCCATAATGCCCAGTCCACAAGATTCCAGTAATTCCGGCGGAGAAAACATGTACACATTAATGAAACCAGCAGTGGGAGGAAGTATGCCCGGTGATTTCCAGATGGGAGGAGGACCAGACGGGTCGGGCCCCATGGGACCCATGGGACCCAACTCGATGGGGCCAGTATTAAACGGTGATGGTATGGATGGTATGAAAAATTCACCTGCTAATGGAGGACCGGGAACGCCGAGAGAAGACAGTGGTAGTGGCATGGGAGAATACAACATAGGATTCGGAGGACCTGGGGAAAATGTGAGTATCATTCGGTGATTGGTGCTTGCGCTTACAGGAGTCCCACTAAAATTTATGGTGAATGTATTTGGAAGTACTCACAGTTTACAATAACGGACGCTTGGTTTATTTTTATTCGTGAGCTTATAATATTCAATGTTTAAGACATGAACATCAACTTAATCATATCAGCTTTAACTTACTTTTGATGTGCATACTTTTTATCACGTTTGATCCCATTCGAAGTTTGCTCTTTCATAATTTCCCGAATAGATCTGTCAACAGATGGTGGTATGCAATTAGGAATTAACCGTTATACCTTATCCTGCTAAAATGAGAGCGACATATTTAATTTTCAGAACATTTGCTTCAAATTGCTTCTTTTTCCACTATTTTTTGTTGTATTTGACTCATCTAAGATTTATGCAATTTACGAGTGGTTAGTTTCGGGCTCAAACGTATACATCCATGATTCATTTCATATCATATCCATTTGGGTCCTTTGAAGTGCCAGGATTAAAGTTTTTCAATATATCGAAGAAGAAAAACGTGGTGGCTACTATAAAAATTATAGTTTTAAATATGCAATTACCTTGTAACATTTGGTGGTCCTAACTATACAACAAATTTGCACCTATATCTACGTACTAAGTCATGAGTAAAGCGAAATAAAAGAATATATGAGTAAATTCAAGTGTTTTGTACAACGGATTAGTTATATAAAAACCAAGAGGATTCTGAATTTGTATTCGTAAATCTCCAGATCAATTTGACTTTGTGGAAAATTGAGCAATTAACAAAATTAGTCTATACTATAAAACAATTGCATTTAGTTTTAATGTCATGGGTAGAGGGCACTTTCGAATAGAAAAAATTAAAATTTGTTTTTCTTTAAAATGTTTAATGGAAACACCTATTAATTGTAAATTATAATGGAACTGGATTAAATTCGTAACAAAATGGCATAAACCGCATGTTGATAGCTTTTGTCGAACTCGAAATATGAATAAAAACGAATAAACATAAGTAAGTATAGTATTGACTCACCCTTTATTATAACTTAAAATTAAATATGTGAAAGATCATACAAATATCTCGATCATTAAAACTTAATGTCCAATTAAATGTTCAAATTGTTTTCCATCGTTGTCCACACAAAGATGTAATCTTTCGCGCGTAGCTCCTTCAATCTCAGCTGTTGATATTCTATTTATTGCGTTTATAATGCGCTGTTTCATGTCGTCTCGCGTGGTTGGTCGAGTTTGGTACACTAAGTCCTTCAATCTTGCTCACAATTGAAAGTCCAGACATGTTAAGTCTGGAGATCTAGCTGACCATGAAAATATACTTCTCCTTTCAATCCATTTATTTGAATAACTTGCATACAAATAATCTCGAACTCGTCTGGAAAAGTGCGCAAGACACCCGTAATGTTGTAATATCATGTATCTTCTTGTTTGTAAGGAAATATCTTCCAATAAAACAGGCAACTGATTTTCCAGAAGATCCAAATATGTTTCTTCATTTAAAGTTCTATCAAAGAAATATGGACCTACGATCTTTCCACCAACTGTACCACACCAAACATTAAGACTTCATCTACCTTGAACCTGCACCTCATGTATCCAGTGCGGATTTTCTTCAGCCCAGTAATTCATATTATGCAGATTAACACCACCCGTACTATTAAACGTAACCTCGTCTGTCCACAAAATCTTTGACATGATATGCGGTTGTTCTTCTAGCAGACCTAACATCCAATTGCAGTAATCCAGCGTTGCATCAAAATCTCTCATGTAAAGTTTGGTGGAGAACTACGTGATAAAGATGCAGTCTAAAAAACAGAACAACAAATATTGGTAAAAAAGAAACCACTATATTTAGTAAAACTCAAAAAATCTTGAACAATCCACAATTGTTTCACAAGATAGATAGATAAATCGTGCATAGTATTTTTAAGAAACGGATAAAAGGATAAAAGCGCCTTGTTGCCGTTTTTATCGTAATATTAAAATAACAGTTGAATCTAAAGTTTAAAGGGAATTCCAAGTTTCTGACCTAAACGTTTACTTTATAAGATGAAGAACCAACCTATGATTAGAACAGTTGTTTTGGGTATGTTTAATTCTATAGAGATTTGCTGACTACTTATATGCGGATTCTGTTGAATTAAAGTAAGAACATTGATTGAATTATCTTCGATCATACCTCTACTACGTCGTTTAAAACAAGGACGATGAAAACTACCAGTTTCTCTTAATCTTCTTGCCTTTCTTTTAAATACTTCTTTGCCATAATGTCTCCTGTCAGGATGTCTTACAGAATATATACATGAGGCAATAGCGGCATTTTGGTGACATTCGAAATAAACTCCAATCATATCATACAATTCTGCATTTGATATACTCATCGCGAATTATTAGTACTGCTAATTACTAATATTACCTGAAAAAAGTGCAATCTTCAATTCGAATTATAATATAACACTTCTTAACAATGTTTTGACTGCTGTCAATAAATAAAAAATATGAACTCCCAGTCAAATTCATTGTCGTAGCCTACTTAGTTTCGAAAAAAACTATTTTTAATCATATGAAATAACAATGGTCAAAATAGGTATCAACATTAAGATTCTGCTGCTATAAAAAAAATTGAAAGTACCTACTGACTTATTTTTTAATTTAATTTATAATACAGGGTGAGTCAATACTATACTTACTTATGTTTATGCGTTATGCGTTTTTATTCATATCTCGAGTTCGACAAAAGCTATTAACATGCGGTTTAAGCCATTTTGTTAAGAATTACGAATTTAATCCAGTTCCGTTATAATTTACAATAAATAGGTGTTTCCATTAACCATTTTGAAGAAAAACACATTTTAATTTTTTCTATTCGAAAGTACCCTCTACCTATGACAATTAAAACTAAATGCAATTATTTTATAGTAGATGTAAATTAATTCATCCACACTCTTTCTAATGACACTAATTTCGTTAAAATCGGTTGATCCAAACCAAAGTTATAGGTATTTATCCACAAATACTTTCCCACTTTCCCCCACCCTTTATTTGAAAGAATAAAAAAAGTACTTGAACAACTTTGTACAGAATTTCTCTTTCTAGTTTACGTATTTAACACTTGATATAATTGGGCATATTTCACAAAAAACTGATTTTCAAATTTTTCTTCACAAGTTACTCCCCCTAGCGGTTAACCCAGAAACTTGAAAATTATTTCCAGCGATTTCTCTTGGCCACTTGTACCAAGGAATTGTTTCTCCTAAAGTTATAATATGAAGAGATCGGTTTATTGGACCACACGGTACACCAATTGGTATCAAAATGATTTTTCTTAATTATGTCTGCAACGACACTGTTTGTCCACCTCAATCTTGTTCTGCATTTTTCAATATTTCTTACTATACTACACAAGTACAAAACTATACTACAAAATAAAATACAAAGCATCAATTCGTACGTAATATTCATCCAATTATGTAATATTAATTTTCTATTCATTTGTACCACTCACAAATGTAGTAAAAACTTCTGGAGACTGTAAACAACGTAACGTAGAGTATCATAGTATAACACAAAAATAGCCTCAACAGCGTAATTCGTTTGGTTATTTGGAAGCAGTAATTTTCGTTGCCCTATTTGAATGAATGATAAAAATAATAAGAATGTTTGAATGGCTATAAAAATAAACTTCAGGCTGATCAAAACAAAAACAGCAAATTGAAGTAAACAGTACATTGAAATGTGTAAGAAAGCATGAGAAACAAATCAAATAATACAGAACAAAAATAGCAATTCGACTGTTCGACAATTAAAGCCATTTTTAAAATATTGTGTCATATTGCAAACAAGCAATAATGAGTTTTGGGTCTCCTTGGTACATTTCATGTATTTTATCTAGTACTACCGAGAAGAAGTCTATTTTTTCTCAATTCCTTAATATTGTAGTATGATTCCTAAACCGTAGAACACAACTAACACTTTCTAACAAACGCAAATGTTTCCAAAAAGTACAGCAGTTTATCATCATCATCATTGGCTCCACAACCCATGGTGGATCTTGGCCTGCTCAAGGATGTCTCCATTCTCTACAATTCTTCGCTTTGGCTTTCCAGTTTCGTACTCCCAACATTTTCAAGTCTTCCTCCACCTGATCATTAAATCATGCTCTGGGTCTGCTCCTCCTTCTCACTCCATCTATTCTTTGGTTACAAGCTGGACAGCTTGCTTTCGAGACTTTCGTGGAGTAAACTGGAAGCAACTCCATGTTTTCGTATTCTATCCCTTTACTCCTCAGTACAGCAGTTACCCTTGAATAAAATCGCAGGACTTCAGTCGAATATCTTTTAATTTGAATATCATCTTCCTGACTTTTTTTTTTGTATTTTTTTGGATTATACAATACAAACCTAATTGTTAGTTGGTCTCTATATTACTGAATAAAGGATCCTCGGCACTTTTCTTATGTAAAAGTGTTTTCAGCTAAATTGGCTGAAACTTTGATGGGAGGTAGATAGCTTTGATCGTGCTGATCAAAAGTTATCAGTGCGCCAAGACTCAGAAATCAATTCTTTCTGAGTTACAGAGGTTCAAAGTGTCGTGTTTTAGTCCTGTTGAATGATACACATTTGTAAAATATGCAGTTTTAGTAAATACGTGCAACTAACTTCAGGGAGTGATTCTGCATAAAAAATAATGACAGTTTGCTACATAAACATATATCCGCAAATGCTTTCTTTTCTGAGGTACGGGGTGTTGAAATTTATCTTACTAGTTATCCATGTATTTATTGATCCGAAAGTGGTTGAGATATGCAAATGAAATTTGGTGGGTTTTAGGAGTTCGTTATTGCGCATTTTTTGACATAGTCATCATTAGCACGCATAAGGGTAATGGTCTCAATTTTTAAAAAGAAAAAAATTGTACGCCACTGGGATTTTTCAAATTAAAAATTATTTTTGAAGTCTCATTTAATTTTTGTCAAAAAATATCAAAATTACCTCCCTGAAACGTGACTCATTGGTTGCCGTATTTGTGCAAATATTCCTGGTGTTTTCTTATTTACTTATGTAAAAATGTTTTAGTTAAATTGGTTGAAACTTTGTAGAGAGGTAATTTGGCTCATGGTGATCAAAAGTTCGCAGTTGCACCAAGACTCAGAAATCAATTGCTTTCGAGTTTAGAGCTTCAAAGCTACATAGAGTTAATACAACTGGCAGCAGATTTGGACTGAAGATCAATAGAAAGAAAACTAAATTTATGGTGATAAGTAAAAAAAAAATTTCAACATATCGACCTGCATATTGAAGACGAACGTATTGAAAGAGTACACCGATTTAAATATCTGGGATATACAGTAAATGACAAGTGGGACCCAGAAGTAGAGATTAAGATCCGAATTGAAATAGCAAGATCCAAATTCATCAAAATGAGAAAGCTCTTAAGCAACCGCAACCTAAGCATTAACCTCCGATGGCGCGCCACGAAATGCTACGTACTCTCTACGCAACTTTACGGCGTAGAAGGGTGGACGTTAACAGCAGCAACTATAAAGAAGTTAGCGGCTCTAGAAATGTGGCTGTATCGACGCATACTGAGAATACCTTGGACAGACAGAGTGACCAACACAGAGGTATTAAGACGAATGGGTAAAGAGGTGGAATTGTTAACAACTGTTAAAAGGAGGAAAGCGTCATACCTGGGCCATGTGTTCCGTAATGATAAGTACAGTCTGCTACAGCTTATCGTGGAAGGCAAGATTGAAGGTAGAAGAGGCTTGGGCAGAAAGAAGAAATCCTGGCTGAGAAACTTGAGAGAATGGTTTCAAATACCAGAAGCTGCGAACATAATTCATGCGGCACAAAACAGAGAAACCTATCGTATGATGGTCGCCAACCTTCGGTAGAAGACGGCACATAAAGAAGAAGAAGAGCTTCAAAATATCGATTTTTAGTCAATTCAATGTGCCACGCATTCAATGTACGGCATCTGACTCCCTGTCAAAAACAAAGTGGGATGTCTTGGGTAGGATATCCACGTGAATATCCCGAAGACATATTTCGTTCCCTATGTTTCCAAATTCATTATTTTGATAAATCGATTAAAAATTTACACTTTAAAGCTCTGTAATTCAAAAACGTTTAATTAATGACACTTGTGGTAACTTTTGATCAGCATGATCGAAGCTACCTCTCTGCAAAACTTCAGCCGAACTAACTGAAACGACTTTTACATAAGTAAATAAGAAATATTGCAGGAATATTTGCCTGATTACGACAACCCATGAGACTAAGAGTTTCTTCTTGTGTCTTGTTTCAGGGAGGCCGTTTTGAACATTTTTTGTAGCTTGGCGCTATTTAAAATTTTGTTAGTGGTATTGTTATTGTTGTGGTTTAATGTTATTGTATTACATAGTTGTTGATGTATTAAAGCCATGAAATATACGCGTTATGATAATTTGTTTTGCATAAAAACGGAGCCTTATATAAAAACAAAGAAAAAATGATTTTTAATTTGGAATATCTCAGCGGCATAACATTTTTTTTAATTGAGACCACCCGCATTCGCGCCAAAGAATAATACAAATGGCCAGAAGAGTACAAAATATAGTGAATGGCCATCTGTTACTGATTCTGGTTACATTGTATTCTGACTTCATTCTATCTACAACATACACGGCTCCTTGAGTTAAATTATAAAATGTTATCATCTCTGGTTTGTTCTCACTAGACTCTATATCAATTGAATCGTCATCGTACGTCATTGATATCATTGGGTGTACGAGACTATAGTGCAGTGATTTTCATTCTGGCCATATGCAAACATCTGCTGCTATGAACGGGTCGACCTATTACAGTGAGAAAGGTAAACCCCTTTTATTTTTTCTTATTGTGCCTCCAACAGTAACTCTATGGTTCACAAATAGATCATTTGCCAAAGGAATAGATGTAAAATAATTGTCCATTATAGTATTTCGACCAGTATTAACAATGGGTTTTATTAATCTTTTTACAACGCTCGATGCATCATGTTGCAGTACGCAGGGTCCTTCTAGTTGTTTTCCAGCGTAGATCTCCATAGTTTGGACATAAAATGTTCATGTATCAACCAGTGCGTAGATTTTAATGCCATACTTTTGAGGCTATATATTGACGAAAACGGCACTTACCAAGAAAACTTTCCAACATCTCATACGTCGATTGTGACGTATGACCTTGGAGTATAATATTGAGAAAATTTATTTTCAAATAGCTCTCTATTAGGAGCTACATTATCAACAGCTCTCCTTTCTGATCTGGTTTGACGATCATCAAAATGAATACCTCGCACAAGGATATCTTGTTTTTTGTGACGCCATCTTTGTTTTTTTTGTATCTACGTATTCGTTTGCCCCTCCCCTTTTCATCGATACCTTGCACGTTGTTGTACGTTGAGCCGTTTAGACGTTACAAGATTAGTGTCCTTATGGCAATACGCCGCCATCTTTGTTTTTTGTGTTAACGTATTTGCTACATCCTCCCCTTTCCGATGATACCTCTTACGTCACGATCCGACGAGCAGTCGCGCCTCCACAACGAATAGATCAAAAAATGACCAGAATGGACCTTAGATTTTCTTATGGAGATTTACATGGGAAAATGACCGATATTGGGTTAAAACTGGTGTCATAGTGGCAACAAAATATGCAGGTGCTGTTCCATCGTTCGCCCACAATTCATGAGTGCTAAAGTGCTGCCCTTTTTTATTCCAGCCAAATATAGAAACCCAATAAACGCACATATTTCATGGAAATCTGTTGCTGGACAATCTTTTTCCAGTTTAACGATTTCCTTATAACCGCAAGTTGTTTGTTCTACTTCTTTGTATGTCGTACGATATTTTCTAGAGTACTATCAGGTTTTAACAGTCCATAACAGTACAACACTTTGATGCTACTGCTTTTACACCTGGAAGTTGAATAACTTTTCTTTGTGTTTTTGTTTTTGATACAGGTTTTGTCATTTTATGTTTTAATCAAACTGTTCCAGCTTTGACAATAAATTGAGGAAATTTCGAGAGAACTGTAGTTACTGTTATAGGTTAGTCAATTGCAACACATAATTCAAAATTCTCATCGTTTTCTGATTGCTCCGTGATCATCTCATGAATGCTATATGCAGAAGAAGCGTCATTTTCTGAGTCTCAATATTCTGATATCGGTTCTGCTTCTACTTCTTCGTAGGTACCACCTTAAAAGTTGATTATTGGTTTTAATGTCGAAAATATCTATTCTGGAAAAAAAACTAATAAAAGCATAGATTATAATCCATGCATATGATTATAAATTAAAAATAAATTGATTGAATCCAACTTACCTTAGTACAAAAGTTTACACAAAAAAAGTTACAGTCCTTTGAAGTTACAAAATAAAAATTGTTTTTTTGCATTATCTCTTAAACTACCTGACATTTTGTAATAAAAATGGACACGTTACTTTCGTTTCACAAAGAAACAACAAAATCTAAGGGCACAGAAAAATTTTAAGGGGGATGTGCAGCCCTAAATCCCTCCAAACTTTTGAGTACGTTCAAATCAAATGAATTTTGTGGCATCATTAGTTTAACACATTATTTTTTAGTTAAGTTTTTTGCCTTTTATCACTTTTTTTAAAAAACAGTTTTTATTACGGCCCTTTTCATTAACATTTAAAAAATTACGTGCAACTAAATAAATGGCTTAAATGAATTAACAAGTACAAAAATGTCTATAACCTCTATAAATATGATATTACAATAAATGTTCAAAATTACCCCCATTTTCTTCAATGCACATTTGGTATCATTTTAATAAGGAAAACCGAATGCGCTGAAAAATCATATTTTCTGACGAAATTGATTTGCAGCTTCAATTATTCTATTTCGTAAACCCCCAAAAGCAAAAGTCCATGGGGTTAAGATGGTTAGGATGGTGGCACAAAATTCATTTGATTTGAACGTACTCAAAAGTTTGGGGGGATTTAGGGCTGCACACCCCCTTAAAATTTTTCTGTGCGCTTAGATCGACCCCTGCAAAGAATAACGTTGTAACCAGCATTTATGATATTCTTCAGAAATGATAAAAAAAGATACCAATTTCTTTGATTTCTTTTTTTATATGTATGTGACATTTTTTCAGTGTAAGAAGTAAGTAGTTATATAAATGTTGAACTCCTCTTTTAGAATAAGGTCTAGTTTTTTTATTAGAGAATAGGTTTTTGAACTGTGGCAGTTACAGTTTTTGATATAAATATAAAGTTTCATCGAATAATCTTGTAACTGCACTTACGATGTTCTCATCGGAAAAGTTAATATGAATTTCGATTTATTGCTCGTTGTAGGTTAAGGAATAATAACAGTAGATAGTTTTTAAAATGCAAATTTTATTACAAACTAAATATAAATTCGAATTAAATTTAAAATGAACATATTTATTTTAAGTCTAGTCTTTCATATCGCTGTCTTGATTAATGTTTTTGCAATCAACTGGGAGATTTTTAAAATAATCCTAGTAAGTTACAGGAATGCACTGGCTTCGACATAAACTCTGCAGATTATCATATTTTGCTTTTGGTATCCCTAGATAAGATGAATAAAATGAAATGTTGTCATAAGTTTTTTAAAATCAAATATAGTTCAGTTACCAAATACGGTTTACCTGTTGTTTTTGCACATCTTACTAAGCTTATCCATCGCTCGGGAATAAAAACTGGTTCTTTTTAAGTCGCTCTATTAAGGCGTGCATGGAATCTTCCGCTTTTTGGGAATGACCTACCTCAAAATAATTGTGCGTTATGTTTTAAAAAATAACACCTGCACTGTGTACTATTCAACTTCAAACTAAACACCGGGACCGGGAAACAATCAAGATCTGTCTATTTTCCCCTACTATTCTCACAATAATGCCGCGAAATATTGACACACAACGTGTAGGTAGTATCTACCTGCATAATTATCGGAACTGAGTAGCCAATGCGGAGAATAAAATTGTAACAACAGTTACGGTGTAGTTTTTGAAATATGAGAACTATTTTGATACACTATGGTACGATACAGTATTTTTCGACGAAAATTTGATTTGGTTCAACGTCGTATCTGTAGTTGTTACTCTGTTATTCTACAAATAATTCAATTTTTTGTTTATATTTACGTTATTATTCCATTCGGAATCTTTCTTATTAATGCAGTTACAGCCACACCGACCATGTTGGCAGATAGAGCGTAAAAAGTTATTCAAGAAAAACACTGTAACTCAAAATCGCCAAAAAATGTTAGTTACAACGTTATTCTATGCAGGGGTCAAGATTACAAAATGTCGTAGTTTAGGAGATAATGTAAAAAAAACAGTTTTTATTATGTAACTTCAAAAGAGCTGTAACTTTTTTTGTGTACACTTTGTACTAAGGTAAGTTGGATTTAATTAATTTATTTTTGTCCCCAGAATGCGTGATTTAATTTATGACATACCTTTTTGAAACACCCTGTATACAGTTTTAACAGGGAGTTACATAGGTTTTGAAGAAAAAAAAAACTTTCAAATTATTGTATTTTAATAACCAAAAATCTGTTTTATTTAAAATTTACACACACATTTGAATAAATTATAAAAAAAATTCGGTTAAAAATATTGAAAATTGTCGATTGTTCTCTGCACTTTATCCCCAGGTTACCCCAAGTTTTTATAAGGTAACGGAACCAGTAGTTGACAGCTTAAGAAAAATTTATACTAATCTGGCAATAAAACAGTTATAGATTTAAATATTTTTATTAACTAGGTCTCAGGATAGTTGTTAATGTTTGTAAATTAAGAAACTAACTGAAAATAGTTACAAAATGTAATATTAAACACAAAATGTTAGATTTTCTTACAGGTTGCAAATTAACCAGTAGATGACATTTAATATTTTCAAAATTCCAGTAGTTAACACCTACAGGATCCAGTAATTGACGATTTTTTTAACTATCCATCAACTTAATTCATATTTTAATTGATCTCCAGCACAAGTTATATTGGGAAATTCTAACTCCTCAAGGATTTGGGAAAAATTCATGAAACTTATGTCCTTCTCATTCAATTTAAATACAGTTGTTGTTTCATTACAAGCTATTGTACCTACAACTTCAACTTCATCATTGTTGCACAATTCTTGTATAACACACGCAAATTTATATTCCTTCTTTCTACACTTGTGTGGAGTTTTGTCTATTGTTAGGTATATTTTCAGTCGTCGAGTCTCTATTACGTTCTTCAATTTTAAAATCTAAATTTGTATGTTTTTCTTTGTCACACACTTTATCATCAAGGCTATCACCAGACTCTTGCCATTCTTCACAAGTCTCTGAATCTGAAGAATCTGAAAAAGTTGCACTTCTTTTTCTTTTTTTATTTTTTCTCGTTCATCTCTTTTTCGTTTTCTTTCCATCGCCCTTAACACAAATTTATATTCCTTCTTTATACACTTGTGTGGAGTTTTGTCTGTTGTTAGGTATATTTTCAGTCGTCTGTATTACATTCTTCAATTTTAAAAACTAAATTTGTATCTTTTTCTCTGTCACACACTTTATCATCAAGGCTATCACCAGACTCTTGCCATTCTCCACAAGTCTCTGAATCTGAAGAATCTGAAAAAGTTGCACTTCTTTTTCTTTTTGTATTTTTTCTCGTTCTTCGTTTTTTCGTTTTCTTTCCTTCTCCCTTTTTTTTTATTTTTTAAGTTTTTTATTTTCCTTTTGTAGGTACTGTTTTTTCCATTTGCTTTTTCTCGTGATATTCTTGCCATTGTTTTGCAGTAATAACTGAAAGTACTTTTTCTTTCTTAGCTCGTTTTGATTGCTTTGACTGTTTGGACTCAGGCCAAAATAGAGCTCTTTTAAATGGGTGCTTTAAATAATTCATTACCAATATTTGGCTCCTCTAGACATTAGATTAGATTAGATTCATAAGGTACTTCAGTTTCTTCCCTCAAATTTTCATTTGGGTTTTTTGTTTTTAAATCTCCATTTTTTATTATTTGGGATTTAAGAATGTTTAATTCAGACATTTTTTTTTAAATAAAATAAAAAATGATCCACGTATGTCTCCATCCCATTTATCTCTATTTTTACATATTGCAATTTTCCCCTCTTCAATATTATCTTCTAAGAACTTTGGACCAACTTCTAACACTTTGATTTTTTGACTTACCGCAGCGTTCCAATGGTTGGATATATCACATCATGTAACTCAGTATTTATTCAGAACAATACCAGATTTTCGAAATGCATTTTGAAGTGCAATTGATGTCACTCTTTCTTCCAGTAGTTCAGCAGGCTAGGGGGAAAAGTGAACCTTTTTTAACACAGGATCATCATAATCTCCATTGCTAAACTTTATTTTTCCAGCCATGCTTAAGAGTTCGAACACAGCTACATCCATAGGCTGAATGAGATGACTGGCATTTGAAAATAAGGCAATCAAAATTATTCCCTTACTTTCACAGAATTTACTTAGATGTAATGTTAAATGAGGATCATGTCCATCTATGAAAAGAATTATTGGCAAAGTAATACTGGCATTTAACAACCATGGATAGAAGACATTTGTGATATATTTGAAAAATGTCCTTCCGGTCATCCAACCAGTTTCGCTCTTCCCAATACCCCACCATTCAGGAACACTGACAGCTAAGTCTCTTGGAATTCGTTGGTAACAGAACAATATCATTGGAGGTGCCATCGTTCAAGCTGCGTTTTCCAGTTATTAAAACTGTAAGGCATTCTTTGTCATCACTGTTGGCCTGCTGATATACAATTTTATCGCCTTTCTTTGCCAAGACTTTACTACCTTTTGGATTTGGAAAGAATGCAGACTCATTTCCATTGAATACTCGCGAGGGATCATTCAAAACTTCCTCATACTTATGTTCTGTTACATAAGTTTTAATTTCTTGAAACCAATTTAATATACTTTTCTTAGTTACTGAAGCTCTTCTGGATTTCGTTTCAAAAAACTATAGTACCATTTCCGCCCAGGTTTATTTAATTTAAAATGGTTCTTTCTTTTCAGTTCTTGTGTTAAGTGTTGAACGCTGGTAAGTTAAGTTTCTTCACCAATTGGAAACCCAGCTTTTGCCATTGTGAAAATCTAAAGGACAATATTTTTTTCTTCTTCCTTCGTCAAAATGGAATCTTTGCCCTTTTGTCTAAATTTTGACCCTGGCAATGTACTTGAATGTACTTCTGGGTACTCTATTGTTTTTAGCTGCAGAAGCAACTGATTGACCATTTGAAATCGCAGCTAATGCAGATTCCATTTGCTCTTCTGAATACCGAAACATATTTCCTTTGGTTGGAGGCATCATAAAATATCTGAAATAAAGAAACACCAGTAGTTGACAGTCATATGATCTAGTAAATGACATGCTGTCATCTATTGGTACAGATCGAAATATCCTCTTTAGAATATTTTAGAAAAAACAACACGCTTTGAGAAGGCTTGTAAAGCGTTTTTAGGGACAAATAACTTAACGATCATTTCACTAGTAGTTGACATCCATACGAATATAAGAACCAGTAGATGACACCCATTTACAATATTGTAAACAATGAGATAGCTACTTTTTAAGTATACAGATTGAACGAAATAAATTCTGAACATACGAAATATTATGTATTTCGGCTTAATTCTGCTGTAGGTGGTTGACCAACAAAAGGTTGTCAAATAATTATATTATAAAAATCCAATACTTCAGCGGGCTGCTGGATTCTGAAATCATAAAAATTGAAAGCTACACATAAATCTACGATTTTATTATGCTGTCAAACCAGTTATAGTCCAGGAAATGAAGCATTTCACTTCGCAATTTTTTCGTCCTGCGTGGATTGACTTGAAATTTTAACAGAAGGTAGGTAATGGCCAAGGATCTAATTCTATATCGAACCAAAGTGCGCCAAAGCCTTGGGGGTGGTTGCCACTCCCTCTCGGGGGTGAAATGTTTTTTTACGTTTTACCTACAGGTTTCGATTAAAAAAGTGATTCTAAACAAAAAATGTTCTATATATTTTTTTTGTAAAACTGATATTTTTCAAGTTATTCGCGATTGAAAGTAACAACTTTTAGACGAAAAAATCGACGTTTTTAATCGATTTTTCGCAAATAACTCGAAAATGGCGCATTTTATCAAAAAAATTGTAGGCAACAAATTTGTAGCTTTTAAAAAGACAAATACAATTCATTTTTTAAAATATTTTTTCGATATAACAGGAACCTAAATACGGCCTATCAATGTTCAGCGGTTTTCTTCAAATGCCAAATTTGAAAGATTCAAAGTCAAATATCGGGAAAATAATGCATTTTTGGAGGAAAACTCACAGAACCTTTTTTAAAGAGCATAAATAGACCTATCATAAAAAAAAGACTAGCTCAAAAATTGAGTGAGTTATGATGAAAATAAGGTCAATACCTCATTTTTTTTACGAAAAAATCGATGAAAACAACTCCCTAACCACCCCCATAATTAAAATCGATCTTCACCCTTCTGCAATTCTCTTTGTACATGTATTGTTAATAGGTCCAAGAAGTTTGACCCATTTAAAATGCTTAGTTTTAGAAAAAGTACAGCATAAAGCGAGAAACGATTTACAATTTCATATTTTTTACCCTTCTTTTTTTTTAAATATCCCCGAAAATACTGAATATATGAAAAAAATAAAAATGTACTAAATTGTAGCTTTTTTAATGACTAAAATGTTCCTTTATTTAGATTTGTTGTACAATGAATATTTGGCGAGATATAGCCCTTTAAACTCTATTAAAAAGTATAAAATAATCATTATTTAACTAATTCAAACCAAATCCTACCCATATTCAGGTTTAATATGTTATTTTATAATTTTTGACAATTAGGGGTAGTTTTCACGCCTAAAACCCTTCAGCGCATTTCGGTTCGATATAGATTTTGATCCTTGAGCTATCACCTACCTTCTGTTAAAATTTAAACTCAATCCATGCAGGACGAAAAAATTGCGAAGTTTTAACTTTTTTCGAGCTTCATTTCCTGAACTATTATCGCTTCCTTTACGCAAACAACATTGTTGCGAGACAGATAGTTAAACGATATTTTATACAATCTCTATACCCAGGTATGGATTTATTTTTGTCCAAGTTTTATATTGGTCCACTATTTCAAGTGCAGTTCAAACAGACATATGTTAAATTGTATGATCCGTTTTGAATTCGTTCAATCTGCATTTTGAGTTTGCTTATAGTTTGCAATATACATTGGGGTTTTACAATAGTTTAATACAAACAAATAAACATGCCAATGTTATGCAACAATACTAACCTTCTAAACACTTTTCTTTAAAAAATACTAATTTTATCCACAACACAAACTAACCAACTGCCAGATGCTGCAATATTAAATTTGCTAAAGGTAGGAAGTTTTAACTTTCGGGATGAACAGATAGATGACCCAACTATTCTAAACTGTAGATTTCTGGTTTCTTATAATAAAACTTAGGTTATTTTGTGAAAATGAAACCTATATTGTCATCTACTGGATCACTGTCAACAAATGGTTTCCTTACCTTACGATAGAAATTTAAAATGCGAATTTTACAGTTATCTAAACCAATCAAGAATCAGTAATAATCTATTGATTTTAAATTGAACTTTCAGTTCAGCAGTTTGATCAAAACAATTACTTAATAACCACCAATGCGATAAAATTAAAGTTAAAAACTATTTATTCTCATCTATATTTCAAATTTACCGCCCCTTCACAATAATCCCACTCTCCAGGGTTGCTAACACTGCTCTGGTCTATCAGTGTGTTATATACTTTGTGATAATTTGAATAGCTTTGTACTTTCCGTGCTTAGGGTAGTTTTATTTTAAAAAATCTGGTTAAAAGTTTTATCCAGTGTCTATCTTTGGTTTTCAGATTAACTATCAATATACCAACAACAAGATGAACAAATTTTCTATGTTCCTGAAATATTTGTGAAATTTTCCTCGTCGTCCATCAACTGCTTGCTTGTATTAGAACAAATTTATATTTTATTACTGGCTTTTCAATGCATTGTGGATCCACACGTTTGTTCTTATTTGGTCCTTTTACCCAGCCATTAGCCACCTTTCTAAAACATCGCCATTTTTTAGATAAATTAGCATAATTGGACCATAAGAATGGAACACACTATTTGGTGTTAATAGATCAAAGCGATACTGTCGTAATTAGATGATTTCACGGCAGTGTCGATTAACTGGTGTGTTTAAACGGTGCTATAGTTGTGGTAGAATGTTGGAGATTGTATATGAGATTAACTTGTAGATATTTAACATATTAGTGATATAATGTAACATAAATAAGTTAGACTTAGTAGTAAAATAGTGTAGTATTAGTTGGTAATCATGTGGTGGGACCCCTGTGCTTTGTAGATTGACACTTACCCACTAAAGGTCGCTTTCCTTGCAGGACCAAACGGAATCAGCTGCTATTTTGAAAATAAAAGAGAGCATGCAAGAGGAGGCCAAGAGGTTTGAGAAAGACTCGGACCACCCTGAGTATTTTATGCAATAACTCACTTGCCTCGCCTCTTTGGCTGGTGGACGCCTGTTTTTTCTACTTAACCTGTACTAACACGGGCGGTGGTGTGCTCAATACTCAGCTCTTCAATACGCCAGGCCACCGACTTCACTAGTCATGAGTGTTCTGTTCTGTTTGCAGATATTCCTATGAGGCTGAGCTGAGATAGAGCAAACCGGCCCTTCCCTGGACTGAACCGTCATTTGAATACATGTGCGTCTCATGGTTATGGTTCCTCTACTTTCCACCACCACTTTTGTACACCATAGTCACTACAAGACATGAAACATACTCGAATGTCCACCAGCCTAGGCAAGGTTGGATATAGTCATTAGGGATGCACCGAATATTCGGTTTGATGCCCCATTTCCATTCATTTCGGACTTAGGAACTGTCGTACAAACACCTTTTGCAACCAGTGTTTAATCAATATTGTTAATCGAATCACAATGGGCTTGTTAATTTCAAGGTACTATTATATACTATTCCTTTACGATACGTTAATTGTTGAATTAGGCATAACGTTCAATTTGGCAATTGTGCCCTACCACCAAACTAATCCGGTGTCACTCCAAATACTTCTAATTCAACAATTAAAGTTCTGTAACACAATAAAGTAGTTACTAAATATTATTATTTAGTACTTTCAATCAAAATCATACAACTATATTTATTTTAATATTGTTTAAATTTATTTTTGTAACAAACATTTGTAATATCTATTTCTTGTTTTCAGTTTCCAAAGTAGTGTTAATTTTATTCTGCTCAAGGTTGATACGTAATCCAGAAATCCTTCAGTAATAATAGAATTTTTAATATTGCTAAGCACTTTGTGACTCAAATCAACACTTTTTAAACCTCACTACTGGGATACAATTTTGGACAAACTCAATAGTATTATACAAAGACTTCAATTACTACACTTGAGTGCAAAACAATCGGCTCAAAAGCGATATTTGAGATTACACCTTCTATTTTAATGTAAGAAGTATGGAAATATCAAGATGTAATGTGCAAACAGTAACTTTATTATTGAACTTAGAAAAACTGCTATTTCACTATTTCATTATTTGGAAGACGCATTATAAAAACAATATGTAATACGAACAGAGTTTCTCAAATATTCATCATTGGAACTATCCCAAGAAAGACGTAATGAACAGAGAAATCATCAATTACAAAATGATTTTTTTTGTTTTTCAGTATCTGATATTACCACCCCTATTCCTAGTTACACTTTCCCATCGATTGCGCATGGAGCGGATGACTTTTCTAATAAATTCTTGAGGCATTGCTTCCCATTTATCATTAAGCGCAGCTCTCAATTCCATTATGCTCCTTAGTGGATGATTTAGGCTCCGGACCCTTCGTTTAAGCTCATCCCAAACATGCTCTATGTATAGAAATAGCAAGGGCAAAATTTGTAAAAATGAAACATCTATTGTGTAGTAGAGACCTAAGAATGGATCTAAGGATAAGGTTATTGCGCTGCTACATTTTTACAACTTTGCTCTACGGATCTGAGGCATGGACATTGAAACAACTGGAGATTAAGAAATTGGAAGCTTTTGAGCGTTGGTGTTATCGAAGGATGCTACGAATAGCATGGGTAGACAAAATTACCAATATTGAAGTCCTTGATAGGGTTAATAAGAGGGAAGAAATTGTACAGACAATTAAGAGGCGGAAACTTGAATATTTCGGTCATATATTAAGAGGTCCTCGTTATGGGCTACTACGTTTGATTATAGAGGGCAAAATAAAAGGTAAAAGAGATGTAGGAAGAAGACAAACCTCCTGGCTACGAAATCTAAGGGAATGGTTTAGTCTGAGCTCTAGCCAACTATTTAGAGCTGTTGTAAGTAAAATAAGAATTGCCATGTTGATATCCAACCTTCGTTAGAAGATGGAACCTTAAGAAGAAGAAGAAACATGCTCTATTGGATTTATGTCCGGGCTCAACGCAGGCCAATTTATCGTAGGTATACCGATCTCAGTCAGATAGGTGGTGGTGACTCGTGCGGTATGACATCGTGCTTTATCATGCAATAAAATAAAGGCATTACCAATAAATCCCGCGTATGGAACCACATCTTCTTCTTCTTCTTTTTTTATAAGCAAAATGCTTGTTCAATGTCGATTAATGCCTCTATTGGAGGTTATCACTCCATCTTTTGCGTGGTCGCCCGATACTTCTTCTACCTCTTGGTGATTTGTCCCTCGCTATTCTGACTAATCGGGTCTCTTCCATTCTGTTTATGTGTTCGTTCCATTCCTTTTTTCTGTTCAGTGTCCACTCATTTATTTCTGGTATATTGCATTTTCTTCTGATCTCTTCACTCCTCATTCGATCCCTCAGTGTGTTTCCTGTAATTCTCCTCAGTAAACGCATCTCCGCTGTTTCTAGTAGTTGCTGAGTTTTGGAGGTATCCGGTCTTGTCCTTGAACCACATGTTCCTCCAAAATATCTCTGATATCTTGCCTGATCTGCCTACATGGCAACTTGTCGTTGCCATGTAGGCAGATCCTACTTTCGTCGGAGAATAATACCTGACTCCATTGATAGTCGTCCCAATCCAGATGTTCGCGAGCAAATTCTAGTCGTTTTTGCTTCTGGGCTGCAATTAGCTTGGGACCAGAAACCCCTTTTTGGTGTCCTGTTGGCTGCTTACAGTCTCCTTCTGACTGTCCAAACGCTGGTAACCACACCTCGGACCTCTCTAAGCTCTTCTTTGAGATTAGCACCAGTCAAATGTCGATTTCTCAGAGATTTAGATACAAGAAATCGATCATCTCTCTCTGTTGTTATTCTTATACGACGTCCTCCTTGTCAGCGGACATAATCACCAGTATCTTGGTACCGACGATATACTAGGGACACAGCAGATTGACTTAAATTTAGTCGATTTGCCACGGCTCTCTGGCTCAGGTCTTCTCTCAATAATGCTACTGCTAGAGCTGCTTTGACGGATGTGGTATCCATTTTTTATGAAGTTGCGAACTTATTGACTGATGTATTAGTGGGTTGCTATGGAAATTGATGCTTACGATGTTAACCAAAAGTGGGTGCGTTTCGATTTAAATGGGTTAAATTATGACCCCCTCTCTACTTGTTGCATTATTTATTTGTAATGCGTCACCCGATTTACCAAAAATCAAAACTTTTTTCAAACTCAATAATGAGGTTAATAATTGTACACTAAATATTTTTAAATTTACACCTTTTTTGATTAAAACAGGAGACGTACTTTCGCAAAATAATTTTGAGTTGATTTTTTGCACTCAAAGTGTAGTTTCCTAAAAATGTTTTTCTTGCTTTTTATTAAACTCGAGAATAGACCAAAAAAGTAAAATTATGAAGGTAAAACGAGAAACTAAATCAATAAAAATGACTTTCTCAAATGTTTAAACAATTTGAATATTATGAGAAAAGGCAGCAAATATTTGATTTCACGCAAACAAATCCTATGTATCTCTTGATACGTATTTCGACCTAATAGGTCTCGTCAGAAGAGCTATTCATAGGGGTTCTCAACGTGAAAAATCAATATTTTCTGCCTTTTAAGAAGCAACAATAACATGGCTTCAATACGGACGCACTAGCGACATCTAATTAAACAAAACTATTTTACGATAATTTGAATATTGTTTTCAAACCATTGAGTATCTTAGATAGAATCTTTGGACCGAGGAGTAGATCGATTTTTTTTATATTGATATGTGCATATTAATATTCAGTATAAAAATAATTTTCTGAGCCCATTGTGATATAAATAAATGTATTTTGTATTTGATATTATGATAGTCCTAATCCTGATCTTTATAAAGCCAGTTATTTTATAGATACCCATGTCCAACCGAATATTTGGTTAGTTTGGGTAGTAAAGAGGAAAACAGTTTTTATAACAACTTAGATTTATTGTCTCTAATTATCCATAACCGAAATCATTTGTAGATGCTTAAATTCGGAACTATCTCTTTGTAAAGATTTTTTTAATTTTTGATATTGACTGTAACATTTTTTTGTCTCTTCAGTTTTGTTATATCGTTTACTAGCATTGTTGACTTACTATGGAGATTGTTTCGCATTTTTATTACATTATAAATGATTTTCAAAATTTTGATTTTAAAGAAAAATTCTGGTCATAATTGTAACCATAGATTTGTACGTCAAAAACTATTTTGTTATAATATCCATGGCTCATTTCTGTGTCTGTACACAAAATGAATTTCATTGTCAATCAGTCCTTTTTACTGGCCAGAATGTTTTGTCCAACTGGTATGTTGTGATTTAATTAAGCATCCTAAACAAATCAAACCTAAAACCTAAAACTGAGCAATCTGTAGTAAATTAGTACGGAAATTGTATTTAATATAAACAGTATGCCAACTGGTAATAAGATACTGCAATAGATTATATTTGCCAAAATAATAAGGACATCAAGATAAGAGTTATCATCATCTTGGATTTCACAAGATCTCAAAAATTGTCGGGACAAAATTTTCTGCGACATTATTCTTTTACAAAAAAATGAAAAAAATATCAATTGTTCCCATTAATTGGCCACTGACGGTTCAACTTTTAGATATGAAGCCAAAGAAGTTATTTTGAAAGCGGCTTATGTTCAGGAATTCAAAACAAATGCGTTTAGTCGGCCAGTAGTGCCGCAAGGAACATTTTAAACGCCTTACGCATACACTCGTACAGTTCTTACAATGTATGTTAGTTCTTTTTACAATGAAAATAGCAACTCAACCTTTAGCCATTCATTTCCAGTTAATGGAATATATTGACCATTGTGTGAAAAATCTATACATAGTTAAATATATGTCGACGATACAGTCATAATGGCAGACTTATATGACTTTTTTGCTATGTATAAAGAAAGAAATAGTTTCAAAAAGAAAGATATTATTATTGACAAAACTCACAATTTTAGATCAAATATACATGAAAATAATGGACGACTTATTTACTATCTGAGATGTAGAAGATTTTCCAACAGATATAGCAATTCTTTGATAAAAATCTGAAAGATTCTAAAAGAAATCTGAACACTATAGACATTTCATAATTTTCCCATCTGAAATCTACACAAATGTTGCAGTATCGTTAATTTTTTAGATAATATATTTTATTTTAACAAAAGTTAATTAAATAATTTATTATACTATTTTACTTTAATGTGAATTTTTTATACTACTTGGTACTATTAATAAAAAAAGGTTTCAGTATTAGTTTTTGGGATTCTTGACAATATCAGCAAAATTGTAGGTAAACTGATGATGAACTAGTATCTAAATTCCCATAAGGCCCTCATTTCATCAAAATGCAACACAAAACTTATATTTTAATCGCAAAATTAACTTTGTTTATTCTGTAAGATAATATTAATCACTTTTGCTATTAACAAAAATTCATTTATTGTAAACATCAATCACAACTTAATTAATTGTGAAATATTATTTCCCAAATCAGAGAATTTTTATATTCTACATTCTGACGTTTCAGTAATTATTGCTGAAACAAATCATTGAAAGGATTTTTTAAATAAAAAACCTTGAGTTATTCGCAATTTAGGACAAAAGAAAAAAAGCAAACAATAAGTAGCCTTCCTGACTGTTTATAGTCGGGAGACTATCTGTTTTGAATCAGAAATGCCACAGGGATGTGTCAGAGGACCCATCATGTTGTGCCATTAATGGCCGTATTGCTACGAGGGAAGAAATGGGAGATGAGAAGAAAGATATTTTATGATTATTTTGAACAAAATGAATGAAATTCGAAACAAAAAATGGAAAATGGATGTGGCAAAATAACGAAATGGAAGATCACACAAAGTGACAGTAAATTCATGGCACATTCAAGTTTACTAATAGGAATCAGATGAACAAACTCTCCACTAAATATAAATGGTACCTGAATACTTCAAAAATTAATTCTGGAAGAAAATTAAAACAGTTAATGTATAAAAACTGTGGAAATTAAGTTGTCATTGTTGAATTAAAAGTTTGTTTTTTAGCAGAAATGGTAATAGCATAAGTGATTTGACGGTGAATACCGTTCGTTATTCGGTTGGTAAGATTTGATCAAATTTGTACAAAATACTGTTCGGTACATCTCTAATATTGAACGAGTTTTGTGTCGTAATGTACTGCTTGCATGTCTCTACATTCCTTCTTGGGGCAGATTAGTATTATACAGCCAAACATGTAACTTTTTAAAGGTGGATTGATGGGACTACCTCTAATCTACCCCATCTCATGTTGACAACGATGTCCATGCAATAAGTGCAAACAGGAGTTCACAATCCTCTTTCTCTCCTGTAATATAATGAAAGAACTCCGCAGACTACCCAAAAAGTTATGGTACAATTAATAATTTTATAATTGAAAGTGTACACACGATTTTTACTTATAAACTCTTAAATATGAGATAAAATTGTGGTAATACAGAGCTGAAAATAATAAAATTGTCGCTAAATTTTGTTTTATACCATAAACTTTGTAGATGCGGGACTCTTAAACTTTTTATTTTCTCGACCATCAGTTTAGTTCCCCCATTTTTATTTCTGAATTATTTTACTTTGCAATCTTGGTCACTAGTAAGTATAAGCAAATCTCTATTTATGAACTTTTCTTTTTAAAATATATACTTAAATCAGTTGTTAGGATATTCATTTTATGGATGTGTGTATGAATGTGCTGATTGAATTGTGATATGAAAAATTTTGTGCAAATGTACGGGATCCAATTACTATTGTTTTCTTTTTTGTATGGATAATAAAATTCAAAGTTTCTAACACAGTTTTATTTAAAACCTTACTTCCTTTAAAATTACTATCTAAATCGCTGTACAGTGGGAGGAAAAAAGAAGATAAAACAAAACAAACCAAAATTTTGGGAATATGCAACATTAAATTAGATTGCTGAAGATTACAGGAACCCAAAGAAGACGTCAAATAAGTTTGCTTAAGAATAAAGATGGAAAGATTATTATAGATTTAACAGAGAAAATTAATAGATGGAGTGAATACATAAGAGAATTATTTGAGGACAACAGAAATAACATTGTTCAGATATATGGCGAAACGGGACCTGAAATTCTAAAATGTGAAGTAGAAATGGCACTTAAAAATTCCAAAACTGGGAAGGCAAATGGACCGGATGAGGTTCCTACCGAATTGCTAAAGCTCTTGAATGATGAATCAATAGGTATAATATTGCACTTATTTAATACAATATACAATACTGGCATTATACCTCAAGAGTGGCTGTTGTCTACATTCGTTACACTGCCAAAGAAATCTAATGCTAAAGAATGTTCAGAACATCGAACAATATCTTTAATGAGCCACCTACTAAAGATATTTCTAAAAATCATCCACAACCGAGTTTATCAAAAGTTGGAGTCAGATATTAGTAATACACAGATGGGGTTCAGAAAAGGGCTTGGTGCTCGAGAAGCTCTCTTCGGTTTGAATGTTCTCACACAAAGATGCCTAGACGTTAATCAGGAGGTACATACGTGTTTTATCGATTTTGAAAAAGCGTTTGACAGAATACGCCATGATAAGCTTAGAGAGATTCTTGAAAGGAAGGACATAGATAATAAAGATCTGCGAATAATTCTCAATCTATATTGGAATCAGAAAGCTAACATCAAAATAGAAAGTGAAACATCACAAGCAATAGAAATACGTAGAGGAGTACGACAGGGTTGCATTTTGTCACCTCTGTTATTTAATGTATATAGTGAAAGCATCTGTCAGGAAGCCCTTTTACAAGCAAACGGAGGAATCGTAATTAATGGAGAGATTGTAAATAATATTCGATACGCGGACGACACTGTACTAGTTGCAAGAACAGTAGAAGAATTACAAAGATTACTTACAGACATAAATATTGCTTGCAACAATTATGGTATAAATATCAATATTAAAAAAACCAAGTATATGGTCTTCAGTAAAAACATGACACAACCAGCGTATATTAGTATAAACGGCACTGAAGTTGAAAAAGTACCAAGTTACAAATACTTGGGAACTTAAATAAACGAAACTGGAGACCAAAACAGTGAAATAAAAAGACGTATCGAAATTGCCAGGGCCACCTTCATAAAGATGAGAAAATTCTTCTGCAACAGAAATATAAGCATCCCTCTACGATTAAGAATGCTGAGAGGCTATGTATTTAACACGCTATTATACGGTGTAGAGGCCTGGACTCTCAAACAGAACAACATGAAAAATATTGAAAGTTTCGAGATGTGGTGCTACCGTCGAATGCTGAAGATTAGTTGGGTTGAAAGAATATCAAACTGTGAAGTAATACGAAGAATAGGAAAAGACCCAGAGATTTTGTTAACGCTAAAGCGAAGAAAACTCGAATATTTTGGTCACCTGATGAGAGGACATAAATACGCATTACTTCAAAATATAATGCAGGGAAAAATAGAAGGAAAACGGAATCCAGGCCGTAGTAGAATGTCATGGTTGCGGAATTTGAGAGAGTGGTTTGGCTGCACCACTAATGACCTCTTTAGGTCAGCCGTAAACAAGGTCAGAATAGCCTTGATGGTTTCCAATCTCCGATAGGAGTGGCACAAAAAGAAGAAGAAGCTGAAGATCATACAACAAAAACAATTAGATCGAAATCAAATTGTTTTATAAAATTATATCTGCTTATAGTGGGAATACCATACTCTACTGTGATCTACAATCACAGTTAAGCTAAAGAGAGTCTGTAAAAATCAGAAAACCTCCAAAATATCACTAGATGCACTCCAAATAAGGTTCCTCAAGAAATTAACGACAAATTCCACGAAATTAGACTAGAAGATATCAACAACATAGATAATTGCTGGGAACAAATGAAAACGACAATAATCGCTGCATCCGAGAAAATCTTCTAAGACGACCAACAGTTAAAAATGACTGGATGACACAAGACATCTTAGATCTAATGGACGTTCGGAGGCAGTATAAATACATAAATAGAGAAAAATACAATGAAATACATAAAGAAATCCGATAAAGAATTAAAGTAGCAAAAGACCAATGGCTACAAGGATCCTGCTTAGAAATTGAGAAACTATAGCAACAACACGACAGCTTCCATTTGCATAAAAAACTAAAAGAAGCAGAACTTATGGGCAAAATATATTACAAGACTCTGGTGGTAGAATTTTAAGTGATATTAAAGAGTGCTGTACCAAATGAGAAAATTACATAATAGACTTATTTGACGATGACCAAAGAATCTACCAAAAAATAACATCTAACCGAGATACAGGCCCACCGATTCTAATTTCAGAAGGCTATCAACCAAGCGAAACGAAGGAAGGCTTCTGGTAGAGAAGAATAATGAGAGTGTTGCGATTATCACATCCTTTAATAAGATATACAGCAGCGTCAAATTACCAGACAACTGGTTAGAATCTATATTTATAACTATTCTCAAGAAAAATAATGCCAGACAGTGTAGCCACTATCGACTTATCAGTTTAATGAGTCACACGCTCAAAATTTTTATGAAAATAGTGTATTGTCGCATACAGAGTGGCCCAAAAGTCTGGAAACGGCTAATTATCTCGTAAATTACTAGACATAATTATACAAAATTTGAGATACGCCTATTTTGGGATACGGAGATTCCATATTTGGTATATGCAATGTTGCCAGATTTTCAGTTTCTCATATTACTAATAACTTTGGTTTTTCAAATGCATCACCCTATATATTTAGTCATTATTGGAATCTCCTATTAAATACGAGTTCAACCATATGTAACACTTATGATTTTATGTAGTCTGGAATAGTCTTAAATACATAAAACAGAAGTCTGGCAACGCCTAAATTGTTTCAATACATTTTTTAATACTAACTATTTTCAAATACATTAAAACGTAACAATTGATAGTTTAGAATATTTTTTAACATAATAGTTACGTTATTAAGTGTTCAAAATGTGCTCCATTTGTGAGTTGACAGTACTCTAATCGATAGTAGAATGCGTCTACCACATTTCTCCATGTCCAGAAATTATTCGAGATTCATCGATAATTCATTGCCTTAGTTATGCAAGATTTCCTGGTTAAGTTTTATAAACTGAATTTTTCAAGTATCTCTAATAAAAATAATCTTTAGGATTGAGATCGGGTGAACGTGGAGGCCATTCAATTCTACCTTGTCTACCAATTTATCGTCCGGGAAATATATCATCTAAATAACGCCGAACATTTACACCAATTATCTGACGTTAAATTTCTTTCGATAAAAAATGGCCCGATTAAATAAGTACCTACTATAACTGACCATACATTTAATTTTTGTGGTCTTTGAGTATGGTTTTCACGCATTCAGTGTGAATTTCACACGAGTTCAGCTATTCAATACGAGTTCAACCATATTTTCACTTGATTTTATGTAGTCTGAAAGATCTTAAATACATAAAACAGTGCAAAATATGTAGATTTTAATAAATGTAAATATTTAAATGGAGAATGCTGTGATTTTGACATTTGGTCACCATTTAAATTATGAACTAAAATTGACAGTAATTGTGGTTCAAAAAGTTCTGCAATTTAAATTGCTTCTCTAAAATGCCGTTCTCTAAACCGTTCTCCTATTCATAAGACGACGTTACAAAAAACTGTAAGGCGATTTGAGGGATTTAGAGAAATAAAAGATAGATACCGATCAGGTTGACCCAAACGAGTTATCAATGACAACAAAACTTCAGATATAAGCAAAGTTTTGTTGAAGATCCACATACATCCCCAGGCAGGGTTGCACAAGTACATGATGTAGGTCATTCTTCAGTCTTACGTTTATTACGTAAAAATAAATTGAAATCATACAAAATTAATTTATTGCAAGAATTAAGTGAAGATGACTTTGGTCGTAGAATAGAGTTTACTGAGGTAATGATGGATAAAATTGAAAATTATTAAAATTTCGTTAACAGAATATGTTTTTCCGATGAAGCAACTTTTACACTGTGTGGAAGTGTAAATCGACACAATTTAAGGTACTGGTGTGACGTAAATTCACACCGAATGCGTGAAAACCATACTCAAAGACCACAAAAATTAAATGTATGGTCAGATATAGTAGTTACTTATTCAATTGGGTCATTTTTTGTCGAAAGAAATTCAACGTCAGATAGTTGGTGTAAATGTTCGGCGATATTTAGATGAGATATTTCCTGGACGATAAATTGGTAGACAAGGTAGAATTGAATGGCCTCCACGTTCACCCGATTTCAATCCTAAAGATTATTTTTATTAGGGATACTTGAAAAATTCAGTTTACTAAACTTAACCAGCAAGTCTTGCAGAGCTAAGGCAACAAATTATCAATGAAACTCGAATCATTTCTAGACAATTGTGGAGAAATGTGGTAGACGCCTTCTACTATCGATTAGGGTGCTGTCAACTCACAAATTGAGCACATTTTGAACACTTAATAACGTAACTACTATGTTAAAAAATGTTCTAAACTATCAATTGTTACGTTTTAATGTATTTGAAAATAGTTAGTATTAAAAAATTTATTGAAACAATTTAGGCGTTGCCAGACTTCGGTTTTATGTATATATGACCTCCCAGATTACATAAAATCATAAGCGTTACATATGGTTGAACTCGTATTGAATAGGAGATTCCAATAATGACTGAATATACATGGTGATGTATTTGAAAAACCGAAGTTACTAATAATATAAGAAAAACGCCAAATCTGGCAACATTGTAAATATCAAATATGGAATCTCCGTATCCCAAAATAGGTGTACCTCAAATTTTGTACAATTATGATTGGAATTTTACGAGATAATTAGCCGTTTCCAGATTTTTGGACCACTCTGTGTATAGACTTTGTGAGAGGAGAACGGTGATGAGCAGTTTAGTTTCCGAAACGGTATGGGTACTCGGGAAGCTCTTTTTTGCTTGAATACTCTTACAAAAGAGCATCGAGTTTAGGAAACATGTATGTTTTCGATTTCGAAAAAGCCTTTGATAGAGTAGCACATACATTATTATTTCAATACTTAGACTCAGTTGGTCTGGACACGTATGACATTAGATTGCTCAAAAATTTTTACTACAATCAGACCGCTTCTGTTAAGGTGGACCAAGAGGTTTCAGGTAAAGTTTCTATTAAAGCGTGGTGTCAGACAGGGATGTGTTATGTCACCGATGTTCTTTAATGCCTACACTGAACCAGTTTTTGAAATAGCGTTAAATAATCGCCGCGAAGGTGTTAAGATCGGTGGTGAAATTATTAATAACATCAGATACGTCGATGACACCGCAATAATGGCAGAGAGTCTAGAAGATCTTCAAACCCTGTTGAATGCTGTAAACAATCATCTCAATAAAAAACAAAATGGATGGTGGTCGGAAAAATTAATATCGAAGACTCAGTACTAAGATTAGATAACAAAATCCTGGAAAGGGTGGAACACTTTAGATATCTGGGTAGCTGGATTGACTGCAAGGTTGAAAGTGACGAGGAAATTTCGACCAGAATAGAACTCACACATAAAAACTTTATAAGTCACAAATAGCTACTTTTCAGGAGGAAGTAAAAACTGGTTTATTCAGAAATAAGACAACATAAAATTAACACTCCTTCATGAACTAAACATTTTTACGTTTTACACCGAATTCACTAGATTAAAATAAAATAAACAGTATAAATATTGATTTTTAAGTGACTTGTTGCATTTGGCACTAGAAACAAATATATAATATTGACTTATGTGATCTTCCACAGAGTAAGAAACAAAAATGCCTTCTACTTTTCTTAAAATTAACCACAAAACAAGTAAGTTATTATAGTGATAAGAACTAAAACAATAAAGTTTAATTAAGAATGTCAAAAGTTGGAGTTTGTGGGATTTTTCAATTTTGATTATTGTCAGCATCGATTTCATTCAAATCTGGAGATTTGAAAAGTCGTCTTGAGTCATCTCGATAACCAAAAATCTAGGACCACACGATCGGACAAACTGATACCAATCATGGGGATGGGCTATCAAAATACTGCTTTTTTGTTTTTTCTTTCAATTACAGCATGATCAGCATCCATTTCCATGTGTGAGTGTCCAGGCAACATGAATTTATGTTCAATTGTGCAAATTCTTGGAGACTTTTGCAAAGCTAACGGTAGCATTGCCGTTACATACGCGTTTTTGTTTTGTCCTCCGCACGTATCCGAATATAGTATTACTTTTGTAATTCCATCAGGAAGATTTTGGATATGTTTAAAAATACAATATATTCCGTTAGCTCCACGAGCAGCAGTAGACTGATGGCACATGTAGCAATGTGATTGGTTAGTTTTATTGTCGTGAATTGTTAAATTATAAGTCCAAAGCTGGCATTTGTAAAAGGCAATGGCATTTGACAGGAATGGTGTAGCTAAGCACTGCTGTAGATCCATCGAGTTAGAATCTATGGAGAGGGCACATAATAATAAACAATCAGAAGGGCCACTCTCAGATGCCGCCTTTGAAGTTTTTCAGCACGCGCGCCATGTTTTAGGAGGACACAGACATATGATTTGTGTGGTTATGTAATTGTTTATATTTATGTTTAATTATATTATATTTATGTTATTGTATTTAACAATGTTAATATAATTGTATAGTATGTCCATGATTGCCGTAAACCTGGTTAATTTTTCCATGCACACCACATAAAGTCTCTTTTCATCAAGAATTTTAACATTGTCGTCTACAGTTTGGCAAAGGCAACATATTTCTTTCTCTTTGTCTCTTTCCACTTTTAGTGGTGTAAGGCAGTCCAGCGAATTGTTCTAGAATCATTTGTAAATTCCCTATTCTAATTCGACGATTAAATGCAATAGACGGTCCTGCTTTATCCTGAAAATCAGTTTATAGAAGAGGTCTACTATTTCCATCGTCTGGCTTAATGGACTTATTTTTATACTGGTTTGTACACACATCATCGAGTGCTGTAGACGGCCCTGCCTCACAATCAAAATCAACCATTTGGAAACCATGCTTCTTGTTTTTACTACTTTTATCAAATATAGGGTTTTATCAGAATCATCATCACTTTCGATCCATTCATACAACTCGTTTTCTAAAACAATATTACTCTGTCACTCTCCTAGTTAAAATGTAACCATTTTAACTAGGAGACTTTATTACTGATAATAAATTTCAAGTATTTAAAAAAAGCCTACCCTCATTTAAAACGTCTCCTTGTTTGCGTGTCATTTCCACGAGTTTTCTACTTCTAACACTGATAGTTGCACCTTCCGAAAAAATGATAATAAATACGTCCCAATACAAACTCTGATAAACAACTCATGAACATGAACGTCAACACAATGAAGCCGACATTGTAGAAACACAACGCAAACAATATTGGCGCCGACGTACAAGAGGTACTCCTACAATACACACGCAACACACGTTAAGCATAAGTCTTATGTGATTTTTCACTGCAAAATTGGTAGTATAAAACTACATAAGTCTGACTTATATTATTGTTCCCACCCCATATTAAATCATTTCGGCTAATGTGTATATACAGGGTGTTTCAAAAAAAGGTAACCCCGTCTCTAGGGTAGGTAAAAAACTGAAAAATAATTGAAGTTTGCTTAGTAAAAAATTTTTGTAACGCAATCCGTTTTCAAGATACAGGACGTTGAAGAAAAAAAAATTTTATGCATTTTTTACGATTTTGCCGAAACTGCTGGCAACATTGTAATGCAATTTTATACAAATATGTTTTGGAAGCTGATACACCCCATGAATTTGTTTTTATATCTAATTCTCATAGAGGGCGCTAGTTACACGGATCGTACTAAGTATTAGTCAACATAACTTTTTTAAGAGTATAATTAATTATTAATCAAAATTTCAAGTAAACTTAAAACATCATTCAATTTTACACGAAAAAGGTACTCTTGGTAAAACTCGATACTGTGTAACGTTTTCGGAATATTTTGATTTTAAAATTATGAAGTAATAATTGATGCTGGTATAAAATAGTTAGTAATTAAACAAAACTCACAAGAAGAAAATTAAATTAATAACTAAGAACATAAAATAAAATTCAATCACAGTAAGTGTTCAAAATGCCCTCCGTTTTCGCGAAGACACAAATTATTATTTTTTTAAATTTAATCCAATTTCTATCTAAACTGTGCATGCAAACCTTGCATGCAATTCAAACTTGTGTTTGTAAGATTTAGTATACGGATAACAGAAATGCGAGAAGATTGTCAGATTCGCCTCGGTTTGGAGAGTCAATCCTGTGTACTTTGAACACGAACACAAAATGGTTAAAATAAAATTATTAGTATTTTAATAATACTAGTCGACAGTTAAATGAACATATTTTAAATAGTTTATTTACTCGCGTTCTCAAACGACCGTGCTGCCAACTGTTGTTAAGATAGATAACTAATAAAATAGGGATAAAATGTCAAAAAATTTAAAATAGTAGAGTTTAAAACTGGTACTAGTTTCATCAAATTTTAAAAATAATGAACGATAATTTTCTATTGCCATCTGTCGACAGTTCGTTAAAACTTTGCTCCAACTTTATATAAAACAGCCGTCAATGCACATGTTTTCTTCCAGCGCCAGATGGCACAAGCTGTAAATCTGGAAATTAAATATAATTTTATTACTTTATATTATTATTATCAGTATCATAATATTACTATATTATAATATTTGTTTCAAATTTTGTTTTTAATCATGTTATAATATAGTTAATCTGATTATAAAATTTACACTTTATTATTCTTAGAGCATTTAGTGATCTTCCTGCGCCATCTACGCGATAATGGCCAGACTATTAGAACCTCCAAAGAAGAAAACTGTAATCGGGCCGGTAAATTAGAAACTGTAAAGCTCCACGGTAAATTAGCTAAATTGACGAAAAATCTTGTAATTTTCATACGTTTCTGTTATCCTAATACTAAAGCTTGTTGTTAGGAAGCAATAGATGGAAAATTGTTTTGTTTATTTAATCAGAGTGATGATATAAAAATAAATTTCTTGCATCTGGGTTAATGATGTGATTGATATGTTTTTAAAAAGTGTTTAATTTATTTAAAAACATGTTCTATATAACTAATAACTAAAAGAAGTTTAATTAATGTTTCCCTGCCATGTTTGACCATCTTCCTTTAAGAAAATGCCTTAAAATATCTTTTCAAATCCAAATAATTTTTTCAAATATTATTTATGTTTAAATTTAATTCAAACCTGCTCAAATACTTCTTTACAATCTAGTGATAGAAGATTGTAGTGATTAGGTAGAATTATTCTATGTATGTATGTATACCTTTGTGAAAATTCTTGTCCCTTTTACAGAAAAAATATACCTAAGAAAATATTTTAATATTATATAAACTAATCGTTTAAAATATATTTATTACCTTTTAATCAAAAAATTGTACTAATATTTTATATACACTTCTAATTTTCATTTTTCTTTAGTTTTAATTATATTACCCTGATGGCTATTTTATTAATAAAACGGGGTGTTATAATAGTACAAAAATCAACTAGTGGTGGCGGTCGGTAAAATAGAAAAGGTGCTCACACAACAGACGTGGACTAAACGATCTTCCCGCTCTTCTGCTATCCTGATACTAAATTTTGTAGACAACGTTTGAAAATCCAAGAGTCTTGGAAGCGGTTCAATGTGCAAATGTAGCCAGGAAGGCTTACTTCATTTTTAGTGCTGCTTATAAAAAATAAAATAAAATAGAACCATTTATTGCCTAATAGCACAGATATTTTTTTATTTACAAAATATTTTAAATCTTCTGCACCGCTTGCTTACGTTGTGCATCACTTCGGGTACCTGGTTTTTGGTGTTTCTAGATTCCTGGACGTCTTTTTTTGTAAGTCCTTACTATTTTTGACACCGTGGAGGGATACCTCCAGCGACTTAGAATGTTAGAAGTCATCAAGCTGGAAAAGTACATAATGCCGTTAAAGACATGGAAAGGCTGAATATAGATATTTTAGAAATCAGCGATGTCCAATGGCCAGACTCAGGAAAGATAAAAATCAACAATAAAACAATATATTATTCAGAAAGTCAAGACGGTTCACACAGATATGGTGTCGGGATAATATTCCTAAATGAATAGATGATAGTCAGTTTGGGTTCAGAAACGGACTAGGAACCAGAGAAGCGTTATTTGCTTTTAATGTGTTAGCTCAAAGATGCATGGATATGAATTGTGCTTGTTTGTTACGTTGATTTTGAAAAAGCATTTGACAAAGTAAGACATGAACAATTAGAAAAATTAGAAAAATTCTAAAGACAAAAAACATAGACCACAGGGACTTACGAATAATAACAAACCTCTACTGGAATCAAAGAGCACAAATCGTAATAGATAATGAACCCAGTCCAGAAATTGAAACCAGGAGAGGAGTTAGGCAGGGATGTATTCTGTCCTCATTACTATTTAATGTATATAGTGAATTCATTTTTGATAGAAAGCAGAAAGCAGCGAAAGCAGAGGCATATTACATGGATAATACATTTCAATATTTTTCTTGCAATTGTTTATCTTACATGGCTTTTTAAATGGGCATTCTTATATTCTGTATTCTTCCCCACAAATACATAGAAACCTACATCACAGTCTTTACTCAATTAATTCATTTCTCCGAAGAAGTTAGTATCGTTTAAGTCCTTCAAAACTTGTGGCTGATTTTGAAATTTCGATTCACTAGGCCGTAATTGCCATTCGGCCATCTGGGTGTTGATTTGACTTGAGTCAAAGTTGGTTTCAAGAGGGGAGATTTCAACAGCAAGTGACTGCACCACTTATTTGGCTTACCATTTTTGGAGTAGGCGATTGTTTTATCAACGATTTCATGCGGATATCCCTAACCTGCCTTCATTTATGAAGATGGCCAATTATATGGTAGAGAACTACATAAATAATGAGTCTCTTTTTCCTCTAAATCTTTGGGCATGCCAGTCTAGCCATACATTTCATCGCAAATCCATGCAAATCCTTGCATTCCCATTTTCCAACTGTTTTTAGTAATGTAAGTTCACTATCGAAAACCTATGCAACTGAATTTACAGATCTCAAAACCGTTTAAATTGGCAGTACGTCTAATAGGTTACACCGTAAGAAACCCGATATTAATATCTATTTTAAAGCAATTTGCTTAAAATAATTTCTAAATTTAATAAATTACCACATAAACGGGATGTGTAACATGTAACAGGCAATCTTCTGCATTAGAAACCAGCGTCTTGGGGCAAAAATGCTGGTAAGAGTTTACCTATCTCCAAAGGATGCCGTTGATCAGTTTACCATGTCTCAAAGGGTCTAACAATTTTATGTAGGGCTATAAAGTGATGAGTGCGTACACGTCCATATTCCACTGGAAGTAATAAATAACCAATAATTCATCTGTATTATTCCACTGAGATCCAAATTCTTGAACTTGTTAATTTTTATTTGAAAAACATCTATATATATTTAGAAATGTATCTCTGTTAATTCTAACCTAGTTAAAATAGTTTCAAAAGTAGGTGCCTATAGACCAGGAAAACAGATCAAAAAAGTGACAAAGCATTGATATAAATTAAAATTGACAAACTGTTTGCTCAAGTCTGTAAAAATCAAGGAAAAATCATTAACAAACTTTAGACTGCAATGAATTAAATATTGGACAAAAATAAAATCTTCCAAACTGGAAAGTACCCATAAATATATACTTTATACATAATAAAAAAAAATTGATAAATGAGAACTAAAAAACTACCGCTCAAAAACGCTTCTCAATGTTCTCTAAGTTCCAAAAAAAGATCGGAATAGTGCCTTGCATTTATCAGGATGTGATCTATCTGGTTAATGGTTTCGTTGTCAGGGGATTTACACGATCCTTTGTGTATCATTTTTCTCCTGTAGGAAATCTTGTTCCCCCTACTATCATCTTTTTAATGCTTGCAAAGCTTATTAATCTCAATCCGTTAATATTTGGCTCTTAATGTAAGCTCTCACATCCTACACTTGGCTAAAAAATTGCTCTTTTACAGTTTTTATTGCATTAAGGTATCCAGCAATTATTTTCACGCCATGACATGGACATCGAACATATTCTTTGTCTTCAATCACCCTTATATCATAGCATTCATAAAAATTGGACGGTATGGTGGATGTAAGAAAATAAAATCTCGAGAAAAATAATCAAACAAATGCCAATTGGATGTAAAACAAATGGAATCTGAAGCTAAGGTATATGGAACAAATAGAATAGAAGAGAAAAATACTTTACCGAAGATCGAAAAAATTTTGACGAGCCAGTGATGATAATACACGGCACTAAAGACTCTAAAGTTTACATGTTGTGAGTACGGAACAGTTTGGAACTATAAGATCTATTTGGAGTAGAACAAAAAGATCTCATATTAGACAATAACACCACGATAAAGCACTGCTGTGACTACAAATATCTAGGTATCACTATTTCACAAGACAAAACATCAGACCAAGCCATAAGAGAGAGAAATACGTCAGGGAGAAAAGCTATCACAATGTTAAACAGCATTTTATGGGACCAATCCATCAGCAAAGAAAATAAAAAGGGGATATATGAGACTATAGTAAAAAGTATCACTTTATACAGCTGTGAGTTATGGCCACTGAAAGAAAGAACACTGGCTACGCTGAAATCGACGGAAATAGATTTCTGGAGAAGAGCAACAGGAAGATCTAGAAGAGAAAGGATTACCAACGAACGCATTAGAGTAATAATGGGAATCAAACGATGGGAATCAATCATAGATGACCTAACAACAAAACAAATTATCTGTTTAGAACTCGTACAAAGAATGATGAACAACGAATACCAAAAGAAATATTAAAATGGCAACCAGAAGGAAAGAGAAAAGGAGGTGGACCGAGAAAAAGTTGGAGCGAAGGAATAAATAAGGAACTGAGAGAGAGGGCCATAGAAGAAGACCTTTGGAACAACCGGACTAAGTGGCGATTGAAAGTCGGAAAACGGCGGAGAACCTTGTAAACCGACAAGTAGTAGTAGTGCAGTAAGTTTCAAATAGTTGTAATGATAAGCCGAACTTTGACACTTGGGCACCCGAAGAAAAAAGAAGGTATAATCGTTTTCATCGTTCTTGGCGTGTGCGTGTAAAAACACTTGCAATAAGTTGTTTCATCTGTCTTTCCTTGTCTAAGCTCGATTCGTTTACCTCTTCCAGTGGCGGAGCAAAATGTAGCATGTCAAACGAAATAATAGTTATAAAAGAAAATTATAAATTATTTTTTCATTAAATTTCTAATAACGGAATATACGTATAAATTGCGAAGAAGTATTTTTCTAGCTTGCAGTACAATAGGACAGGATATAACGAAAAGTACATTTTAAAAGGATTTTGAAATATACCCAAAAAAGTGTTAATTATTTAACGCACTTGAATTAAAAAATGATACAGATTTTTTAAGTTTTAAGCACTGTAGCGAATTCTGAACTGTTACAATGTACTGACCTTGATTAATTAGCTAATCAGTCAGCGTCTTCACTGGAACTGTCTTCATCATTGGAAACTTCCGCCAAAACGATGATAATCCTACTTTCATTTTCATCATATGTGACCATTTTTGCCCAGTCGTCCTGAATAAATTTTTCAGTATGGTTAACACAACTCGTCCACACTGCAGGTGTTGCCTCAGCTAATACATCGCCCCAAACTTTTTTCACCGTTTCATCTCCACGTCCATGTTCTCCAATATGACGATCATAGTATTGTTTAGAAATGCCCCAGACCAACTCAATCGGATTATATTGACAGTGATATGGAGGCAATCTCAAAACCTGATGCCCATGTTCTTGGAGTAGCTCGTCTATAACGTACCTGGTATTTTGTGGTTTATTCTGATGACAAAGACTCAATAGCTCTGTCTTGCCTGAATCGTCGTCAAAAATTATTTTTTTCGCTCGTAACCATTCTTGTAAGTCCGATTTTTTCCAACTGGCATTCGGTAAGTTTTCTATTAAAGAACTATGGTATGAGGCATTATCCATAATAATTAGAGATGGTTCCTCCAAACATTGGTATGAGCTTTTCGGAGACCCACTTTTTAAAAGACTCTTTATCCATAGAATCATGATAGTCTGCACTCTCCGATTTCGTAGAAAACAGTAATCCAGCATCTTTAACAAATCCTTGCCTACTTCAGGCATGTAAAACAACAAAGCGTTTACCTGTATTTTCGTGTCCTTTTCTGATGCTTTTCACACAGTCATCTTGCCAAGTACGTTTGTATGCCCCTTTTAGGAATGTATATCTAACAAAACGAACTGAAGTGGGCTTGGACTTAAAAAATTTTTCATATAATGCCTCAAAAAATACAGTCGTTTGGAGACAATACATGGTTTCTCACATAGCACTCGTCTACTATTTTCTAGTTTGTATGAAAACCCACAATTTTTCATAAGACGCCACAAACTTGTATCAGAACCGCCATAGAGCTGCTTGTTTCTTAATTGTGTATTTAGAACTTGAATTGTAACGTGCTCTCCTTTTGCTTGCATGCCATACAGTACATTTCTAATCTCTCCTTTTATAGTATCGCTGACATCATTAGTCTTTTTTTTTTGTACATTACGTGACTCTCCTGGTGTAGTAAGAGCTGCCCCTGTCTTATATTCACTCTTTATTCTTGTCTAAATAGAATAATTAGTTATTCACAACAAAAAATAATAAGTAAAACTGTTCGGAACAAATTCCAACAATGACTGACTAAAATCGACTAAAACAACATAAAATATCAATGGTAATTGCTACAGTTATAAACCTATTAGCCAGCTCATTCAAGAACAATGCCACAAGTCATTATTGCAATGGGTATCGGAAGAAAGAAAGTTAATTTATAATAAACTGGAATTTTTAAGGTGTCGAGAGTATTATTTTATGTAATGGAATTCCACACAGTAAGAGCTCAAACTATTAATTAATTAATTACTGTTTACTTAAAACTATTTCATCAGCTACTTCAAACCTGCACAGATCAGGGTAACATGTTAAAAAAAACACGTCACTGCCAGCTATCTGTATTCGTAAAGAGGCCGAACTTATCATCGACACCGTATCGGCCAAACGCGTCGGTGTTATTGCTACAATACTGGGAGACGTGAGTGGTCTCTTCATTCCCTTCTCATTGCACTTTACCATGACGAACGTGACTCGCACAATTGAATTACGCATCTGTGTATCAGAGAGAGACGAATATTAAAAATTCCGTAGTAGCTTATTTCAGACACACGCCAAGAACGATGAAAACGAGTATAAAAAACGTAAACGTTAACACGAAGACCAAAAAAATCATGGTTTAATTGGACTAGAGTAGTTACGACTAAAAAATATCTTGAAGATAATGCGAAAAAAAAACAATGTTGTTCAAATTGCCATTAATTTCCAAAAGTTTTTAACAGGGTCACCTTGTACATATTTTTTCTAAGAAGTGAAAGTGTAAACTTAGTCTAACCTAAATTTTGCCTGACCTATTTACATCGTGTGCAAGCAATATTATTCACTTTAAGTGTATGAAGGGTCAGTGAATGAATAAAGAATTTAAGAAATTAAGGTCATCTTATATGAATAGGCGCCAATGTTGCTGGCTTGTTATACAAACCTATTTAAACATCTACCATTTATTTTTGTTATAATCTAACACTTATTTTCTATTATAGTACAGGAAGTCACAGAATTAGGACGTAATGTCTCAACAATGGTTTTATTATGGTTAAGTGCGGTGGTTTATTTTCACTGTGCTATCTTTTTATTAGGATTAAAATAATTATAAGATCGTGAAAAGATTTTCTTAAAATATGACAATAATTTAGTAATATGAAATGAATGAAGAAAAAATACATGTGTTTTATTATGAAATAAAAAAACCTTCCGTATAAAAAAGTTAAGCAAGATATTTCTTCTTCTTCTTCTTGTATGTATGCTTTAAAGCCTGTTTCTTCTTCAATATTAGCCTCCTAAATTGTTTAAATTGTCGCACCATCTTTTTCTTGGTCTGCCAATACTTCTTCGTCCATTTGGTGACTTATCTCGTGCTATTCGTACTATTCTATCCTCTGCCATTTTACTGATGTGTTCTTTCCACTCCTGTTTTCGTTTTGTCACCCATCCATTTATGTCTTCTATATTGCATGCTCTTCTTATGTTTTCGCTTCTGTCCCTATCAGACAGACTTTTCCCTGATATTCGTTGGAGTATTTTCATCTCTGTTGTTTCTAGTAGTCGTCTCGTTTTAGATGTGTCAGGTCTTGTCTCCGCAATGTATGTTAATATAGGTCTAATTTCTGCTTTATAGATTCTTATTTTTGTGTCTTGTCTTAGGTGTTTGTTCTTCCAGATTGTGTCATTAAGAGATCCCGCCGCTTTACTTGCTTTTAAGCTTTGCTGTCGTACTTCTTCTTCAACATCTCCGTAACTAGTTATATATATTCCCAGATATCTAAACCTTACGTTTGGAGCCCGTCTTCTGTCTCGGTGATTAATGCGGTGTCGTCTGCATAATATAATATTTGGATTTCTTTGTTCCCCATTCTGTAGCCATGACCTTTACGTACTGCTTGTATTATTTCGTCTATTATTATATTAAAGAGAAGTGGGCTTAACGAGTCACCCTGTCTGTCTCCGCTTTGTACTAGAATACACTGTGTTAGTTTTGTTGGTTGTCCCATAATAATAGGTGGTTGAAACCATAATAAGCCCAGTCCTAACATATAATTCAGAGATCTGGACTTTAACAAAAAGTAAGGAACACATGTTAGGATGTTTTGAAAAAAAGCAGTAAGGCGAAGTCATGGATCAGTGAATGGCAGTGGAGTGTGGAGAAAATGATATAACTTCGAACTTTATGGAATATACCAGCAACCAGATATCGTAATATAAACTGGTTTAAAACTGCAGAAGGGTCGGGTCTAGGAATCTACAGTAGTGATGAAAATGTCTATTCCATTAGAAGAATATACTTCTGTATTCTAGGAAGAGATTTGCGCACTCTTGGATTATGCATGAGAAATTAATACGACAGTTTTTGAACTTAATGGATCAACATATTATGTACAGATAATCAACTGACTATGTGGTCTTCCAGGAGCCTTAAGGTAGACTCTAGGCTAATCTGGGAATGCCGAAAAGAACTATACAGACTGGCAGAACATGACAGTGTCACAATGGTATAAATGCCAGGTAATCGAGAAATACTTTTCAATGAAATTCAGAGTCGGCTTTAGGAGTGCCAACAAGCATCGGCCGTCACAAAAAATAGCTCTAACTGTGAAAGTGTATCCCACCAAGCACATAGCAAACTGTATATTGGACTGACATCTGCTAATAGGGCTAAAGTATTGCAGAAAACAAGCAGTACTTAGTACATAATCATAAAATGCTCCCTTGCTGAATATGCACCAGTCAAGAGACACCTGCATACACTTGAGCTATTTCATGGAGACCTAAACTACAAAAGGTGTAGCAGAGAGACCTGTACTAGCTAGTATAGGATTTAAGAATTCTGGAATGGGTATCATGAATAAATGAAAAATGTTCAATAAGCTAATAGACGGCTTCTGAAAAAAAAAACAAAACTGGCTCATCATACATCATTAAAAAGAACAATACATTATAAGCAATAAATAAAATACACAAAAAGTAATTTTTATAAACAAGCATTGAGTTGACAAATATATTCAATTGGCTCTTTGCTCGCAACTAACAAATCAGACAGATTGTCACTGTAGGATTTGATCGGGCATTCTTCACCAGATGTTTAACCCCTTATCTCTTTCTTCTTTAAGTGCCGTCTCCTTTAAGAAGACTGGCTAGCATAACGGCTATCTTCAGCTTTGATATTGCTGCTCTAAACAGCTCAACAGAGTTAAAATTGTAACATTGTCTAAAATTGTTTAGCCAGGATATACGTCGTCGGGGTAAGCTTCTTCTGCCCAGTATCTTTCCTATATTATATCTGCAGAAAGGCTTATCTGTCACCTCTCATGACATGACCCAGATACAGCAACCTTTATTTTAATTTTAAAAGGCCAGCAACAGTTTTGATCTTTGATCAGCAAATCTCCTGTCAGCTCAGACGATATTTTACTTATTGCTAATTTAAAACAAAATTGAACAGCAACGGTGACAAGGGGTTTCCCTGCCTAAGTCCTGAATTTATACCAAATGACATCGATGTTGTGCTTCCTATCTTTATTTGCGCATATGAGTCTGTCAGGCACATTTGAGTTAATTCCACTAATTTTCTTGGTATTCCCATTTCTAACATTGCTATCCACAATTTGCTTCTTTTTAAGGAATCATATGCTTGCTAGAAATCTTTGAAAATTTGGTGCACATCGCGGTTGTATTCCCAGTTTTTCTCTAATATTTGTCGTATAGTAAATATCTGATCTAAAGTTGACCTTCCAGCACGAAAACCACATTGGTAGTCGCCTAGAATATATACCTAATATGGTCTGAGTCTCTTTAGTAAGATAATTGATAGCACTTTATATGTTGTACTAATAAGCGATATGCCTCTATTGTTTCGGAATTGTTCTTTGTTTCCTTTCTTATATATGGAAATTATAACACTTCCATTCCATTCTTTAGGCATTTTCTGTTGTTGTCATACTCTTAGAATGATGTCATATAATTTTTGGTGTAAAAAGTTTCCTCCTTTTTTTAACAACTCTTCATTTAAGCCATCATTTTCTAGTGCTTTATCGTTTTTTAGAGATGCTATCGCATTCTTTACTTCCTCAAGTGTTGCTACTGGTATTTCGATATCTGCAGAATGAAACATAATATCTGCTTCCTCCGTCTCACTTTTAATATTTAGTAAATTCCGAAAGTATTCCTTCCATCGTTCGACGATTTCCGTTTCTATCATTATAAGTTCATCTGCTCCATTTCTCATAAGGTTACTCCAACACTTGCACCTTTTCTGACTGACTTCATTTCTTTAAATAATTTCTTTATTTGATTCCTCTCGCCACTTCTGTCTCTTTCCCAGATTTGCTGTTCTAGGGAGCTCTACTTTTTAGTTCTGTCTTGTAGCATTTTCAATCTTTTTTTCGTTTTTATTTCCAAAATTTCCTTGCATGCTTTGTCAAACCATTTCCGTTTTGGGCGAGTAATGGTTTCCTTGGCTGCTTGTTCTATAACTGATACCACTCGCTGCCATGCTTGTTATACTTCTACATTATGCTCTTCCTCTCCCAGCAATTGGAATCTGTTACTTATTGCCACTTGATAATCCAGTTTTTTATTTGGTGTTTGTAGGGCTTCTATGTTCCATATTTCTCTTTTTTCCTGTTGTTCCAGTTTCTGTATTCATAATCGCGTTCTTAACTTAGATTTCAACAGAAAGTGATCTCTATCGCTATCAGCTCCTCTCATACTTTGCGAATTAATAATGCTACTAGAGTGTCTTACATAACGTTTGCAAAATATTATTTCGTGTTCTCAGTTTTGCATTCGTCTTCGTCGTTTTTCTGAATGGAGTCGCTGGCATTTATTTATATATTACCCCTGTCTCCTTACGCTATCGTACGTTGCCAATAAATCAATGAAAACAGTAGATATTTTCAATTGTTTTTGAAGGACCATTTCTACATAGTTAGTCAGTGCTAGGACTTGGCCTGTGCAGTTGCGGTTTGGACGAAATCCTGCTTTTGTTCCACAGGTATATGTTAGAGTATTGTTTGGCTAATCCCATTATACAGCAATCTTTTGAAAAGTTTGTCGGCGATACTTAGAAGTATAATTGGGCAGTCATTTGTTGGTAGATCATTAGTTTTTCTGATTTTAAAATCGCGACGACTTTTGCTCATTCGCAGGCATAATTAGTGCAGATGTTATCGAAAACATAGCTGAATTTAATTGGGATGGTCAGGATATATTACCAGGGAGACCTGCAATAAGATGGAGTGATGACATTATGACATTAACAGGATGACCAAGAGAATTACAACTGCTCAGAATAGATCGAATTGGAAGTTTCGTTTCCTAGATTCTAAGTTTCCTGATTTATTACTTTACCTCATTGTGTTATTTTTTAGAAGATATTTTAACAATTTAAGATGTATGGGTTACGTAATCTGTGGGATACAGTATATCTCATCAACTAGCCTTTAACGTCCTCTCTAACTGCTGAACATAGGCTTCTCGCTGTCTTTAAGTCTTAAACAGGCTGTAGCATGCTGATAGATGTATCTGATGAGGGACATGTATCGGTGATCTATTATATTCAATGGTTTTTTCAATTAACGACTTAATCGTTTGCAAATGATCATTTGTTCCGTATTCAGCTCTAAATCCTACTTGTTCGCAAGGTTGATAGAAGTCGAGTTTTGATGTCAACCTATTAGTTATTATCTTTATAAACAACTTATAAACGTGAGATAACAAGCTAATAGGTCTATAGTTCTTTAGCTCTGTTATATTTTCCTTTTTGTGCATGACTACTATAACAGCTTTATTCCACTGAGATGGATAAGTTATATAATTGTGTCAATGCTTTCAATACTGTCTTTCCTCCTGCTTTAACTGCCTCAATAACGATTTGGTCATCACCAGCTGCTTTATTGTTTTTCATTCGATTTAATGACTTTGAGACTTCTTCGATTGTTATTTCTGGGATATCCTCTGAACCCACATTCTGGACATTTGTCAACTTGGTGCGGTCTTTCTTACCCCTTTCTCTATATAATTCTGTGAAAAATTCTTCAACTACCTTAATTATCTTATCTTTATCTGTTAACACTTTTCCATTTCGATCTGCGAGCTTAACAATATTCTTCTTACCAAGAGCTTGACATCTCTTCAGCACCTTTAAACTTTTATTTTCCTCGAAAACCGTTGTAATATATTTTGTGTTATATTGTCTCTTGACTGATTTTTTCCTCCTTATCTCTCCTAGGATTTGTATTACACTTTTTCCTCTGCGTTCTTAATAGCTTTTATTGAGTTATTATTTAAGGTTTCGACATACATAACGTCTATATTTGTGTCTCTAGACATCTCAGAATTTCATCTTCGAAGGACATGGTGTTTTCGATTGGATTCCAACCTATTGGGTGTGTTTTTGTTATCATTTTGTATCTTTGTTTTTGGACATTTAGCACGATCTTCGCTCTTACTATTCTATGATCACTTTCCACTGAATAGCTATTAAGAACTTAAATTGAAGCAATTTAATTTTTGGTGACTCCATCTGGACTTGCCCAGGTCCATTTTCTTTGGGGACTTTTTTTGAAAACGCTATTCATTGTAAAGAGGCCATTTAGTACAAAGAAACAGCATTTTCTAGGTCTTCATAAAAGGGTTCCACTTCCTCGTCTGAGTGTGTAGATGTAGGTGCATTGGCTTGAATTATTTTAAGGCTGGTTTTTTTGTTAAGCTTCAGTAACACAGTATATCTATATGCATCAAATTGAGCAGAATTTCACTCGAAAATTGCAAAGGATTGTAGTGCTTTTTTTTGTACACACCTCAATCTACATTTTTCAATTAATTTATTTTCTATATTAAAAAAAAATAAAATTCTGTATTTAATAATTATATAAAATTAAAAACCAGTATTATACAATTCATACACGATTTTTTTCGTTGTCCATATAATAATTATAACTATCAGAAATTAAATACTGACTAGCAGTACATATAATTATGTATAAGATTGTAGCAAATGATTAATTCTCCCGTTGCCTGTATTCAAACATTCTTCACGCTAGTAATTACAACAACTTAATCAACTATAAAATCAAAGTATGCACTATTATATAATAGCATTCAATAACGCCAACAGCTGGAGAGGTTTTTGTCTCTGCCTCAGATGAGTCACATGTGATTTAATTGCAACAGCAGTCTTGAGTCGTACCATCTATAATATATGATAATAGTTTTGTCAGTGTAAAAGTCACGATTCTTTGTCAAGGTGATGCTGGTTTAACGAGCAGTTGTGAAAAATTGAATAGAAACCTCTCCAAGGTTTGTTGTAATTACTTGATTTGCCTATTGCGAGTAAAAGTCGAGCAATTTGCCATTTATCACTTACAATTAATTTATCACCATATAATAACATAGTGTTAAGAAAAAAAAACGTTTAACACTTCGACTTCTCAAGGGTAAAAAAGAAAAAAAATGAAGGGATATAATTAGCTATGGAAACTATCAATCGATGCATTTGTTATTGTGTGCTGTTATTCTTATGTTGTTAGTGACTTATTTTTAGGCTTGTAGAAAGCTTTTGAAAGCGTAGAGAATCGTTACTAAGAGAAACACTTTCAGTTGTATAGATAAGCATGTAAGTAAAACATAAAAAAGTAAAAACATAGCTATATATGACAAAAAACTAAAATGTTAGGTAGTAACTTAGTAAGACAAAGACAAATATAAGAGCCAAAAGACTTCTGACAACCACGATAACCTAAAATCTACAATTTGTTAGATCGGAACTGCAACCTTAAACAGCTGGAGAAGCACAACAAAGTAACATTTTTAAGGATTCCAAGGCCTAAAGTAATTGCTGTTGACGAGATTGCTGATACTCTTAAGAACTCTTGCTAAAGTACTATCGAACCAAGAACCAGAACCATTGTGCAATTGGTAGTCACAGGTAAATGGTATTGATCAGTTATCTCTTCTCCAGGTACCGCTAGCTACCTAGTCAATTAGATACCAAAACTCTGGAATTAGAACTGAACATGAAGTCTCCAATAGCATAATATGTGCTATCTCCTATACTATTTAACCTGTATTGGAAACTGCTACTCAGAAGAATACTAGAAACGTCACTGCGGTAGTAGCAGTTACTGGCTTGGATGATACAATACTGACTGTTGCATCGTAGATCCAGACGTTGGGTTACAAAACATCTTCATCATCCAGCCGAATTTTCACATCCATTGTTGGATATAGGCCTCCTCCAAACGTCTCCAGTTCTCTCTATCTCTAGCTGCTGCAATCCAGTTTGTTTCTATTCTCTTTAGGTTGTCGGTCCATCGGGTGGGTGGTCTGCCTCGACTTCGCTTGTCGGCTCTTGGTCTCCACTCCAATAATCTCTTCGTCCATCTTCCGTCTTCCATTCTAGCAACATGTCCAGCCCACCTCCACTTTTGTTTATTGATTCGCAGTATAATATCGTCTACGCCAGTTCGTCGGCGTATCTCCTCATTTCTTACGCGATCTTTCAAGGTTAGGCCCAGCATTGATCTCTCCATTCGCCTTTGTGTTACCCTCAGTTTTTCGGCAGTAGCTTTCGTTAAAGTTAAGGTCTCTGCTCCGTAGGTTAAGACTGGTAAGATGCATTGGTTAAATGCCTTCCTTTTCAGGTGAATTGGGATATTTGTTTTAAAAATGTCTCTCATCCGTCCATATGCCGCCCATCACAACGTAATTCGTCTATTTAGCTCGCAGGTTTGGTTGTCTCTGGTTATTCTAATTTCTTGACCCAAGTATGTGTATTTATCGATTAATTCTACTTTGTTGTTATTGATCTGTATCTCTTCGCTGGGAACTATATTGGTCATCATTTTGGTTTTCTCAAAATTTATCTCCAGCCCAGTTTCTTGTAGTATGTCATTCAGTTGTTGGAGCATGTCTTTGATCTCTCCCAGATTATCTGACAGAAGCACGATATCGTCCGCAAAACGTAGATGGTTTAATCTTTCTCCATCGATGGATATTCCTTTCTGTTGCCATGTTAGTCTTTTAAATGCATACTCGAGAACGGTAATGAACAGCTTTGGTGACATGGGATCACCTTGCCTGACTCCCCTTTTTATCTTTATTTTATTAGTTGCAGATACAAACATTACAAAACATTACAAAACATCTCACATTACAAAACATCTTAAATTAGTTAAATTATGTAGGAATATAGATTGATATTGCTATCGTGGAGGCATTACATTGCCGAATGAGTTAGTTCGTATATTTCGTTTAAACTACCTTCGAATTGTGTGGATGGACATTCTTGGGTGATGTGATGGACTTTTTGTTCGGCAGCTTTGCATTCAGATTACACCATTCTCGCGCGAAAAATAAAAACCGTTGGATTTAACTGTGGGATTTTCTATCAAGTGTGCGTTTTTAGCTTCTTCGTTCAATTCGCCTATCCAATGCTCATCGATTGTGAAATTGTTTGAAAGACTGTTAGCTGTTCTCGTTGGTGGTTTTCAAGATCTTCGAAATGTCTGTATTTATTAGAAGTGATGGATTCTTCTGACATTTCTGGTATTGAGCTTTAAGGGCAGCTAATTGTCGTTGTTTTGGTGCAATAAAACTGGAAGTCATTGTGGTGACTATTTAGTGAGACTGGAGCACAATATTCGAGATGTTTAGGGTTTGGTTATGTTTTAATTATGTTTTAGAAGAATTCATTTGCTAACTGTGGTTTATTCGCAGCTATCTAGATGAAAAGCCGTAACTGACTTCGTAGGATTTGGTTAAAGGAACTATTTTTTAAAATATGTGTTAATATTGGGCGTTCTCGATGTTTCTTTCTTGTACACCTAAAGCCATGTCATCTGCATAAATAAATTTGCGTGAGGTTGTTGATAGGCGATAGAATATTGATCCTTGGGGTAATCTATTCTGTAAACTTTTGAATGTACTAGTTTTTCCATTAACGCTAATTTGAAATAATCTGTTGCACTGCATTTGATTTGCTAGGTTACTAAATGATTGGCATGGTAGCATCGGGTACAATTTAAGTAGTAGGGCTTCGTTCCATACCATGTTGTAAGCACAAGTCAGATCAATGAAAGCTACTGTCGTTTTAATTTTCTTTTGGAAGGTATGTATGTTATGAGTTCCAGAGAAAAAGAACACCAAAATGATGGTAATCAAGAATAAACAGCATCTCGTTACATTTAACGATAAATAGAAAAAACTATAGCAGTTAATTGATTCTGTTAAAACACGAAATATACTACATCATACAAATAGTCATAAAGGATAAGCTAGAAGGAAGACGCGGCATTGGAAACAAAAAAAGCTGTCTTTAATGAGCAATATCACTCAATTAACCGACTAGGTTTCGAAGAAATTATACGAGCAATGGAGGACAGGACAATGTTTATATTTGCCAGAATAATCGATAACCTTAATTAATGGAGTAATAGAAGAAGAAATAAAAGGTACAACTGAGTACCAGGTAATGATAAATAAATATAATAAAGGATTTTTACTTATTACATAAATCAATTGTTCCAAATGCTACAAATGATGGTCAAAAACAAAGAGATACAACAAAACAAAACTCATCAATGAAGGGTAAAATCAAAGGAAAAAGGGATAGATAGATAGAAGATAAAGACGAATTTGCAATAGTTATAGCCAACCTTCATTAGTGAAGACGGCACTAGAACAAGAAGATCAATGTCGTTATCCATCACAAAAATCAAATTCCTATTTTAAAAGTCCGGAACCCGCTATCCTTGGCAAAGTATTAATTACATTAATTGCACACTCATCACAATTTTATAAACATATTTACTTGGAGATACTTACTAAACATGCATGCAACAAATTATGTATACAAAGAAACTAGCCATTGCTAGATGATGTAGAATTATAGGTTTTTCCATTGGATAAAAAAAGTTTGCGAAACGTCAAGAAGTTTTGAAAATCAAAGCGCCTGGTATATTTACTAGATTTGTTACATATTTTATTTTATTTGAAGACTGTTTTTCGATCTAGTGATTCTGCTACGAGACTACATTGTGGTATATGGGTTGGACCATGTTTAGTCTAAAATTGGATAGTTTTTTTCCGAATCTTAATTTGAATAATTAATAAAGCAAAAATATAGTATATGAAAATATATAATACGACATAATATACTATTTATCATCACAATATTGTTCCCATGTACAAGAATATTCCAGCAGGACATGGAATTTTTTTGCCAAGATATATCTTTCTTGATTTTATCTGATGCATAAGCATAAAGACTATTCCAGGAGGAATGCAGTAGGCACTGTCAATTGGTGTTACCAAAGAAAAGAAAAGTAAGTACAAGAAAAAACATGTTTTTATTTCTTACACTATATACAGGCTAATTATTTACAGTTAACAAATCTAACAAAATACTACGTTACCACATTTGTACCACGTTCAATCGTGCCGAAAGAATTCGTTTGAAATAGATTTTTTATAAAATTAGTGCGTATTCTAAAAGAAAATTAAAAAAAACTTCTAAAAATCGGGCCAAATGAGGAAGCTAAAAATCTAGATATGCGCTTAGGCTCCAGGTCAGTGGATGCTGTTGAATACAAAAAAACATTCAGAGAGATTTTTTAAGAGAGATAATAACTTACACAGAGATTGTATATTTCAACTTAATTTTTACTTCTTTGGTGTGTATATTAAAAAAATATACGATCATTATTATGTTCCAGTTTTATAGTAAAAACTTTATAAGCAAGTATTATACAAATGTTACATACAAAAACAAAAAATGCCTAGATGAGTACGTGTTTTCGAATAATTTTGAATACAACAGGTAGACGATCACATTTCAACTGGTATATCTTTGTTTTCAAAAAGCTGTAAAGAATTTTACTTTATTTTACTAACTATATACAAAACAACAAAAAAGTTTAACAAGATAGCAGATCTATATAAAGTTGTCTGCTACATAAAAAGTGATTTTATCTCCTTCCCTTTTACCGTCTTCCTCCAACTTCAGTTGTGTCATTTCTGTAAGTTCGTTCCTCTAGAAACTGGAAGACAACACATATACCGGAAGAACACCATTAAAAAGTTAATTAGTAGAGTTGAAAACTACTTAAAACATTAAAGAAATTATGGATAACATATGGGTGTAAAAAAAGTAATTTTCAATTGATCCATGTTTCTCTAATAAATTTCTTGGAGATACGGCAAAAAATAATCGATTACTTACAGAAAACAAGTAACGTCTTATTGCATTTCTTTATTATATTTTTGTGAAACATGGAAAAAACTCATAGATTACTTACAAATAGTTTCCAGTTGATAAAAGGTTTATTTATTAAAGAGAGATTATAGGCAACTTACAAAAAATAAGTAACTTCCTGTTGATAGGCATTTCTTTGATTTATTTTTGTAAAATGTGGAAGAAAATTATAAATAACATAAGAGGGGCACATAAATTAGCAGGTACAATAATAAGCTCTATACCGATAAAAGGGTTTGCGTGAACTGGCCCCGATGAAATTTTTGGAAATTTAGATAGGTAGGCGATGGATTTTATTGGGGTCATTGGCCAGTTAAAAATTGAAAACTTATTTCAACTTAGTTTACTGATAGTTAGATGCGTCTTGCTTGTACTTGATCATATCGTCGTACAAAATGCAAGCTAATGAAATGTTAAGCGAACGGGGAAAATACATGCTAGTGGCGAACAGTTTTAAGATAACCTCCACAACTTGTTCCCTGGTCTAGGGAGAATTAAAGTAACGGCAGTGGGCACACCAATCATATAAAGAGTATGTGACAACACCGTACATAGTGCTCGACTTTGGTGGTGAGCACAACCATGAGAGAAGCAGTCTGGAAAAGCTCAAAAAACGTCAAAAACTCGACAATTCATTGAAGAGAAAGGCTGTTGAAGATATTTGTGAGATACAAGAAAAGGCACTGATCAGGATCAGTATATCACAAGATGGTGTCGTACCAAATATTATTTACGACCTCATCAGTGGGCAATGGAATGTAATTGTTGTGCTACTTGAGTTCATGCATGTTTTTGCTTAGCAGCAAGTTATTATGGGGTCCCGATATTTGTGAGAAGTCCAAGGAAACTTCTTAACAAAGAGGTAAACTGTTCTGGCATTCAAACGCTTACTGTGAATGATCTACATCTGATAAGGAACTGCATGTATTACAGAAGGAGAGCAGTTTTTGTTAAAGAACTATTTGAACACCAATTTCGTGGTATTTTCTTGTAAGACAAACTTAAAATTTTTGTGCAGTTAAACAACTTACGTGGACGAAACCTTTAAATACTCAACGAAGTATTTTTGTCAACTGTTTACTGTTCACGGGCTCATGAATGAACACTAGGTACCTCTCGTATATGGCTTCCTTCCCAAAAAGGAAACTGTTTCCTACGTACGTGTGTTCCAGTTCTTGAAAGAGGAGTGTGTGACTAGAAGTATAATGTTTGCTGTCGGTCTGTATGTGGATTTTGAAATAGCAGTTCACCAAGTTTTCCCAAATTCTGATTTGAAAGGATGCCATTTTTACCTTAGACAGAGCTCGTAAGTTTATTAAACGATTCTTCTTCTTTGGTACACTCCATTACTTTAGGTTTGAGATCACTATGTCAAAATGGTGTCTATTCTGCTCCACTTTTAATTGTTGAAAGTTTATGCCCGTCCAATTTCTGATATTAGGAAGCCATGACATGGCCCCTCTGCCTACTCCACTTCAGCCCTCTTTCCACTTCCATTCAATTATTATTCGTAACAGATTATATTTGTCATTTCTCATTATGTGGCCTAGGTACGAGGTCTTTCTTTTCTTAATCGTTGTTATAAGTTCTAACTCTCCTAACTCTCTATTTATGGTGTTCAATACTGTTCAATTCGTAATGTGTTGTGTCTATGATATTCTGAGCAGAAGATCATGTCTCATGCTATTTAATTTTAATGTCCAGGCTTAAACTCCATACAGAATGACTGGCCAAACGTAGCATTTAATAACTCTAATTCGGATGTCTAAGCTTATTTTTCAGTTATAGACAATTTGCTTTCATCTACTGTACTACCAATCACCATTACTTTGGTATTTTGAAGATTTATTGTCAGTCCCACTGCTTCATTTGCATTATTAACTCTGTCTAGTAGATTTTGTAAGTCTTCTATGTTTTCTGCTATCAGAACGGTATCGATTGCATACTTAATATTGTTAATATGTTTGCTGTTTATAATGGCGTGCCTTTATAAACTTTTATTAATATTCTAACCTCTAATTCATTCTCATATAGACTTGACTTTAACATTTTGATAAATTTAATCCTCATAATGTTTGTGAATGAAGCATTTCAAAACATTTATTATGAATTCTCTTAATAAATGTTTTGCAATGATATTTCATGTAAATTATTGTTTTTGGAACCCCGCGAACCGAAATAGACAAAAGCCTAAGGAACAGAGAAGTAGACTGCAAACTCAGAAAAGCTATTATGAGCCTATATAAGAACACAAGAAACAGAGTATATGGAATCAGACGAGTTTAGCGTCAATGATGGTTTACGACAAGGAGGTGTACCTGTATCCTGTTCAATATTGTACTAGATGATGTAATGAAGGAAACTAGAGAAGAAACATTGAGAATATTTGTTTGACATAGAAACCTGGAAATGATATAGATAGCGGAGTGCGCATTTGCAGATGACCTCGTCGTATTTGGAAGAAGCGAGGACGCACTTAAGAGAAACCTCCAAATATTGAGAGATAAACTTGAAAAACGTAATCTGGGAATTAATGAAAGTAAAACCAAGGTCATGGTATGTGGGAAAACAGACCAACATACAAACATTACAATTAATAACGATACTTTAGAACAAGTCGAAACCTTTAAATACCTGGGAGTGCAACTAGAGAGTAAGGGTACACAAGAAGCAGAGATAAACAATCGAAAAGCAAACGCTTCCCGGATATACCACGCAATTAAGAGCACTTTCCTATCGAAAAAAAAAGTATTCCAAAAAGCCAAGATAGCTATCTACAACACCGTTTTTGTACCTATCTTAACATTTGGATGTGAACGCTGGACGCTCACCACCAGACTAAAAAATAACCAAAGGGGTAACCAGAATAGACAGGATACGGAACGAGCAAATAAGAGAACGTCTTAAAGCCCAATCAATAGAGAAGAAAATCGAAGAGGCCCAACTGAGATGGTACGCCACATGGTAAGGATGGATAAAGAAAGACCAGTGAAACAAGTGTGGGAAGCGAGAAGAATCTTGAAAAGACCGAGGGGCAGACCCATGCAGACCAGGGACGATGAATTTGCCGCCATTCTAGACAAGAGAGGTCACCAAAGAGCAAGCGAAGAAATTGGCAAGCAACAAGAGGAATTGGAGGTTCTTAACATATATAAAATATAGTCTGTATCTCTACAGTCTGTAAGTTGCAGTTTCTTTAATAAATAAATTGTTTACAACTACTAATTTCTGATGAATATTATACCTCTTTTTCTCACAATTCAAGTTTCAGAAGGAGACTTAATTTCTGGGAATTTCGTAATGGGCTGGAGCCAGTTCATGTGTCGGTTTGGGAGCCAATTTGGTTTGGTTTTATAGAGTTCTATAGAGTAGGCGATTTTTCGGATAAATGTTTGTGAAATCTGGAAGAAACTCATAAATAATATATGAAACACAAGTTATTTAGAGTTAATTGGTACTTTTTTGGACATATTTCTGTAAAACATGGAACCAAGGAAAAGGTGACACATCGTACGTGACATGGAGAACAAGTCATTTTAATATAAACATATCATAAAAATCATTGATTACTTGGAAAAAAAAGTAATTTCCAGTTGATAGAAATTTATTTGATAAATTCCTGTGAACATTTAAGAAAATTTTAGATAACACATTAAGAACAAATAATTTTCAGGTTGATCGGTGTTTCTAAAATAAATTTCTAACAAACATGGAACAAGATCATAGAATACTTACAAAGAACAAGTAATTTCCGGTGGATATAAATTTATTTGATAACTTTCTGTAAACCATTTAAGAAAATTATGGATAACATAATGGAGAACAAGTAATTTTTAGTTGATCGGTGTTTTCTTGTTAAATTTCATTGCAAGATCGAATAAAATGGTCGATGACACAAGGAGAACATATAATTTTGATATCATCGGTTCAGTTGACTATATCAAATGACCTGAATGCTCATTAACATGTTAACCATCAGTGGCAGTTAGCTTTTTAAATAGGATCAGTAGCATATGTCTAAGAACCTCTTTAAGGTATTATATTATGAAATTGGATGTTATGGGCGTTGCAAACTTATTGAGCAAAATTATTTCCTGTACTCTTTTAACCTTACCAGTTGATTTATTGATTGTCGTTGTATATTTTTGTTATTTTGTTTTAGTTGGCATTTTTCATTAATGCATACAAATATCAACTTGTGATGTATATAACAGTGGATGCTTGGAATAATTTAGGAATAAAATTAAAAAACATCTGATCTGAAAATCGGACCAGCCGAAAAAGCAAAACAAACATTTAAAAATCACCTGTCATACACACCACGCGTAGCTTAGGTACGTAAAGTCAAATTGAACACAACGGTTGAAATTATGTCTAGGCAATAAAACTATTAACACATTTTAGACGGAGGGCGTCGATTATAGTGGAAAAAAGGCACAATTGGTCCCGACACTTGCGTGCCTGTAGCTCCTGGGATATTATTCACTAGATACCCCTGAGGTTAACCGACTATAACTACGTCCACGCGAGATACAAGAAAAGGCACTGATCAGGATCAGTATATCACAAGATGGTGTCGTACCAAATATTATTTACGACCCCATCAGTGGGCAATGGAATGTAATTGTTGTGCTACTTGAGTTCATGCATGTTTTTGCTTAGCAGCAAGTTATTATGGGGTCCCGATAAATGTCTTATTAATTCTGGTAGAGATTCGAACGATAATGGACAGAAACAACAGTTAAATCGCCCGGAATTGCCGTCATTCGACGATATAACATTCCTATGCACAGAACACAAGTGTTTTAATAAATGTGCTTTTTGTTTAAACATCGCCACGCACAATCTACACGCGAAAGGTTTTTCCCCAGTATGCACACGTAGATGAGTCTTGAGATTCCATGACATTCCGAACTGTTTACCACAATATTCACACCGATACTCCCGAACTTGAACTGCTGGTAACGATTGTTTACTACCCGTTGCATGAGAAGAACTTTCAGCTGCGTCGTCATTGCTGCTGGTGGAAAACGAAGGAGGAGGTTCTCTAGAGTCTTCATTTCCTGAAGGAGCATTGACTTGGGTTTGGCACAGGGACCAAGCGCCCCATGTGTGCTCAAATGCTTGGTAAGAATCCGCAGCCAATCCCTGATCTGCACTAGGTGGTCTGTACTTAACTACAACGTTATCTGCTGGTCCGGAAGTGTCTGGATGCTGGCCTGGCGTTGGTGTATGTGTTCGGTCTACTAAGTATGGAGGCGCAGAAAGGGAAAGCGGATGGTGAGCTGCCAATAACGGAGGAAGATTCTTATATCTAAGGTGATGATGTGTTGCATCATCAATGTACGAAGGAGAAAAAGGAACAAACGCGGTGTTTTGTGCTGGAGCGTTGTAAAAGCCTGGTCTTCTTTTTCTGTGCGGAGTAACTACGTAATTGTCTGGGCTATGAACTAGCGAGATCAACTTTTGATCGGCTATGGGGGGCTTCAGCTGAGATAGTTCGTCTTGATGTTTGAGGTCGATTGGTTCTATGTACACACTTTTACGTTTCATTCGATTCTGGTGAAACTGAGAAAGTTCATGAACCTTGGAAGCTATCTTGACGGTTGACTGGCCAATTTTTAGCACATCTGAGTTCTTCTGATCCGACTTCTAAAACCAAATTAAAGGAATTACTACTACAATTAAATCTTTCTCGAAATATTTATACTTACATCAGAACTATTCTCGTAATCTTCCGATTTTTCATCATTATTTAAATTCTTCGTGTTCAATGACAAGTTCACTGGGTTCGGAGATCCATCATTTTGTTCTTCCAAGTTGTTATCGTTTGTGGTATCATCGTCATCATCTTTAATTTCTCCCTCTTCTTTCTCGTCGTCGTCGGTTTCTTTTTTCACTGTGACTGGATTGGAGTTTTCATTGTCTTGAGCAGTCCAGCTGCTGTCATCTTCGGACTGAGTTTTGGCCTCTTCAGAGCCAGAAGACTGCCATATATCCGATTTGATCTGGAGTAACTCAAATAGCTCTTGAATACTATCCAGTTCACTCGACTAAAAAATAAAAAATTATTAGTAAATCATGGTAGTTATTATCGAACATATCTACTGCTAATTCGTACAAGTCTTGTACCGGGAAAAGGGGTTTATATCAGTCAGTAGTGATACAACTATCAAATCAAATTATTATATCGGAAATTTTTTTTATTATTAATTTTAGGAAAAAAAGATATTGTTTATAAAACGTTGAGCATGGTCTAAAATCTAAGATGCAATCATCAGCTATCAAATTTTGTCACTATTATACCAGGTATGTAAAAAATTATAAATTTTGCTCAAAGTAGAGTAGGTACTTCTTCTTCTTCAGCCTGAATTAGTTCAACTTTGGACATAGGCCTCCCCCAAATTAATCCAGTGTCTTCTATTTTGCGCCAATTGCTTCCAGTTGTGTCTCGTGGTATTTAGTGGTTCCATCTCTTATTCTTCAGTCGGGAATTGTGTCCTGGGAAGGCTCAATTTATATTTGGCAGCATGTTCTCCTACGTCTTTTACTTTGGTTTTGCTTCTAATCCATTTGTTTGTTTTTTTGTCTATAAGCCTCACCCCGAGCATTGATCTTTCCTTCGCTCTTTGTGCTTTTACTGTTTTATCCATATTAGACTTGGTAAGTGTCGACTTCTGTGAACCATACGTGAATATAAGGAGGATGCACTGATCGTAAATTCTGGTTTTCAAATATTGTTCTATTTTAGTGCTTTTCAAGATCCAACTTAGTTTTCCAAATCCTTCCCATGCTAACCTTATTCTTCTGGTAATTTCGGCAGTTTAATTTTCTTTGTTAACTTTAATTATCTGTTACAGGTAGATGTATTCGCTTACTATTTCGTAATTTCTAGTGTAGCGAATTTTTAATAGAATGCGCAAACTCTTTTGCAATCAATATAAAGTTACGAATACGAATGCTGCGGTGTTATGCTTTTTCTACCCTGTTATATGGAGTTGAGGCTTGGACACTAAAACAGTTGACCATAAAAAACATTGAAGCTTTCGAGATGTGGTGCTATAGGCGCATTCTCAGAATATCATGGATGGACCGCGTCACTAACACGCAAGTACTCCAAACTTTAGACAAAAGATGCGAAATTCTAAATGAGATAAAAACTAGAAAGATGGAATACTTGGGGCACATTGTGAGAGGTGAAAAGTACGAACTTTTAAGAAACATCATGCAGGGCAAAATTAAGGGCAAAAGAAGTGTGGGAAGAAGAAAAATATCGTGGCTTCGTAATCTACGTGAATGGTTCGGGTGTAGTCCGATTGAACTTTTTAGGCGCGCTGCTAACAAAGTCGCAGTGGCCATGATGATTTCCAATCTCCGCTAGGAGTGGCACGAGAAGAAGAAGAAGAAGTGTAGCGAATATTACAATGTCATCAGCGTATTTTAAATGACTCAGTTTCCATTACCGTTTATTCCTTTATCTGCCCAGTTAATGTCTTGAACACGTCTTCCAGTCCAAGTGAGATTTGGTGAGATAACATCTCCCTGGCAAACTCCTCTGTTGATTATTATAGCCTTGGTGTTCGCATCTATTTGTATTTTCATTGTAGCTTTCTTGTAAGTATTATGTATAAGCATTCTGTATCGGAAGTCTATTCTGCAGTTGTTCATAGCTCTCTCTATTGCCCAAAGTTCTTTAATAGAGTTCTGACTGTAAGAAGATGATCCGCTGTACTGTAGCGCTTTCGGAGTAATGCCACATCGTTAAAAAATTAAAACAAAAAAATTTGGCCAAACAATCGAGTTACAATCGTTTGTAGATTTCGATAGCCCCGAAAAACAGAGAACTATTTTACTAAATCGTTCTCGTACCTCGCCTTCAAAGTAGATGGCACCTCTGTGCGGTAACCACTGGAAGTGGGAAGATTTTGGAGACACTAGTTGCACTTTTCGATTTGAATTGGACTGGCCTAACTACAGAAGACAGCTCAACCAAATGGAAATGAAGAGAGAGTTCCAATCAATAGAAGAAGTAGAAGAAAAAATAGAAGAAATCACAAGAAGAATTCAACGTGCCATGGAAGCCAACATCCCAAAATCCATGACGAACAACAGAGGCCTGGTCATCCCAGCAGAACTTCAGAACCTAATCAAGGACAGAAACAAGACCAAAAGAGCATTCCAAAGGACCAGGAGACAGGAATTCAAGAAATACGGAGACATCCTATCTGAAGAAATAAGAGTAAGACTGAGAAGTCTTACTGAAAATCAATGGCACAACAACATCAGAAGAGCCGAAGAAAGCCATGGAAACGTTTGGAAAATGTTGAAGGCAAGAAGAAGAGGAAAACAAAACGTGCCACAAATCATGGACAACGAGGGAACATACTACGAAACCCAAGGAAAAGTAGATGCAATATCAAGGAAGATGGCAGTCACACACAGACAAAACCAGGATATGTCGGATGCAAGAACAAGGAGGTAAGTCGAAGAAGAATACAACAGGATCAGAAGAAGAAGCGAGTTCCATATAGACGAGGAAGACCATACCAGCCCAAGCGAAGTTGCAAAAATCATCAGGAAGCTGAAAGGAAGCAGAGCACCAGGAAAAGAAGGAATCCACAACATCACCCTCAAGGAACTCCCGAAGAAGATCATAGTACAACTGTAATATATCTTCAAATACTGCCTAGAAAAAGGACATTTTCCGAACAACTGGAAACACGCCAAAATCATACCTCTACTGAAGCCAAGGAAAGATGGAAGAAGACCAGAAAACTACAGACCCATATCACTCCTGGAATCGATGGAAAAAATCCTGGAAAAAATCATCTACAAGAGACTGATGAAACACACAGAAAGAAGAGGATTTATCCAAGAAGACCAGTTCGGATTCAGAAAAGGAAGAAACTGCAAACTTCAACTAGCAAGAATAATCAGCGAAGCGAAGATAAAATTCAACAGAAAACAGAAGACAGGATTAGCCATACTGAACATAGAAAAAGCATACGACATGGTTTGGAAGAAGGCATTAATCTACAAGATGGACAAGGCTAGACTTCCGCACTATTTAATTAATATTTGTGATATTTATTTATCTAATAGAACTTTTCAAGTTTCAGCTGACCAAAAGATGTCAACGATCCAACAAATCCAGGAAGGAATGCCTCAGGGCAGCATTTTATCACCTATATTATATAAAATTTTTGTTGCAGATCTTCCAACAGATCTTAGGACTTCCACAGCCCTGTATGCAGACGACACAGCAGTGTATGCATCCGGAAAAGACGAAAGAAGAATCATAGATGACATGGAGTACCACTTAGAAAAAATCACGGACTTCACGGAAAAATGGAAAATCAAAATCAACGCAGAAAAGACGCAGTTCATTAAATTCACCCAGGAAAAACGACCACCATAGAACGAGATCACAGTAGGAGGCAACAGAATTCAGGAAGCAGAGACGGTCAAATACTTAGGTGTCCATCTCGACAGAAGACTCAACTTCCGGGTGCATACACAAAAAACAAAGCTAAAAGCAAATGCTGCTAAAAAACTGATACTTCCTTTTATTTTTAGGTCCAGTCCACTGTCCAAGGCGAAGAAGATTCAACTCTACCAAGCATATCAGGAATATACTAGGGTACACGCCACTGAGGGAGGTGGCCGAGAACAGAACCAGGTGGTTCTTCAACCAGGCCACAAGAAGACTGCGAAAAACCAGGGATATCCTCGAGAAGAACAGGATCCAGAGGATACACCGAGAAACACATCGACTGATTGACCACATGATCAGCGACTAGAACCAGGCATGCAGGGAAGTAGGTACGTTTACCGATACAGTACCTACAGAAGCAGACGAGGACACCACCCAGGAAAATCCAGGAACCGAGAGGAAGAAGATTCAAATGCTGGCGGTGCAAGAGAGAAGAAGAGAAGAAAGCAGAAGAAAAAAGGCTAAAATACCAATTTTGACATGTAATTCATAATAGTATGGCAATAAATGTTTTTATTTTTATTTTTATTTTATTATTTGAATTGGAATCTGCTCTAACGGCTGACGAGGCAGAGATACCGAACTAAAAGTTGTATCGTTCTATTGATTCCGATTTAGACGTGAACAGCTTGGCTATTTTGTGCTCCAACACCATAATATTTTGGCTTATTTCATCAGAGCAGTAGCTATCTTTTGCAGACAGTTCCAATGGTTTGCATGTTATAACATTCTAATATTCTAATCGTATTCTACCAAGTTTATTATTAAATCAATATATAAATAAAATAAAAATGTTCGTTTTGTATGTAATCGGATAGTAATCAGACAGACCTCAAGGAAAAATTTCATTACTTTCTAAAAATCCCAAATTAGTCTTAGTAAACTGCCTTTCCCACGTATATCAAGTTATGTAAGCATATTTTAATCATATCTATTTTTATTTCATTGCAAAGTTAGCTAGACACTGGCTTTATATCTTGTTGTAGTTATACTGGTTGTCTTTTAATTACCGTATTAATGTTTGGCTAAACAATTATCGTACAAGACATAGTATAGATATTTAAAAATACACGATTAGTATAGAAATATTTATATATTTGGGAACAACCATCAACGGTCAAAAATAAAGGATATAAATACGAAGGAAGATAAAATAAACGAAGAAGCAGAGAAAGATAAGGAAAAGGTAAGGAATGCCTATGGTATTACTCAAGTAAGTATGGAAAGATTAATATCTGCAGAAGAATGAAAACCAAAATTGGTACTACTATATATAAAGCAGCACAAGAAGTAGTTTGTGAAAATTATCTCAAAATACGACGTAAGATATTTCAAAAAAACAGCAAATGCGTGAACTTTACTGTATTATTGAGAAAGACGAAAACTAAATCCCATAGCCGCTCGTCATTAAAGAGTAATTTTTAGGATTTCATGAAGTCAAAGATGGAGAGAAATAGAGGAAAGGTTTAACATGGAAGCGTGAAAAAACTCTGCGATAGCAAATATATTTGAGGAAAATCTGGAAGGTAAGCTAGGGGACAACATAGAGTAGGTACAACATGAACCACTAAGACAAGTTCTAATAAAGAAAAATATAGACAGCCGAGATATTCGAATTATATGCAATCTATATTGGAATCAAACAGCAAATGTCAAGGTTGAGGGCAGACTAACAGAAGAAATTCAAATCCGTCGAGGAGTCCGGCAGGGATGTATCTTATCGCCACTTTTATTTAATCTGTATAGTGAAGCTATCTGTGAACAAGCACTCGAGGAAGAAGATCTTGGTCTGATAATAAATGTAAGACGATCAACAATATAAGGTATGCTGACGATACAGTTCTCCTAACGGGAACGCTAGTAGAACTACAACATCTCGTTCAAAGTCTCAATATATACTGTAACAGTTACGGCTTGAATATTAATTTAAAAAAAAAACTAAATTTACGGTTATCACGAAATCAAAGAACATCAGAGCTAATCTTGTAATAGACAATACAACGATTGAACGTGTGCCCTGTTATAAATATCTAGGTGCTTGGATCACAGACGATACTGATCAAACAAAAGAGATTAGATGTAGAATAGAAATCGCTAGATCAGTCTTTAATAGAATGCGCAAACTCTTTTGCAATCGTGATATCAATATAAAGTTACGAATACGAATGCTGCGGTGTTATGTCTTTTCTACCCTATTATATGGAGTTGAGGCTTGGACACTAAAACAGTTGACCATAAAAAACATCGAAGCTTTCGAGATGTGGTGCTATAGGCGCATTCTCAGAATATCATGGATGGACCGCGTCATTAACACGCAAGTACTCCAAACTTTGAAGAACTCTAGAATTTTAAAACTATTACTCTAGAATTTTAAAGTTCTTTGGCCATATCCATCGAAGTGATCACAAAATGGAGCGGTTGGTGGTCCAAGGAAGGCCTCAGACTCAACCCCAACGCGGAAGATCTCCACAGCGATGGGCGGACATTACTAAAAAGCTTCTCAATAAACAGTATACTGAGGCAATACATATAACTGATGACCGCGACCAGTGGAGAAATATTATCAATCAAACTGTCCGAGCTGCTGAAGCCCAATTATGAACCACAACACATCTACTAAGATGTTAATGACTGTGATGATGATGACTCCAAACTTTAGACAGAAGATGCTAAATTCTAAATGAGATAAAAACTAGAAAGATGGAATACTTGGGGCACATTGTGAGAGGTGAAAAGTACGAACTTTTAAGACACATCATGCAGGGCAAAATTAAGGGCAAAAGAAGTGTGGGAAGAAGAAAAATATCGTGGCTTCGTAATCTACGTGAATGGTTCGGGTGTAGTTCGATTGAACTTTTTAGGCGCGCTGCTAACAAAGTCGCAGTGGCCATGATGATTTCCAATCTCCGCTAGGAGTGGCACGAGAAGAAGAAGAAGAAAGCTAGGGGACTGTACAGGTGATATAGTTGAAGATGGTAACAACTATTAGAGGCAGTGAAGAATCATATTGGAAGAGGTAGCAACTGAAGAGATTGGAAGACAAAAGCGTGAAAAAACAAGGTCGGACTGGTACGATGAAAAATGTGCGTAATGTGCACAGTGGCTATATCGTACTGAGGAGACCTAAAGAGGTCGAAATACGTATATGCGGCTTGTCGCTGCTCTGTATCGGATCAAAATCTAATACCATCATTTTGTTTATTTCTTTACTTCGTTTGGAGTACCAGAAATTGAATTCACTACGAATTTTGGCCATGATGAACGGCATTTGGAACGCAATCTTAGATTCCCTTGCCGATTTATTCATCAAGCTGTTTGCTTTGCAAGTTTTAGAAAGCACGGTGGCTGAGATTTGAATTCGATTTCGCCAGGTAGAAATCGTATGATTTCTCTTTTTGTTTTTATTATTTTATTATAAATATGTAATCTCTATGCTTTTAAAAATTAGATATTTAACTAAAATGGACACAACATTACTGTTCATTGAGAATTAGTGATTTATAGTGATATAGTTATAGTGATTTATTAAAATTAAAGTACATTCTGATGAGTTTTCTTGGGGCTTCATCCAATGAATTTGCAATGGGCCTCATATGGTTAGTTATGCCACTGTAAATAGATCTGAATTAAGTCTCTCAACAGTCTCGAAGACTAGTTAGTAACAGCAAAAACGAAGTGATTATGTAAAACGCATTGTACATAGTGAAATGGGTAAATGATTACCTTGATGCAAGCTTGTCCATTGTAGAGGAAATCTAGAAGGTGGCGCAGGTGGTTACTCTTAATTCCAGGGATGAGGACAACGCTAGGTCCATGAGCATGGGCACTCTCTCCGAGTATGCGGCGAACTAGAGGACTTGCGGACGCCATTATCAACTTGTGAGCACTCAGTGTTGTTTTGTCGTCACATACGAATGTCATGTCGGCGTAATTCTCTGAAGCAAAGCAAGTTTTAATTTCGTCAACTATGGTAGCATGGTGTTTGCCATAATGCAAGGTTAATAGGCCGTGCGATTCTTGGTCCTCCGAGTACATGGCGAATTTTGTAATTTGGAGAAGGACAACCTGTAACAAATGCAATAATCAATTATTAACAATCAATAATATTACAATAAAAAGGGAGAGACAAATGGTCTCTGGAAATTACAGTAACAATATGAAGGACATATAAAATAAATGTTGGCAATAGTAGAATGTAACAATAAATTGAACAAAAATTAAAAAACCATGGTTTAACAGAGAATTCAGATATTTGGCATAAGACAAGAGAAAAGCATATCTTTAACACATCTCTCTCTCTCCAATGGCGCTACAGCCCAAATCGGGCCTTAGCCTCCTCCAAACTATGCCTCCAACCTTGTCGGTCCCGTGCCGATCTTCTCCAGGTTCTCACGTCTAGCAGATTTTGCGCGTTCTCCCATCTTTTCCGTGGCCTTCCTTTTGGTCTTGCGCCTTGCATTTTACTATCTAGGGCTCTTTTCGGCAGTCTTTCTGTCTTCATTCTTACTACATGACCAGCCCAGCGAAGTCTCTGAAGTTTAACGAATTCTGAGATCAGTGTCTCTTTGAACAGTTGGTAGAGTTCATGGTTGTACCTGGATCTCCATATTTCTTAGGACTTTTCTTTCGAAGACTTCCAGTTTTCTTTTTGTCTCTTCCGTCATCACCAATGTCTTGAATGCATAAGATACTATTGGTCTGATAATAGTCTTGTAGACCCTGTTTTTTGATCTTCGGTGTGTCTTTTGGAGCGGAACACATGATCGAGTGAAAAATAAGCTTTGTTTCCCTTTACTATTCTTCTTTGGATTTCTGGTTCTCTTGTTCCACCCGTAATGCAACTCCTAAATATGTGAAACTTTCTACCATTTCAATATCGTCCTCTAATTCGACTGTGCGTCTGTTTCCCCTAGCTCTTGCCTGTGTTAACTTTTTTGTCTTTTGAATATTTATTTCTAGTCCGGTCTCTTTTGCCTTTGTTTTTAATTGTGAATATATTTCTGCCGCCTCTTCTGTTCTGCGAGACATGATGCTGATATCATCGGCATAGGCGGCAATCTGTATTGATTTATTTGTTAAGAGATTATTTTTTCCTATATTCAGCTGTCTTATCACATATTCCAAGGTCAGGTTGAATATTGTCTCCTTGCTTTAATCCTTGGACTATTGTAAAGTTTTCAGTGAGCTCATTTTGGACTGTGACAGTTGCTATTGACGAATCCATTGTTGTTTTTACCAGTCGGACGTATCTTTGGGGGATATTAAAGTTCTGCAATATTTGATATAACTTGTTCCTATTAACCAAGTCGTAGGCTTGTTTGAAATCTATGAATATGTTATGGACGTCAATGTCGTATTCCCACGATTTGTTTAAAATTTGTTTCACTGTGAATAGTTGGTCAGTTGCTTTAACACATACGGTCCGTCCCAAACCCTTTTTTCAGTGCGTCATAGTTGTTCGAATTCTCTCTAACGCATTAAGCTAGAAGTGACAGAAAAAAACGTGAGTCGCTTATTATTATACATAGAAATTAGAAAATTAGGTATCGTTTACGGGTATTCGCATATTAAAGCGAATTCTACTTACGAACGTATAATTGGTTGGAGTTTAGAATATGCTAAATAGATCTCCAATCAATTATGCATATAAATATAATTTGACACAGATGATCTTGATAATGACAGTGACAGTACTTTCACAACAACTGATAAAATGATAATTGCCATTCCAGGTTAGTATTTTCAGACATTTTAACTACAGTGAAAATTAAATTCTGTATTTATTGTCATAAAAATATTTTAAATATTCCGAGATATACCGAGAATGAAAAAAGACTAATATTAAAATTATTAAATTAGTTTCAATTAGAAAATGAGGCTGAGTTATCTTTATTTCAGTTTCTATCGCTCGCGAATCAGATTGTGAATTCCGGAATGATATTGAGGAAATATCTTAAACTAATACCTTTATGGATATTTATATGTATTAAAACGGTTCTTTTTAGAACCACGACATTTTCTTGAAATGTAGGATATAATTGATACCAGCCACATATCTAGTGTAATCATTGATTTTCAAGAATCAGATTCTGAATGGGATTATAGATTGTTTGAAATATAATATTCATTTTTGTTATTCATAAAAAAGAAGGTAAACTTACATTCTGTATCTTGTTTTTTAACTAAACTCCATTAACACGATTTCATCTGGATATCGGAACTGGTAGATTAACTCAAGAATCAACTGCTTCACTATTTAAACTATTTATATTGTTTTTTTAACTAAACTTTATAACCTTCTTTCATTTGCACACCAAATCTGGTAGAATAACTCAAAAATCAACTGCTTCACTATTTAAACTATTTCCACTATTTAATGACAACTCTTCACAAAATTAAACTATTGGCTGCCACACAAACTTATCAGAAAATTCCTTATCCAAATATGACTGATTTAAATCGATATTATTTTATCGCAGGAATGTTTACTTTGATGCCTTGCAATTGTCAGTAATTTTTTTTACCTTGCAGTCAACTCTTAAAAGATTCTAGGAGGAAGCGTTATTTTAAATAAACAAATCTTCCAATTCCCTAGTGTTTGTAATAAATAATAATAAATCCATAAACAAATCTTAGCTAATTAAGCACTTTCCATGGAATGTATAAAATAGAACAGAATAGAATAGAATTATGACAAACTGCTATGCATTAAAAAAAAATAACCTTTTCACGTTTAGTTTCACGTTTTTCTCGACATTCTTAAAATCCTATATGACGTCAAAATTAGTGACGCACTGAAAAAAGGGTTTGGGACAAACCTTACTCTGCAGCAATATAGTAAATAGCACCTACCAGCAATACAAAGATAGAAAAAACTACATCGATTCTAAAATAGGAACACCTATATACAGCGCAACGAAAAAACGATTTCCGAAGTGGAAATTAAAACGGCAATAAACTTTTTTTAAACTTGAATTGTGACTTATTCCTTAAAAAGATGAACATAGAAACAAATCAATGGATAAACTATATAAAAGAGCTCTGTAAAGAAGGCCGTATTATGCATTATATTTCTTACGAACAGAACCCTTCGCTACACTACACTATAAGTTGGTGGTCAAGTAACATTGAATTAATAAATTCTAGATATATAAAAACTTGAACTGTGGGTATCAGGATCTCCTGATTCCTGATCCCAATAAAAAACATATGAGGACTCGAATGAAAATCGAAGTATCGCTCACTATTTTTTTTAAATTTCCATATTCATTCCTGACGTACTACATTTTGTCTGAACAGTGCCCGAAATATTTATCTAGCTCACAATTTTCGGTATTTCGCAAACAAAATGATATGAAAAACCTCTTAAATTGCAAAATCCGTCTGTCTAATATTTTTAAACCAAATGGTGTAGAGACACCGACGTGACCGGAGTTTAAAAAATTAGAATACAGGTCCAGAAATACAACATTGTTGCAATCACTCAAAACTGGGTCAATATATTTACATCTGTGTCAAAATGTATATTAGAAATATTTTGTGATATTGTATTTTGATTGTTGAAGATTTGATTGAAGTAGAAATAAGTATCCCAAATAAACGAATACGTTTAAATAAAACTACACTATAAAACACACTTATATTATTCAACTTACTAATAATATATATTGTTATGGTAAGGAAAATTTAATTTTAAAATACAATATCTAAATTGATAAACTTACCCATAACTTTGTTTGTCTCAGAACTTACTTCCGTGGCTCAGTATCAATTATTTTGTATTCGCAAGTATGAGGACACAAAGGAATAAAAATATACACAAACAATACCATATGTACCTTTTATTAACCCTTAAGTACCATGGTGGGGTCAAAATTGACCCCCCGCGTTTTTAATGCCAAGTTTCGCTACCGAAACATAGATTGAGCATTGCGCGCTTTCTGCTAATCTTCGACCGGTAGGTGATTTATCGATCTACGAAAATTCCGTTATTTTATCTGTAACTACTGCAGAGTTAGGCACGCATAGGTTCAATTTTGACCCGCTTATGGTACAAGTGTTTCTAGTGCAATTAACGAGTAATTTAAAATGGCGCGGTGTAGTCGCAATAAACGTCCTCTGATACAGAAAGAACTTGAAGAGGAGGTACAAAAAATTATGGACAATGGACTATAGTGTATTTTTATGTATGAGAGAGTAATAAAACAATAAATTATGTATGCAAATCCCTAAACTGTTGATACGGGTGACTCAATGAAAAACAGATATTTGTCAACAAGTTTACAGAAGTATATAGGAAAACAATTTTAAATTGAGTATGACCACCAGGTATAAAGGTTGGAGCAGAATAGAATACAATAGTTGTGAGGGTTACTAATCCCTAAATAAGGTTGCCAGTGTCGGAGTGATGGAGGTTAACAGGAACTAATGAATTTGCAAGAAATGTAAGATGTTTATTTTATTGGTTATATATAACCAATAAAAGTTTAATAAGTACCTACCTATTTGCAAAATAAAGTTTAATTCTTTAGATAAAATAAAACGTTTTATTTTATCTGAAATGAGTGCATTCCACGAAGTAAGGGTTTCAACAATCAAACATTTAATTCTTTAATTCCAGGAATCTACGACAGTAATTGACTAGATAATTACCTTCTAAACTTATTCCACAGATAATGTGATAGTGGGTTTTTCCATTTTGTATGAAGGTCCAAGTGGCGTATTCAAAATTCTTAACAGTTCACTAAAAGTAGGTACTTCAGTTGCAAGGTGCAGTTTATTGTGTATACTAGTGTTATGGAAAATTTGGAAGTGCCGTGTAAACGCCGAAAAATTGGTCCTTTAACAGTTAATGAAAAAACATTAATATTTAATTGTTTTAAATCATTTACAGACAAACGTTTATGTGAAAGTGTTGATGAGACCGTTGAGTTAGTTAGCAGTACACTTGGTGTTGGGAAATCTACGATTTACAGAGTTATTAAAGAAGAGAAATGTGGTAGTTTTCAAATGCCACGTAAATCCTAAATGCCAGGGAAACCAAAATTTCAAATAGAATATCATTTTAAAGAAGGACTTCGACGGAAAGTGCATGAATTCTTCTTTAGACAAGAATTTCCAACATTGGATAAAGTTCTTGTCTCAGTTCGAGATGATAAGGATTACCCAGAAATGAGTCGAAGTACGTTATGGAAACTTTTAAAAGAAATAGGCTTCCGCTGGAAAAAGAATCCCAGAAAGTCTATTTTATTAGAAAGAAGCGATATTGTCATATGGAGAAGACATTTTCTAAGAACCATAAAGGAAATGAGAAACCAAAAAAGAAAAATATTTTATGTTGATAAAACATGGATCAACGAGGGTCATACACCAAATAAATTTTGGCAGGATGAAACTGTTACAAGTCGAAGGCACGCTTTTGTAAATAACTTATCTACTGGTTTAAACCCACCATCAGGAAAGGGACGCAGGCTGATAATAGTACACATTGGCAGTTCAGACGGTTTTGTTGAAGGTGGTTTACTAACTTTTGAATCAACTCGTACCGGTGACTACCATGAAGACATGAACGCTGATGTCTTTCAAGAATGGTTTGAACGAATGATAGATCTTTTTCCTAAGAACTGTGTAATAGTAATGGATAATGCAAGTTATCAGTCCAGACTTATAGAAAAACTGCCCACAACCAAGTGGTTAAAAAAAGACTTGCAGAATTGGCTGAGTTCAAAAAATATTACGTACCATCCCGGATCTATAAGAAAGGAACTTTATTCGTTGTGTGCCCTTCATAAAGAGAAATTTTAAAAATACGAAATTGATGAAATTGCCAAAAATCGTGGAATGACAGTACTTAGATCCCCACCATATCATTGTGAATTAAACCCGATTGAACTGGTATGGACACAGATAAAGAGTGAAGTTTCAAGAAAAAATACCACTTTTAAAATTCATGATGTTAAACAGTTGTTTTTGGAGGCCGTAAAAATGTAAAACCTGAAAACTGGGAAAAGGCAGTAAATCACACTATTAAAGAAGAGGAAAAAAAGTGGAAGCTGGACAATATTACTGATAAAATGATCGAGCCAGTTATTATAAATCTTGGTTCTGAAAGTTCATCTTCTGAATCTGATTTGGATTTGTAACAAGTAGCTGTAAGTTTTATATTAATATTTTTATTCATCTATTTAACATACCTTAGACGGTTTTAAAAACTCTTTTTCTCTTTTGTAATTTTTAAAAATTAAAAAAAATGTGAATTTTTTAAAACCCTTTTTAATGTAGGTCAGTCAGTTCTAATATAGTGTGTGATAAAAGAGGTCACTTTTGTTTACATACACATAACACTTTATAACACTAAAATAATTCATTTATTTTTTACAATTATTCAAAGTAATTTTTCAATTAATCTTGAGCATGCCCATGGAGTGGTCGGAGGTACCAGTTAAAATTATGCTAATTACTCTCTCGTTCATAAAAATAAACTATTGATAGTGACAGTGAAATTGCTCTTCTATTTGTATCTTTTTTAGTTCTCTTTCCATTGTTTCCACGTATATTTCTTGCTCTTTCATTGTTGCTAATCGAATTGGGGTATGTATATATTTCTTTTTTTTATTTTGTTTTTGTTTTCTGGTATCAGTTGCTTAATTTTGATGCCCACCATGTAATGATCTGAATCAGCGTCTGGTCCTCTGTATGTTCTTATCTTCTTTATACATTGCTGTTCCTCTTTTTCGATGAGCACGTGGTCTGTATTAGCAATACAGTATAAAAAAATTACTGTACAATTAAAAAATGTATACTGTACAATAACAAAAAAATATGGTAATATACAGTATGTTCATCAAGGTATAAAAAAAGATTACATCCTATATTTAGCTTACATTAACGAAAAAGTCTGTTACCCTGGTCCGTTTCCTTTTCCCTATCCACAGAACTGACCTGACCTTTTCCTGAAGACGCATAGAATCTTCCCCAGCACTCATATCGTCTTCCTGGTGGATAGGTGAAACGATGCACCCAAGTCCTTTTGAGGAGTCGAAGCTGGTTCTGGCTCTGCTTTCATTCGCGGGTCAATGTTTTTTTCTCCTTCTTCTACACGAACTGCTTGTAGGATGTCCTCGTCAGAAAGTCCAGATGCTGTAACTACATTTTCATTAACTTCTTCGAAATCTGTTAGCTCTTCCGCTCCGTAGGTGATAGAAAGTTCAAAGTGTCTCGTCCAAACAGCTTACGGCAGGTTACCTGTTCAGGATCTTCATCCCCAGTCAATTTTTAATCTTCCAGCCATCCTGCGTGCTTAAAGGAATGTTTTATCGTATTGCTAGTCACCTTGTCACAGGATTTACTAATCATTAGGATGGCGCCAAAAACGTTTATTTTGAGATCGCCATTGTTTTCAACCAATTACATCAAAACTCTTCTTCATAAACACAATAACACATTTGCCATCGACTATTGAACACTAAAAAGTAATCGCTATAAAGAGAAAACGATATCGGTATAGAGAAAGAATTAAGCATTGTCCTTATGACGAACCAAAAAACCTTTACTATTTTTATCGTTATAGGAAAATTATCGTTATACAGGAAATCGTTATAAAGAGAGACTACTGTATTACTCTTTTTGGAAATATTTTAAAAACCAATTTTCACCGCAAATATTTTTTCTTCGTCTTTTCCGAAACTTAAATATGAATCCTACAGAATAGTTGAATATATCACAATAATGATTCTATTGAATTCTAAAAACTATCTGTTTTATTTAAATCTCTTCTTCCTTAATTGACATAATATTACGTGAATTATGTAAGCTATTCATCAATTTGTCTCATGCACAAAAACTACATCAAGCAATGTTTTAATGTGTTTTTAAAACGATTTTACAATATTTATGACTCACTCGTAAAAGTTTAATAGCCATAACGTCCTTATGTTTTCAATTTAAATCACTAGTGTCTTGTCAAAGTTTAAATTATTTATCTATATATTTATACGATGCTACGGGCATAATAATAGTATGAGAATATATAATTTGTACATTTTATTGAACATCTTGGATTTCAGGGTTAAAATTAATGGGCAACTTATTTTATTTGTAACAAATATACTAGTCGAAACAAAAGTGTGAATTTAGAAAAACTACTTGCTAAAAATATATAGGATGCAAGTATACAGAAATGTAAAAAAAACGACTGATTCAACTATATGTGATCCCTGGATCACATATAGTTGAATCACCAATTGACTGACAATTAGCAGGTAACGAGGCTTTGCCTAAAAACATGGTAAAATATGGAAAAGTAGCATGGTCAATATCCAGTGATATTACAAAACAGACCGGAACTTTTGTACTGCAGAATATGCAGAAGAAGTAGTATAGCCTTAGTGTACATGGCGGGAAATTGGAAAGCATGGAGAGCATTAAAATAACTTTTATTCCTAAACTGTTACACACTTTAATACATTAACATCAACATGCTTATAGAGCAGTGAATTCAACCATGAGAGCACTCATAGACTCGTAGAAAAAGTGGAGAACACAAGGGAGCCTTTTTAAATATAGAGGGAGCTTTCTACACTTCGATAATATCCATAACCAATGCTCTGAGAACTCCGCCTGTGGTGACTAATGGGTGGATTGAATAGCTCAGGAGTCACCATTGCCGGTCCTAAGCCCGGGTAAAGGAGGAAGGTTGGGCAGTGGGCTAACAACCCACTCCCGGAAAAACACACTGTTATGAAACCTAAACATTTGCCTCGGAACAAGGGGAACTTTCGGAAACGACTAAAGCTACGAAACATGGACTATGCATTTGGAAGTTGGAATGTGAGGACGCTAAATAGACCAGGAGCTCAAACTGCACTTCTACAAGAACTAAAAAGATATAATCTTATGATCACTGCTCTTCAGGAGACAAGATGGCTGGGGAAAGGTGTCAGGGACACCAAAACGCACACAATTCTATATAGTGGCAAAGAACAAGGAATCAAAGAATGTGGAGTTGCATTTGTGGTAGATAATGATTTTAAGTCAAAAATCATAGACTTCCAGGCAGTGAATGAAAGGATATGCAAACTAAGAATTCGCACCCACTTCTTCAACCTTACTATGATAAACATCTACTGCCCAACAGATGAACAAGAGCAACATACAAAGGAAAGCTTCTACCAACAGCTGGAGATAGTATATGACAACGCGCCAAAAAATGACATTAAGGTTATAATGGGTGATATGAATGCCAAAATAGGCAAGGAACCGCAGTTCTATGGCACAACAGGAAAACACTCACTGCACAATGAAACAAGCGAGAATGGGGAGTTTTTGATAAATTTTGCCACCAGTAAAAACATGGTTATAAGCTCCACATGCTTCCCACATAAAGACATACACAAAATGACGTGGATCTCACCAGATGGAACCACAACCAATCAAATTGACCATGTGATGATAGACAAAAGGGCAGCCAGTAGTATCTCTGATGTGAGAACACGACGAGGAGCATGCTGTGGATCAGACCATCTTTTACTGCAAACCAAATTTAGGTGCAGAGTTAACAGAGAAAGAAACGAAAGACAACAAAGAACAAACAAACTAGACCTGGAAAAACTGAAGACTCAGGAATGTAGAGAGAAGTTCGAGCAAGAAGTCACAAATGAGCTAAGGACACAAGAACTGCACTCCATAGAGAGCAAATGGAATAATATCAAAACAGCAGTGCTGACAGCAGCAGCGTCCACCGTGGGAAACAAGAAAAAGAAGAGAAGAGGAACATGGTTTGATGACGAGTGCAGGCAAGCGATAGAAGAAAGAAACGAAGCGCACAAAATGTACATAACAAGAAGAACACGGGAAAGACGAACATCATTTGAAGTCGCAAGACGGAAAGCAGACAAGATATGCAGAAACAAAAAGAGAGCTTATGAAAATGGACAAATAGAAGAAATGGAACAAAATTTCAAAAAAAAACGAAATTAGAGGAGCTTACGAATACCTAAAAAAGATAAAAAGTGGATATAAACCTCAAACAAGCCTATGCAAAGATGAAATTGGGCAAATAATCAGTGACCAACAGAAAGTCACAGAAACCTGGAAGCATTATTTTCAGACCCTACTTGGAACACAAGTAGATATGGAAGATGAAATGGGTACGAACCATGTAGAAGAGAACGAAGTTGAAGTAGAAGCTCCAACCATAGAGGAAGTTCTCGAAGCTATTAAGGCCCAGAAAAACAATAAAGCCCCGGGAGTTGACGAGATTCCAGCAGAACTGTATAAGGTAGGTGGCAACCACCTATCAAGTCATATCCACGCGCTTATCAAAGAAATATGGCAAGAAGAGAAAATACCCGACGAATGGAAGAAAAGTATAGTATGCCCAATCTATAAAAAGGAGACAAACTCCAATGCAAAAACTACCGTGGAATTTCTCTACTATGTACAGCGTATAAAGTCCTCACGTATATTATAAACCAGCGACTCCAACCACTAGCAGAAAATATTATTGGAGAATATCAGACGGGCTTCAGACGGGGAAGATCGATAATGGATCAAATATTTACAGTCAAGCAGGTCTTGAGCAAATCGTGGGAGCACGACATTGATGTTCACAACGTGTTTGTAGACTTCAAACAGGCATACGATTCAGTCAAAAGGGACAGACTATACTATATATTGGCAGAATTAGCAATACCACATAAGCTAATTAGACTCATTAAAGCCACAATGGATGAAACTCAGGCATGTGTACGAATACAAAACAACCGGACAGACTTTTTCAAAATCTCGCAGGGACTAAAGCAGGGAGATGGGCTGGCACCAACATTGTTTAACCTGGCACTGGAGTATGCGGTCAGGCAAATGCAAACTGGACGAGAAAACCTACTGACCAATAAAACGGTTCAACTGGCTGCCTACGCCGATGATATTAATATTATGAGTAGAACATCAACAGGAGCACAGGAAGCATACGCAGAGTTAAAAACACAAACGAAAAGGCTAGGTCTGGAAATTAACACAGAAAAAACAAAAATAATGGTACAGACGAGAAGAAATATAATCCCACAAAACATTATACATGAAGATGACATTGAAACGGTTGGAAAGTTTACATACCTGGGAGTAGAAATATATGCCGATGGAGCAGAGGATTGAGAAATACGAAAAAGGATAACGCAGGCAAACAAAGCTTATTTTGCCCTCTCCCATATATTTCGGTCTAAAAGTGTCCACCGAAATACAAAGATGAGAATATATAAAACTTTAATTCGGCCAATAGCATGTTATGGCAGCGAAGCATGGGTCCTGAAAGAAACATCCAAAAACAAACTCGACACATTCGAAAGAAAAGTACTGAGGAGAATACTAGGACCTGTGAGGGAAAACGGAATCTTCAGAATTCGATATAACAACGAGCTCTATCAACTGTATAAGGAAACACCCCTGTCAAACTTCATTAGAATACAAAGATTGCAATGGGCCGGACATGTGATACGAATGGGAGAGGATAGGCTACCAAAACGAGCACTGAACGCCAGAATGCAGGGAAAGAGACCAGTTGGAAAGCCAAGAAAGCGCTGGGAAGACACAGTAAGCAGCGACGCACAAGCACTTTTAGGAGTCCGTGTATGGAGAAGAGCAGCCACAGACAGACAAGGGTGGAGGCAAAAAATAAAGGAGGCCAAGGCTCATTTTGGGCTGTAGTGCCGTAGAAGAAGAAGAATGCTCTGAGACGTAAAGGAGTCGAGGATATTTGTTTAAAGTGTATATAATCTATGTTCAGGAATAGAGTTCTAAATACCAACATCCTTGGAGAGACTATGTTGGCCGGGTCAACAAAGTATGCCCACAGGGGGTTCTGTCCGCACTGCTGTGAAATGTGGTAATTGAAGGTGAAACAATTAGATATGTGGATGATTTGGTAATCATCTCGTAACGAAAGTATCACAATAAGGTAGTCAGACATCGTATGAACGAGGCCCTAGAACTAGTAAGACAATGAACTGATTTGGAGAGGCTAAAAGTAAGTTCCCACAAATCCCCATAGTCGCTTTTACACGCAGACGGAAACTTGAGGGGTTAGGTGCTGTAAAGCTGCAGGGATATAACATTCAGGTAAAGTATCTCCATGTTATACTAGACTCTAAACTTACCTGTAACTGCCAATTAGAAAAAAATTCAAGCAGCGCAGTGACAACTCTTATGAGGTGAGATGCGTGTATGGAAATAAATTGGGATTAAAACCAAACATGGTACACTGGTGTATACCATGATAATCAAACTATCAATTACCTATTCAGCGACGGTGTGGAGGACTAGCCACTTCAAACAGCTGTAAAATCCAAATTCAGCAAGGTATAAAAACTTGCGTGCATGGGGATAACTAGTGCCATGTTTACTATTCCAACAGCAGCTATGAAGGCTCTACTAGGCCTGCCTCCCTTGTATTTGATAATACAAGGAGAGGCAATATTGGGATCCTACAGAATAAAACAATCACTGAAACTTCTCAATGAAAAGACGGCATGAGTATCACGAGAACTGTGATGAAGGGCATCTTTAACGCAGAACCGGATCACCTGGCAAAAATATACAATTTTAAGAATTCACACATGTTATCTATTCGATCAAGAATTAAGGAGTAACAAGGAGTACCACAACCAATGGGGTAAGATCTGGTACACAGATGGATCCAAGACTAGAGAGGGTATCGGGGCAGGAATATACTCCAAAAAGCTTTGTCTTGGGGTGGAACTGCACCGTTTTTCAAACGGAGATTTATGCAATACTGCAATGTGCTTAGGAAAATAATATAGAGAGTATAGAGAGAAATAATGAGAGACTTAAAAAAGAGTGGAAAAGAGTGAAGAGAAATCATATACTGTCTGGCAGTCAAGTTCAGACTAATATGGGATTGCGTCAGAAAAGTGAATAAACCGAGAGACCGAAACAAGGTTGAATTTGTTTGGGTACCAGGGCATCAAGGCACCAATGGCAACGAAAAAACAGATTAACTTGCTAAAAGAGGATCAAATGGATCAAACGGACCAGCTGTGACTCTTGAACTAACAAAGATTGCAGTACATAGGGCTGTAGAGGATTGGATCCGGGAAAGTCATGAGCGTTATTGGGAGAGAGATCCAAAACAAACATATTGGAAAATCTTCATTGGTGGACCATGTGCAAAAAGAACTGCTCCATATGGGCGGGAACAAACTGAGAAGAGTAACAGGAATGTTGACCGGGCATACAGCAGTAAGAGAATGTCTGAATAAAATAGACATTTCAATGGAGACCTTTAATGCGATAAAGAACCAGAAACTGTAAAACATGTACTATGCGACTGCGAGGCGCTGGATTGCAAAAGACAAAAACTATGGCAACCTCTATATTTTATATATGTATATGTATATTAAGGACACACCAAGCAAAAGACCTGTACAAAGTTTTATAGGGTACAAAAATTCTAACTGGGTGTAGGAAAAAACAATGAGCAGCAAGCACAATAAGCTTCAACTTCAGTGATAACAGAGATCTTTTGGATCCGACAGGGAAGAAACAAAGACTCCAAAAGCCTTCTACAGAGTGCACATCTTATATATTTGGCAATCTTAGTTCTTTTTGACTTCACCAGAAGCCATGTAACAGTTCCAATTTTGTTTAACCTTTTTACACCTCCCAATGTCCCATTGTCTTTCTATCGATGTTTGTATCTTTAAGATTTTTTCAATATTAACTTTAATTAGTGATCTTTTAATCCATAAGTGTAAACAGAGAGTATTTATTGGTTAAAATTTTGCAACACAATCAAATTCCTTCTATTCGTACCAGTATTTACTGGTGTGTTAGAAATCTTTAGTCTTAATTTAATTATCTCCCAAAGATGATGTACATATTATCACGTTTTTCTAGGTGGTAAAATGACTCACTTTAAGACTTAATAATAAATAAACATTATGGTTTTGAAACATATATAAAATTTAAATACAATGAAACATTTTCAAACATTGTATCACTGCTTCGTTACTAGTAGTTTTTATTAGACATCAATTTTCCTTACAATATATTGAAAATGCATTTACACTTGCATTAGAAGTTTATGTAATACATATAACACGTCATATTTGTTCATGGTTGTCGATTTTAAACGGAGAAAACAAGGTTGCTGTGAAATATTTCAGATAGTATTGTATAACGAACTCTCTTAGAAAAGTTTGAAATAAAAAGGACAAATTTTTGCCTAATAAACCTGCCATATCGAATAAATTGATACGAAAATTTTGAATAAAAAAATAAAACTTATACCCTTTTGTTTTTTGAATCGATAATTCTATAGGAACTGGTATTATTTAGAAATCTAGCAGATCTGGCAGGAAAACTATTTCATAATTAATAACTGGACTATCGATCATTGACTATGTAATAGTCAAACAAAGCACTACCTTAAAAGTGAATGATGTAAGAGTACTTAGAGGACCGACGTGTAGTTCCGACCACTATATGGTTAGGACAAAAATGGTATTTCCTTTTAAATCTAACAAGAACAATAACGTTAATGAGGAACCTGAACAAACAGAAGTGATAACGAACAAACGATATAACTTAAACAGCCTTATCAACGAAAGCACAAGAAACCTATACCAGCACAGATTAGACCAAAAGTTGCTACATAATATAGAAGACCAGTCACTAGAACAAGTTTACGAAAACATAACGAGTAGCATCAAAGAAGCAGCAGAGGAGGCCATTGGACTAACAACTAATTCCGCTAGTAAAAAACTTTGATGGAATCAAGAAATTGACGAACTAGTACTTCGGAAGAAAAAAGCATACCACAGATGGCTAAATACAAAACAGGAGTTGGATAGAGAAGAATACAAAGATATTAAAAGAAGAACACGACAACTAGTAAACACAGCTAAACGAGAAATGTGGGACAAAAAATGCAAAGAGATAGACACATATATGGGAGGTAGAAAATGTTCAGAGACGTGGAAATTCCTGACAAAAGTTAAATCAAATGAAAAAAGAGAAACAAACATACAATTAATAACAACAGAAAACTGGATCCGACATTACGAAAATCTATTAACAGAAAACAGAGAGGAATATAGAGAAATGTCTCCAACTGAAATACACATACAGGGAGAAACGATAAACATCGATGAGAGGACTGTCATAAAAACGATACAACTACTAAAAAATGGTCGAGCTGCAGGTCCGGAGGGAATTCCAGCAGAACTAATCAAATGCGGCACTAACAAACTGTTTGAAAGATTAACCTGGTGTATAAACCAATATCTAAACGGTGCACCAGTCCCGCATGAGTGGAAAGTATCCTTCATATCATCTATACATAAGAAGGGAAGTAAACTGGACTGCTCAAACTATCGAGGTATACCAGTAACCAGTACCTTAAGTCACCTATATGGAAGGATACTTCGTGACATCATCGAACAAGAATATAAGGAACAAGAAGAAGAGGAACAATCTGGCTTTAGAGCGGGAAGGAGCTGCACCGATAATGTGTTTGTTTTGAAACAAATAATAGAAAAAAGATCAAGTACCAACCAAGAAACCCACTTTATGTTTATAGGCCTTCAGAAGGCCACCCTATGTTTCGGACAAATGACGCATCAAAGAATCGAAAAGAAACGAACACACTTCATCTGATCCCTTTTTAGCAATAAACTCTGGATACGTATAAAAATAAGAATCAGCGTTTGATAAGACATGGATGTTATCCTAGGAATCCACCTAGAGCCTAATATTCCCAAGAAACAATCATGGAAATGGCTGATAAATACAACGGCCCAGAGTACGGGCGCTCCTTAAATGGAGCAGGAGTGCTAAGAATCTTCCGATCAGCTAGAAACATGAACACATTTTCTAAAGAAAGAAAAATAGGTACATGGAATGTAAGAAGCATGTACGAACCAGGAAATATTAACAACACCATTAAAGAAATGAAGCGTCTAAATATAAGTATCCTTGGAATAAGTGAAATGAGATGGCCAGGGTTTGGAAAAGTAACTGTAGATGATCACATTGTATACTATTCAGGAGAAAACAGCTCAAAACACAAAAATGGTGTAGCAATAATTGTGTCGAAGGAAACAGATAAAGCTGTAAAAAACGTCGTACTATTCTCAGCCAGAATACCGATGATATAAATACAATCAACAACAATCAATGTGAACATATTACAAGTATATGCACCCACACAAGACTATGAAAAAGAAGAAATTGAAAAATTCTATCATGATTTAGAAAAATTATTAGCATCTACAAAGAAACACGATCTCAATATTATCATGGGAGATTTTAATGCAAAGATTGGTGAAGGTAAACAGGAAGATGTCATAGGAAAATATGGTTTTAAAAATTACAAACACAATTTTCAAACTTCCAAAACATCGTCTTTACACCTGGAAATCAGAAGCAGATACACCTGAACGAGTTGTTCGTAACCAAATAGACTTCATATTTATAAATAAGAGATACAGAAATTCAGTATTAGCAGTAAAAACATATCCAAGCGCAGATGTACCCATAGATCACAGTATTTTAGTAGGAAAAATAAGACTGAGATTAAAAAGAGTTGCAAGGACGAATAAGCAAACAGTTACTACTGATAAAGAAAAGATGTTAAATGATACTGTAAAACAAGAAATAACTAGTACATTAGAACAAAAATGAAGTTAACATCAAGCAAAGAGGAAAGTACTGAGGAAAACTGGACGAGAATTAAAGACATCTTAAAGACTGTACAAGAAACAAAATTGAGTGCGCTAAAAGCAAGAAAAAAGCAAGGGTGGATGACAGAAGAAATACTGAGACTTATGGATCAAAGAAGAGAAGTCAGAAATAAACGCAATAATCAGGCAGAAGATAAGACACGCGAAAATACAAGTTCATAGTAAAGAATATAATGAAATTGAACAATATGAAAAGAAACACGATACATTTCATCTGCACAAGAAATTAAAAGAGGTCGCTGGAAACAAGTATCTCAAAGTTTAGAAGACAGGAACTGACACAGAATATTAAACATAAATGAACAGTTAAAAGAATGGGAAAACTACATTTCTGCATTATTTGAAGATGAGAGAGTAGAACACTATACACCGATTACTATGTCAAGACCATCCATAACAGAAAGTGAGGTTACACGTTCAATACAAACGGCAAAAAATGGAAAAGCACTTGGCCCCGATGAAGTAAGTGATGAAATACTAAAGTTTTTGGGAGAAAATGGAATTAAAGCTCTGTGTAATCTCTTTAAGATAATTTATGACACTGGGATATTACCAACTGATTGGTTAAAGTCGACATTTGTCACAATACCTAAGAAACATCGACCAAAGACATGCGGTGATTATCGGACAATAAGTCTGATGAGTCACGTTTTGAAGATCTTCCTGCGAGTAATACACAGCAGGACGATATCGGACAATTTCAATTTGCCCTTGAATAACTCGTGGTACGCACTGTTTTCTTCCTAATTTAAAATGTCCAAACATATATTAACAAAACTTACTAGATGGTGTAGTTAACTCAATTTTAGTTACTTTGTGACATTCATGGTTTTCTCCCGAGACCTTTCAAATATTAAAGAGTACGAAATCTGGGAAGAAAAAGTGTTAACATTTTTATGTTATAATTTATTTTCACTAAAGAATTTGCCTGCAATCGCAAGCAACCGTTTGATGACGATGATGGTGAAATTATTACCCCACTAAAGGAAAATGTATCTGAAAATTTATAATGACGTGAATATTTGCCAAAACGTATTTCAGTATTGCTATTATTATGTAAATGTTCAAAGAAATTCGAATAAACGTGACCGATCTCGACATAAATAATTATTTTAATTCTACTAACTACTTAGAATCGTTCCAATAGCTAATTAGGTTATAGTCTAGGATCGCGTGAATATTTTTTTAATAAAAAATATTTTCATACAGAAAAAACACGGATCATTATTTCAATAGATTCAGTTCTGTGTCAAAAGAATTATAAAATATTATAAAACTTGAACATTGAAGTAAAACACTTCTAATGTATAGGTACATTTACCTATTATAACGTACATTTACATTTAAGAGAAAAATGAATGACATTTAGATGATGAGGATAGATAGATAGGTTCAATGAGGTGGCTTGCGGCCTATTCCGCTGCGACTTTTTCAGATCTATTATGGTCCTCTAGTGCTGGATTACATTATCTAGTCTGACCCTTTTGAAAAGCTCTAATATCTTCGAGACTGAACCTTCCATGTGGTTGCTTTTCGTTGACTAATGCGAAGAACTGCACATTTGTCAAGCTGTCACACTGACATAGAATGTGCTCTGATGTTTCTTCTTCTAGGTGATAGCATCTGCATAGGTCATCATCTGTCAATTCCATCAGCTTCAACTACGTATTCAGCTTACAGCGTCCTGTTAGCAGACCTACTACGGCTTTGACTGTTTTCCTGTAATTTCGTTATTACATAGTTCTGTAATTAACTGTTTCACCTGTCTTTCACCTGGCTAGTTCATCTACAATTCCAGAAATTTGTGAGCTACCCACTTTCTTGTAGCCATTTTTGTTACTGCCTTTATAATCCCACAGAAGGGCACCGGTGCAATTAATGGCATTGAAGAGTGTTGTCTGGTCATTTAATCTGCATTTTCATTTAATTGATGTAAGGTTGAATGCTCGAATAAATGAACTTTGATCAAATAAAAGGCAAATCCCCAGCATAGTTTAATTAATTTAATCTTGCCCAAGTACTTTCGATCCCGATCAAATTTTCATTTAACACCCTTGTGACCCGGTAGCCAGGCTACCGTAATCTTGCTACGATCTCCTAGTTTATTTGGGGCACCCACAAAATCTTATACTAGCTTAGAATATTGACCTCTCCAGAATTGACTGCCTTAAGCGCTGCTTGGCTATCTGTGAAGATGAAAAATGAAACGGTACATTCTCTGTCGTTTTATTTCTTTCCCCCAGTGAGGGATTGCAGTTATTTCCGCCTGGAGAATTCTGACATCCTTAGATAGATTTACCGGATAATGTATCTCTTGCTTTGTCTAAACTATACCGGCTCCTACACCCTCCGATGTTTTTGAGCTATCATTTGTACAGGTAGCTTCCACTTGAATGAAGATAACTTCTAGTTTTCCTTGCCAGGTACATTAATTTTACTCTTATAATACTCTTCCCAGTCTTCAGGTTTTATGCTCTGCATTACTTCTTTATTCTTTTCTTGTCTCAATTTCTTTATCAGATTCCAGCTTTCTGTGCTTCTCTTTCCAAGACTCGTTTTTCTTCTTAGAGATTTTCCTTCGTATCTCTGCTTGTTTTTCTTTATATTTTGTTGTCTTGCAATGATTTGGAGCTTAAATATTGTTGGTATAGTTGTGTTTTACATTTTATTTTTTCTCCTATTTCGTTATCCCACCAGTATGGTTTGTTTACCATGGGTTTTGTATAGTATCCCATTGCTTCAAATGCTGCTTCGCGAAAACAGTTTTTTATATGTTCATATAACTGGCCGATATTCTAAGGGGTGAGCATTTGTAGCTTCTCATCCAATCTATTTTTGAATAAGTGTTGGGTACTTTCTTCATCTAGGCTTTTGATGTTGTATCTACTTTCCTGTATCTTTTCAGTCTTTTTTATGTCTATATGTGTTTCTCTCTGTTGTCTTCGGGTTGGGAAATATATTTTTGACCGTAATAAATAGTGATCGCTACCACATGTTGCGCTTCTCTGAACTCTTACATCTTGTACTCCCATTCGGGTTTTTTTTGTTACAATATAATCGATTATTGATTTTATGTTCCGTGTTTATTACGTAATTATCTTATTATAGAACGCATAAGTTGCATAGAATAGAACTCATAAATAACATTTGTCAAAACTCAGCTCTTTCAACAAACAGCTGAGGTTAATTATATTAGCTTGGCTTCAGTAGCCTGTAGAATGTTACGCAACTGATGACACACTTAGATAATCTGGCTATGTATTGCTGACTATGTATTAGTAAGGAAACCCATACTGTTGGCTCCAGAAAAGGCACAATTAATAACACTGACATGTTGTTACTTGCATAGTTTTTTGATGACACAAAAGTCGTCTGTACAATTTTACAATTCTTCTGGCCGTTTTGATAATGAGAACCAAATAAACTATAGCGATATCGATGGAATTTGGCGGTACGATATACCCATAACAAACTTACTACCTTTAAGAAATATCGGAAGATATAAGAGAAGAACTAGCACATTATTTTTAAACTGATATCGGAATGGTGCCATGGCGAGACACGCTAGCATAAAAAGCATACCCCTAAGTGTAATAAAGAGAGTAATAAAACTAACCTGTGCATTTATTTTGTCTTGTGAGTTCATGTTGGTGTTCGATTCATCCCTTCCATGAAAGAAATTTAAATATGCATAAGCAAACCATTTTGGCTTATATACATCTGAAATCCCAGAGCCTGAAGATTTGGAATCTGCAATTTTCGTCTTCTTTCTACGGTATTGGGCCAAAATAATCTTCCATTTTTTCATTACCTCAGTCGAGTCACAGTCGAAAGTTTGAACCAGCTCTTGAGTGGCGTCGAGTTTTTTATTTCTGTTTTTGTATTCATTGTGACTGGAATCCCATAGTAAATAATAAGTTTCAATTGCTTCAATAAATTTTATAATTTTATCATTCGTCCAGTCCATAGTCATTTTCTTTTAAAAGATTTGTAAGTGTCAACGCGAGTTCACTGCTTCCATGTGTGCGCGCATAAAAGTAACAATGTGCGCGAACATTTCTGAAATGTTTGCGCACAATTTGTTATTGTTATGGAATAAACATTTGGGCCGTACGCTGTGCATACAGTGCTACACAGTTCAGCATACTGGTGGAATCGCACCTTTAGATCTTCTTTAGTTTAGAAGAGTTTTAAATTTTTAATTTTTAGTTTCAAATTTAAGCAGTATTATTCGTTTTTGATTAATTATTTTAGTCTTTTTGGTCTTGGTCTTAGTCCCAGTGGGTTGTTTCCAGTTTTTATGTATTTTCTTGAATTGTTCTAGAATTATATTATTTTTACTGTCTAAAGAAATTCTAAAAGTACCTTTTTCGCATTTTCTTGATTGAAATTTTCTCAGATATGATAGTTTTGTATTCCTTTTTAACTTCATATTCCTTTTTCCGCGTCATATTTTGATTACTTCATGAAAGAGATTTTGATTGCCTCTACTATTTCGTTCTAATTTTTCTCCGAACTCCTTCATTATTTTTTATTTTATTTGTATTCGTTGTTCAGTTTATATTTTATTGACAATTAGTCTTGTTTACGTAGTTCTTTTATTTGTATAAATAACATAATCGTCAACTCAAAAACATTATTATATTGTACAACTTGAATAAAGTTCTGGTATCACTACTTACAACTTATTTTCAAAATGCTATACCAATTTTCCTGGATTATACAGCTAGCTTATGTAATAGTAATAGGCACTGACTTTGTAATAAATTTACATAGTTAAATGTAGTTCTGGTGTGATTTTCTCTAGAACGTAGAAAATACCATAAATCTACAGGATTTTGAATAATTGTTCCATTTAGCTTCGTAGGTATTGCAAGACTCGTTGTGGGGCAACTACTAAATTGAAAGTATGAGTAGAAAAATTCTTTTGTAGAAGTTTTTAATATTATTTTTACAGTTTCTACATTTTCTATAAAAAACTGATATTTTGTTTTACATTTGTACTAATAAATACAAAAAGATAAGTAAATAAATGCAATTAAATGTAAATATAATACGTATTGTATTGTAATGTACTCGAATATATGTTCAAGCAAATGGTACTAGAGGATAATGTATGAATTCATATAAATGGAAAGGATCTAAACTACTTAAGATTGGCCGATGACATTGTTATATCTGATAGAGTCGATAAAGCTATAAAAATGCTTGAAATGGTCTATAAGCATCAAAATCAATTGGTCTTAAAATTAACATCACAAAGACAACATTTTATGACCAACCTTGTTGTTGTCTGCAATAAAATTCAGATTTAACGCTATAACATCGATCACGTAATAGCTTACAGGGCATGAGATTTGCTCAAGCCGAGATACTCAGACAACTGAAATACAAAGAAGGATAGGTCTCACATGGGCTGCCTTTGGTAGATCGAACAACATTTTCAAGACTAATGTTTCAGTTTCTTTAAAAAAAAGGGTTTTAACCAATGTGTTTTACCGGTCCTTACATATAGTGTAGAAACACGAACTCTGACACAAAGAACAATACATAAAGTAAGAGTTACACACCACGCTATGGAAAAATCAGTGTTATTACCATAGAGATAAAGTACCAAACCTAGAAATAAGAAGAATAGGAGTTACGGCTGCAGTTGAAAAAATAGCCATGGCTAAATGGGTTTGGGCCGGACATTTTGCCAGATTGACGGATGATAAATAGACTGGAAGATTCTGAATTGGTGACAAAGACAAGAGGCATATCGAAGCAAAGGACGACCACCGACTAGAGATGAACGGATGATATAAAGCGAATCACCACAAATTGGATGCAAGAAGCTCAAGATAGAAATAGGTGGACAAGTTTACGGGAGGCCTAAGTTCAGCAGTGGACAAATATAGGCTAGTTGCTGATAATGATAATAAGTTTTTAACAAAGTTTACTACGATTAAATTGGCATTTAATCATCTATGTTTACTGCTGAACTATTGATTTCAACCCCATCTCGTTGAAACCTGAACTAGTCGGTTCATTGTGTTGGAGATTCCAATATTTTCCCTACAGTTTTCAAGCTTTGTGGATTTTCGCAATTTTGCCTGTGCTCTAGGTTGATAGAGGACAGGCAAAAGTCCTTCAGATTCTTTTCTTTCGTTATTACAACTGTTATTTTGATAAACAACGTGTAGAGCTGGTTTAAAAGACTAAAAGGCCGATGATTTTCTAAAAATTAGTACATCTAAAATCTTGCACCTGATGACTATTTTTATGGAAATCATCCAAGAAAATTGGAATCTCTTCTGGACACTCTTACACTATCAGGAATCAAACAAATTGATGGAAATTGGGTCTGACCGAAACAACAAAAAGCTCAATTCTTCGCTGAACACTTAAAAAATACTTTCAACACTATTTTCTGAAGTTATGCAAATAATAAATTCAACAAACTCATACAAGGCGCTGATATCTTCTTCTTCTTCAGCCTGTGTTCGTCCACTGCTGGACATAGGCCTCTTCTATTTGATTCCATCGATTTCTACTTTTGGCAATTCTCATCCACTGCTTGCCCGCGACTTGTTTGATATCGTCTGTCCACCTCTTCTGCGGTCTGCCTACTCCTCGCCTGTTCTCTCTTGGTCTCCAGTTTGTTAATCTTTGTGTCCATTTTTCGGGATTATCTCGGGCAACGTGTCCGACCCATTGCCACTTGAGCCTTGCAATACGTTCTGAGACATCAGTAATTTTTGTTCTTTCACGAATGACGTTATATCGAATCCTGTCTCTCAAACTAATCCCTAGCATGGCCCTCTCCATTGCTCTTTGGGTTGTACTGAGCTGCTCTAAGGTTTTCTTTGTGAAGGCCATGGTCTCCAGTCCATATGTAGTTACAGGCAAGATACATTTGTCATAAACTCTACGTTTTAGACACATTGATATATCTTTATTCTTCAAAATAAAGCTTAATTTGCCGAAAGCTCCCCAAGACAGTTGTATGCGTCTTTTTATTTCGGCTATTTGATTTTCGTTGCCGATTTTAATGGTATGTCCAAGATATATATAGTGGTCTACATTTTCAAGACTGACGTTGTCAATAACAAGATTAGTTTGTAAATTACTCATTATTTTTGTTTTCTGAAGGTTCATTTTGAGACCTATTTTATTTGACTGCTGGTTTAATTCCTTCAACATTTACTCCAGTTCCTTGATATCTGTACTAAATAATACTATGTCATCCGCAAACCTCAAATGACTCAAACGTACACCATCAATGTTTAGACCTTTTTCCTCCCAGTCAAGCTGTTTGAATACATTTTCCAATGCTAAGGTAAAAAGCTTTGGTGAAATAGTATCACCTTGTCTAATACCTTTATCAAGGCGCATTTTTTCAGTTTTTTCGTCTTCATTGATTTTGATGTGGAATGTGGCCTGTTCATAAATGTTTTTAATGAGTGTAGTGTACCGTGAGTCTATTCGAGCATCCTTCAGGGCTGACAAAAAGGACCAAGTCTCAATACTATCGAAAGCCTTGTGAAAGTCGATAAATGCTATATGTAAAGGTACATTATATTCTGTGGTTTTTTCTACTAGTGTTCTGATGGATTGTAAGTGATCATTAGTACCAAACCCTTTTCTAAATCACGCCTGTTCAACCGGTTGATATAAATCAAGTTTTTGTGTTATGCGGTTGGTTATTATTCTTGTTAACAATTTGTATAAGTGTGACAACAAACTTATAGGTCTGTAGTTTTCAATATTAGTAGTGTCTCCTGTCTTGTGTAAAAGTATTATTTCGGCGTTTTCCCATAGGCTGGGTATTCTTTTTTCTGTTAGACACTTATTCAGTAAGACTTCCACAACTTCTGTGTTGTGGAAGGAATGGACTACGTAGTATATCAGCAGGCGCTGATATACGACTTGATAACTTAAATTCTAACACATCTACCTTCTTTTTCTTGTGTCCATCTCGATTATCGTGCGTTGGCTATCAAATTGGCTATACTAATTTTGTTGACGGCTGCTTGGAAAAGGGATGCAGATGATCTGTTAAACTATTCTCTCAGGTTTTGAAGCCACGACGTTAGTTTTCGACCTGGTCCGCTTCTTCCATCTATGTACAAAGAAAATCAATAGTACTCCTAACCCTTTCTACCGAATACTTTATCTTTTCTATTTCCTGATCCAATAGAAGTACGTTAAAGTAACAATGATTTGTAGACCGAAACCCCAACTGTCCAAATATTCGAGAGATTACCAAAGAAGAAAAAAAGAAGAAACACTCCTGATAACCCAATATTTGCTCACCCATTTGGTTTTAAAGTAAACCACTCCAATACACCATGGTTCAGAAAAGAAAAGAGAAATGTAAAGAGTAACGAGAGGCCTATACGAAGTACAGATTTTCGTCCCTTTTCCTTAGTCCACTGGTATTTACAATATCCCTTTTTACTTTTAAGAGAGAGAACTCCATTCATTTTTCTCAAATATTTTTTTTGGGCAAACGATCTGGTGTCAAATGTGGCAATCGTGAGGTTAATGACTGGTACATTTTAAGTGAGGTGGGTTTGAACTTGGGTTAATTAGTTGATTCCTGTAGAGCTCCGTGAATAGCAATAAGACTGATCGTCAATGGGATTTCACCTGGTATCACCACCGTTTGGGCCACATATCGTGTGATCATCAAATTAGCATTACCATTTTTAGATTATTATTCAGTCTTCTCATCAAATTTTATTTTATGGAAACGTCTAATTTTATTTTTTTAGAAAGGTAGAAGTAACAAAGCGAAAAACAAAAATGTCTAAATGTATCTCTTTTCTTACAACAACCGCTAAAAATACACTTAAACAAAATCCAATTTTCAAACGATAAACATTAGAAGGTATGAATAACCGCATTCATTTTTCTAAAAAAATTACTACTGTGGGCTTGGCAAATGGCGAAGCGTAAGATGTGTGTAAATGTAGAATGTGTGTGTGTGTTTGAGCTTTTTATAAATCACTTGAGAAATTTCGTACTAGTAAACATTACGTCATTCATACTTAGAATCTAAATGCAAAAGCACACTGTAAAAATTCTAAATTTATTTTTTCACTACAACAAAAAATATGCTACTATAAAACATAAAAAACAACTGTTTCACAACAATGGTTATGAGCAAAAACTTGGACTGCACGTATTGTCTATAGATTAAAAGCAAGTCTATGACTTCATTGTTAGACATAGCTTATATGTATATATAAAACGGGAGTATTTAGTCCAATTTTCAAAAAGGGAGATCCATGTTTGGTTGATAATTACAGGCTAATCACCGTAACAAGTGTACTCTCTAAGATTATCGAAAAGTGTATTTACAGTAAAATGTTAAATTTTCTGAATAAATATGATATCTTAAATAAATGCCAGCATGGGTTTCTTCCTAATAAATCTACAGAGAGTGCTTCTATTTCATTATTTAATTATATCCAGGCTACTTTGGATCGAAAAATGTATGTCGGTGCACTCTT